>JAFBJQ010000095.1:1361148-1635732 GCA_016785345.1 Trinectes maculatus
GCATCCTCAGTATGTGTATGTATGTGTGTATATATACATACATACAAACACACACACACACACACGGTAGACATTATCACACTCTGAGTGCCCAAACAACAACAAAAACAATATTTCCATTTGTTGATTTTTTGTTTTAATTTTTGTCTTTGTGATTCATAGTAACTCGATCACTGGATACTTAAAATGCAAAACAGACATTATGAGCATAATAAATGAAAATTGATGTGTAAAAAGGTGATCAGGCTAAAATTTGTGGGTCTGGCACAGGGAGGAGACGGAAGGCTGCAATGCAGTCGATAATCCAGGTGAAGGGAGCTGACCACACCTTGCCTCGTCTGACCACTGTTGGCCTGTGAGGGCCCTGTGGGTCAAAGATGACATACTGGGTGCAGAGGGCCTGGTCAGAGCCTGGAAGGGCATGGTAGGCAGCAGCGCTCAGGGTTTGTGTCACGTCGCTGTCGGGCTTGGGTTGTCTGCTCAGGAGCTGACCTCCTCCCTCCCGCAACAGCTTGGCAAGGTCATCCTTGGTAGGAGCCTTGAAGGAGCCCAGGAGGAAGAAGAAGCAGCCATCGAAGAGGGGTGGGAGCTACAACACATGATGTTTAAGAAGAAATTCAAGTATCAGTGAACATTTGTTGATCATCTCAACTTTGGTTTAAACCAAAACTAGAGCACAGCTGTCTTTCATCTTCCTCCATCGAATGTTCATCAGCAGCACAACAATAAAATCTTAATTAAGTCTTAAGTCTCCCATTTTGTTTATGATGAAGTTCAAAACTGAATCATTTCTATGCCTCTAAATCTTAGTGCTCATAACAGTCTGTGTGAAAGCTTTGTATTTTCTTCTTTACTGCAGAGCCAAATACATTTTTATCACACTGCTCTCCAGACAAACTCAGAGCCACTTAGCGTTGCTGCAGCAGCAGTGAAATCAACTACATTCATTGTTTTGAGGTGCAAATTAGCTCTCTGGAGTTTCCAGTAGGTTCTTTGACCACACTTTGATTTCAGTTCTCTCTTTGGCAATAAAGATTGATGTTTCTTTGTCTTAACCATTTGTTCCAGCTCAAGGAGGAAGAACACAGAAGAAAGCATACAACAAATCTACAGCCCACAGTTTTCTCATAAAAACTACAAACATTGTTTACATTTTCCCTTTCACGCATGTAGCACAACAGATTTTCCATATGCCAGATGCATTCTCATACTAGTAATGCTTAAAAACATATATATATATAAATTTAGGGCAGTGTCCAAGCCTCTTGTCAGACTTTATATTGCACATTGCGAGCATGATAAAAACATCAAGTGATGAAGACATTTGAGTTCTCACACACAGCTCCCCAGGTGCTGTCTAGATCAGTTTAACATTGCGTGCACGCATGCGAGTGTGTGTGAGAAAACAGCTCACTAAGATAAAATGTGTTCATTACTACGTCAGCCCAGAATAAAACTACATTTGTATTAGTCTGCTTCTTAAGCCTATCAAAGTCCTTCAATCAGTCAGAAAACGATTAGTAATCACTATAACATTGCATACATGGAGTACAATGAGTAAAATACATAGTTGCTACTGTTGGACTTGTTTTTTCACTGTGTTCACAAATCACCAGAAATGGTCTTAAATAAAACTGTAATAACATTTATGTAATTTTATATAAACTAGATATTAAATATAATAACAGCATAAGTATTAAAATCCAAGTCATTAAGAAGAGGTACCTTTAGCAGCAAGCACAGAATGTGTATGTGTGTGTGTGTGTGTGTGTGTGTGAGAGAGAGAGTGCTCTGCCATCTAGACAGCAGTGTCCCCATAGTTTGCAAACAGGGAGAAGCTCTAAGTTTTATGGTGACAAATTTCAAGTCCACCCACACCCTCTTGTTGGGATTGCTGTCATGATTCAAACCTGGCCAGTGACAAGTATAAATGCTGTGTAGTTTTGGTTTCATTCGGGGTGGTTATGTTTCTGTAAAATATGGATGGTCCCAAGTTCTTGCACAGGCTGCAGCACATTTTCCTCCAGGTTTTTACTGCATTCACTTTGCTCTCTACCCTCACAAACAGATTACACCCCACTGCATAATCCTCCACACATCTGCTTTCACAGTCTGGGTGGTATGTTTCTGCTGATGTATGTTGTTTGGTTAACACTAACAACATAAGAGTAATATTAATATTAATCAGATTAATATTCCATGTATGCATATATGCATGTGTGTGTGTGTGTTTAAACATATTAATGTTTAAACACACACACACATATATATATATACTGTATATATGTGTGTGTGTGCGTGCGCATGGCAGAGCAAAGTGAAATAAAAACACCACCCAAGTGGGTTAAATTTAAAAAGTCAAAGCAGGTAGATGTAATGACACATGCTGCTGAACAACAACCACGCACTGCTGCTTGGAAAAACTATTCTTCTCCAAGGACAGAGGCTCTAGACAATCTATCCACATCTTCTTTACATAAAGTGTTTGTTTATTTGTGCATCATTTACCAAGTTACATCTGTTGATGCGACTGCGCTGGGGGCCCTCTCCTGCTTCATGCTCAGCTTCAGGCATCCACTTGCCTGCCTGCAGACATGCCTCCACCCCTGTCCTCAGAGAGAGAGAGGGAGAGGGAGAGAGAGAGAGAGAGAGGGAGGGAGGGAGAGTGAGTGGAGAAATAAAAATAAAGCCTCAGCCAATTATGTTGATTTGAAAGAGTGTGACAAGGCAATTGGAGGATGGAGGATGACAAAGCTTGTGCCTGTTCTATCACAGTGAGGTGGAAGATTTCAAGCACTTGCAAAGCTGCCGTTGTAGACAGCGAAAATGCCCAAAGCAAGATGGAATTAATGATGCAACCCTTGTTTTAAGTGTCTGGAGCTTGAGCAGAATTCGAGCATCATCTTTTTGCACCTCGAGAGGTTCAACTTCAACTGTGCAACAGTCAGCATCCTGGCTTTTACTGAGTTATTAGAGAATCTGTTGTAAATACTTACAAAATGCATCTCTAAAGACTGAGATGTTTTTTTTTTTAAGAATAGTTAGATTGGAGGCAGGATCACACATTTTAACAACCCTGTTACTGCCACAGACAAAAAGTGCTTCTGTTCAGATTTAACTGTTAAAAGTCTAAACAGAAAGATGCCAAATACAGTTGGCAGGAACGTTACATGTTTTGGATTCTGTATAGACACAGATGAAGTGACAAACTTGGCAATCTCACAGTGAAACAAAGACTGAGGGAAGTCACTGTCAGTGGCTTTTGTTTGTCAAGAAACACAAAAGGTACAATTAGCAACAAATCATCTTCTATGCACTTGTATGTACTTGTTAAACAAAAGGAATGCCTTAATACTGAGCTAAAGATATGGAGATTTATGTCCCTTTTTTTAATCTTTATTCTAAGATCAGCAAAGCACGTCTTGAATCCAGCTCAGACACTGAGATTAATATCCATCTTCTTATCTCATTCTTAGAAATAAAGCCAAAACGTGCATTCCCCAAAATGTTGCATAATGGATAAAATGATTTCAATCAACATTTGATCTTTAATGAAAGCTTAGTTGAGGCTTTTAGCTGGAATGGAGCCCCATTAGGCAGAGTAGAGTTGTTTGTTTTTGTGATGGATTTCAAATATAACACTGAAGCTGCTTTTCCAAAGGAAATGTGTTGCAATAAAATATAAGGCCGATGCAGAGGTAAGCCAGGGCTCAGCCTAGCTGACTGTAGCACTGTACAATGGCAGGTAAAAGTGGGAGCTCAGCTGCTTATGTATGCTCACACACACACACACGTAAGGACATAGACCGATGACAAAGTGACGGTAACATGGAAGACCAGCTGTGTCAAGTGCTCAGCCTGCATGGAGAGAGAAGGACAGAATATGGTCCAAACACAAAATAATGTACAGTGAAGCAACCACATACTTCGATACATACATTGAAGAGCAGGAATGCCCGACTGGCATGTGTGCAAGGCATTTTTACTCTATGCACACACAGTGAAGAGCACACACCAAGCTGCCAGAAAACTCTTTGACAACAAGCCTTCTTTTTCTTCCCCTGAAGCCATCGTTCTCTGTATATGTGCTGTTGGCTTGGTTCAACAATGCAGTTGAGACTGGGTGAGAGTAATCAAAATTTTTGCCTTAAATTTTTAATCTTGGAATGAATCAAACAGGAAAATGGAGTTAGTTGTCTTCGCATTGCTCGACATGTTGAAGCCTTGCATAAATTCTTTCCCCTGAGTCCCCCACTCTGTTTAGCTGTCAGACATGTGAGCATGTGTACACACACAGAGACAAATAATGGTTTGTAATGTTTCTCATAACATGCAGGAAATAAAACAGTATTTGTATCTGAACGTTCCTCTCCCAAGCAGACTCCATCTCTCACCAGGCCTTTACCATGTAGCAGAATTAAAAAAGAATTTTCCAATATCCCTCGTTGCAGCCAGGTAAACACCCAATTAATGTTTCTAATACAGTTGACGGGCTAATATTTAGTTTCAGAGGTTTTTCAAACTTGTCTTATAGAGAACCACACTAAGACGAGAGTCAGCAAATATAAAGTGAAATGCAGATGGGGGCAGAGCTGCATTGATGGAGGAGATGGATAAAGCAATCTACACTGAATTAATAATTCCGGAGATAATGCATTTAAAATTCAGGATCATTTGCATAAAATCTGCTTCAGCAACACTTCAGCGGAAAAGTTTCCCCACAGTCCAAGAGCAACATTATCTAACAGGAGCTGCAGAGAAGATGACACCTCACTCCATACTCACAGCTGTATCTGACAACCCAGCAGTCAGCAAGAAGACCCAGGAGGGTGGAGTAGGTGGTAGGCATGTGTCCTTCAGGCACCACGACATGGCTCACTGGAGGGAGAAGACAGACCCACATACACAAAAGCACAGTTGAACAGCTACAAAAGAGTTGTGCATTGCGACGTGCAGAAATAGCTGCTGCTGTCCTCCTTGTATGTCTGTCATATTCCCCAGCTACATTGTGTGTTAGTGGTGTAAATTAAGAATGACATGTTTAAGCATGTTTTTTGTGCGTCACCAAGCCATACAAATATTAAAACACCAGCCAACAACATTTAGAGTCAATAGAAAGGGTGTTCTGTTGCACAGGACTGCTTGTTAGTCTGAGCAGACTGACTTGCTATTGTTTAGCAGGTATGATGTTATCATGTAATTTTAGTTTTGCATGCTTGCATGGTAGTGTTACCTTGTTATCTGTAAATGTATATTGCCAGTACTTGATGAGAGGCTATATTGCAATATGACAAAAATACTACAAGTGATCCATCTGTCTCTTTATATATCTAATGAATCATAAGCGTAAACAGCATTTATATTGGGGGAAGAAATAATAATTTTGCATTTTATAGAATAACTGCTGCTTAAAGTGGATACTGATTGATGATACTGATTTATCAACCCTAACCCAAATGCATAAGACATTCACTATGTATGATTTTTTTTTATCCCAGATACATTCTGTAACTGAAATGCACATCTCGTAATTTACTGATGCCCCTTACTTCAAACAGTTCACAGCAACACACCAAAAGGCCAAGCAATAGCGCCTTTAATAAAAAAGACATATAATTATAAGTTTATTAAAATTTAAATAGAGGCTTACTGCCTCTTCATTCAACAACTGAGTGCAGTTGACAAGCGCAAAATGAACATAATTATATCTTCAGGGCAAAGCCTTCTTATGTTGTGCACTAATGGTGGATTTGTGTGGATTTGTCGCTTTGAATTCAAAAAGTAAAAACCATTCTCTGAAAGCACAAACGTTCACCCCTCCGGTCAGAGGCAGCAGAGTTGTGAGAAACACTTCTGTTTTTCATTGGTGCTTATTCATCACCCTGACTGTACCTTGAAACATTTTATGAGGAATGATTTCAATTACATTTGCTCTCTGCTATTCTCCCAGCCATTACTATGCAACAGTGAAGGGGCATCTGTATCACTATAATGTATAAAGCAATAAATGCACTTGTTAGTTACTGTTGAACTTTCATCAGTGACAATGCTCAAGCACCAACTGTTGGCTTTTACAACACAATAGGCTTTGTAGTTAGATAGTGAAGCCTTTAAAGCTGTGGCATGTAGGTAGTTATCAAGTGTCGATTCAGGAAAATAAAACTGATTGGAAAGGTGGTGTACACAGTTTCCAGTATACAACCCTCATGTATCAATAACTTAATAGGTAAGATAGTTATATGACTGTACAATCTGTTGGGTGGTTGAGCCTGAAAATTACTCAACTAATACATCTTCCTTTTGAAAAGTGTATCAGAGTGTTTGGCAGTGAACAAGCTCACCAACAATGGTCCAGTTGTACCAGTAACTGGCTGGTAGCTTCTGTTAATCCGCAGTGTTGCTGAGCCCGCGTGTCACAAATAAGTACATTAAAAAGCAATCTTACCTACCTACAATCTAAGAGGCTTCACCTGGAACACTGAGAAAATTTAAGCCCATCGAGCAAACACAAACACTACCTGAGCCAGAGAAGGTGTCAGCCCTCCTCCCTCCCAGTAGTCGTCCCAGTTTGGCCAGTTGATCTTGAGCTGGCTGAGACAACTTGGTGCCCAGGAACACCACCTCTTCATCCTTCCTCACGCAGCCACTTGCCTAAGAAAGGACACAGAAAGAAAAACAGGGTTTAGAAATGTCTTCATTTATAATACAAAGGTATCAGTATTCTAGTTTGAACAACTCTCAGAGACATGCAGACATACCACAGAGGGGCTTGCTGAGGGGCTAAAAGAGGCATTAGCATACTGGGTTCTGCCTGAGGCTTCCTGGAAAATATCCAGCATCTCGGGACTCACCGCATAATCTGCAGGACGTTTTCCATGCAGATTACTGTGGAAAACATTCAAAAGATAAAGCATGTCAGTCCCACACACATTTATGGCAAGGACAAGCAGCTGGAGACTACAGAGACAGTCAGGCATGTCAAACATCAAATAAAAACAAAACTGTTAAGCAATTCTGTTTACTTAGATTTGATTACCATAAAATATATACCGGTACTGATAATAAAGACAATCAAAAAAGCAAAATGTACAAAATAATTTTGTTGCTGTGCAGTAGAGGCCTACAAACATAGCTAATGCAAAAGTATGTAAGGTTTTGAAATTATCTTATATGTTTTCAGGTGCCAAACAGGCCTCATACCAGATCAAAAGAATCAGGATCATTTCATGATAAACTCTACAGCATACTGTCATAACAAGAGGATATTTGACTTTGTATATTTCCTGGGCTTTGGCCCTGAAGGCAAAGACTCTGTGCAGTGAGGTTTTAAGAACCTTTGGACTCTGGAATAGACACAGTTTAATAACGAATTATATAAAACAACAGTCCATTCCAGTTTTTTGACAAGGAAAATGATATTAAAATCATATTTTGAAGAAATGCATGCTTCATCATCAGAATGATGATGAGGCATGATGAGGGGAGGGCATCACCCGCCCCCCCCTATACTGTTCTGCCCAGTACATTACACACACTGTCCTTTGACTTCTCTGAACTAGTGAAAGACAAAACATTTTAATTCTAAATCTAAAGAGTTTATAAGACAGATGTTTGTACTAAATGTCTGCAATGTCATCTATTGCGGTGACTTTCACAAAACAAGGCAGCAAGGTACTCACTCTGTCATATCATTTCATCAACTTCAGCAAATTTGGGTTGTTTTTGACTGGCCAAGCAGGACATTAAAAATCAATATTTGCCAGTCCAGAGCTGAGAGAGAAAAGCATTTGGCTGTGTCACATGCTGCTCATTCTGTGAAACTGTGCACCCATGTGTGTCACTCACTTGTTGGATCATTATTGTTAAGTATGAGGTTTAGCTGAAATCTGTGCTCTGCTTCATTCATAAGCCATCCTGTCTATATAAAACATCTAAGATAAGTTCTGCATGACATTACTGAGTGCTTTTTATGCTCTCCCAATTACATATATTTTTATGGTGAGCACATCACAGTCTCTTCCCAGATTCACTATAGTGTAGTCATTTAACTGTGATACACTACACTCCATTAAAGCAGTGCGTGTGAGAGAGAGATAATGGCTTAGCATTATGAATACAGTTTCACAGATGAAACCCAAATGCAACCCAACACAGGTTACTAGAGGGACAAAGTTTCTAAGTGTTGATTCTTAAGTGTGAGAGTGTTATATGGTCACCTTGAGGAAAGATTAAAGAAAAGTGCAGGGTAGGAGGAGGAGGAGAGGAGACAGAGAGAAGAACCAAGCCCGGCAGGTCGTCTCTAAAAGATTAGGCGTCAGCAAAGATAACACCTGGGGGACAATTAATAGGTCCACTGGTCCATAAAATAATTCATTTGAATTCATACCCCCAGCAACATGCACCCACACAAACACAAACAAACATAAATGTTCCTGACTCTTCTACATATGCACACGCACGCACGCACACACAAGCTGGTTTAGGTTTATGCAGGTGCACGTGAGAAGAATCTCTCAGGAAAAATAATAAAGCGTGGAAAAATGAAGAATGTGCAGGAGGTAAAGTCACCAACACTTTCCCACAAGCCTCTGCATAAGCAAATGAGTAGGAGGATGGCGGTGCTGTTTCGAGTGGATGCCCACTGTAACCATGACTCTCACTATAACCAGAGGGAGAGGATTTCAAATATTAAGTTTGAGCTCTGCACAAATACAAAGTATTGCATCACCATTCACAGCCTCAATAACTATCCTGCCTAACTGTTGATAGAAACTTTTAGAACTTAACATATATATATGCATTTGGATTTGCAAACATTTTTCGGAAGTCTACCTATAATTCAAATAAAGCTCAAGATCACCCAACACCTGATGGTGTTTGAACTGTGTCAGCTCAGCAGGAAGTCTTTAAAGAGACTTCCAAGTCTAATGATAGAAACATGTGGCGAGTAACCGATTAGGCACAGAGCGAGGCCTGAATGCATTTTTAATCAAAAAGGATCATTAGTTACATCTCTTTCTTAAACAATCCATTCAGAATTCGCCCAAATGATTGGATCAACGAGGCGACAATGCTTATATTGATGACATGGTACATTAGTCACCCAATGCCTCCATTACACACCATGAAGTAGCGTGTTGTATTGCAGTTGTTTTGTAGGCACCCTTCACTTGACAGCAAACTGCGTAAATCTCATTTCATGAATTTGCTCGATGCTCCAAAAATTGGCCTATTCAGACCAATAAGTGTAAAGCATCTCAACTGAACAGAAGATGAATCCGGAAAATAAAAGCCAAAAGTCATCAGTGCTGTGCGTTTAGTTTTCATTAGAGGGTGAGACACTGACAGTATACATGATGAAAATGGCATCCACTCACGGGAATGTGAGGTAATGTCATATCCATATTGTCTTGAAAGGTGTCCCATGGAATATCCACAGACGAAATTCAATTGTTGTCTTTAAGACACTGTGTGTGCTACTGACGCCTAATAAACAGTTTATTTTCTCATACAACATTTAAAAACCCACATGTTTTATTCACTTGTTGGTGCTAACTGTTATTTCCATTCTGTATGACAATTCAGTGTTATTGTTATAATCCAGTGTAGTAGATGCTGTGTGAGGCACACAGGTAATGATAAATAACATCTGTATGGATTCACTGTGTCTGGCTGAGGGTTGTCATTGAGAGTAAGTCAGCAGTTATTTCAAATGTCTTTTTTCCCCTCATCTCATAAATACAGATTCATTTTTACAGAGCACTGACATGGTCATAAATAGCGTCATCGACAAGCCTATGGTATGGACGACAAACCTTTTTTCCTATCACAGGCAATTTAAATTTTTATTACATGCTTCAAGTAGCATACTAAATTATTGAACACATACTGTATATCACCCTAACCTCTCTAATATGGTGGCTGGAACTCCTTCGCTTTAGTGAGGAGTAAAATAATAGTGATGATGATGATGACGATGATATGATGCATAGCTGGTTTTGTAGGTCATGATACTTTGAACACTTTGAAAGGCATCTGCTTGTCTACTTGTTGCGTCATCTTTTATCATAGGAAACGTATTTCCTGTCATTTTTTGTGGTTTTTCAAGTAAGACGGAGACGGGATCAGCTGCCGCAAAATGTTAAAACCTGTTCTTGAGACAACAGGGAATGGCCTATTGTATAAAACATCGCAGTGTTCACCAAAGAATCGTTCGCCTTTGAACTTTCCTTCCTCTTATCTCTGATAAGAGTTTAATGTGTAAAAAGCTTAAACTGAATACAAAGTGAAATCACAGTCACTGAACAATAAAAAATGCAGTCGAACATTTTAATCCTGAAGTCCAACAAAAAAAGACGCCAGAGGAACAATGACGATCTGCAAAATCTGCAATTCTATTCTCTACACTGTGTGCCTATCTTTGCATTTGGGATTGCTTTGTCTGTGTGTGTGTGTTTTTGTGTGGAATGAGAGACTGAGACAACGACTGCATTTATCTGTCAGATTCCTGACAGAATGGCCAAATCACTGCTAACGCTGCAAACAAGTAATAAAAGGTAGAGGGGAAAATGTAAGACCACAATCAGGACCAATCTCAAGGACGCAAATGAAATGAAATGAAGACAAAGCATGACCATTTGCAACTATTTGTGATCATTTATCCTTCTTTCATGAAGGATAAGTGATTGCAAAGAGAGCACTAACTGGCCAAAACACTGACCCTGATCAACTACACTATTGATCCCACTGATAAACCAGCATTCTCTCCCTCATTATGGACATTGTGCTACACTTTTACACTGCCTGCATAGGCCAAAAACGCTGAAACAGCATCAGCTGATAGCCCAGCAAATAATCAGCATCAATTGATTTTCTTACATCTGTGCACCAATGTACCGCACTAACATACACCCTATTCTTAATTATAAACAGCTGGCTGGTACAATGACTGGTAAAAAGGAACTCAATGATTTAGTGAGAATGCGAAAATAAGAACGAGTCCAGAATAACAGAAGAATCTCTTTGATGCTGTGCACTGTGCATGTGGTGTGCAATAAATCATAACTTACCTACATGTTCCATTTAGATGGATATTTTAACTTGTTTGATTAAGGGCATTTAGCATTTTACAAATACCAGAATTCTATATTATTTTGAATTCATGGTTACTTTGTTTATTTGTTGCTTAAGAATGTGCAAGAATCATATTTTCAAATGTAATCATATAATTGATTAAATTTGGTTACAAAAAACATTATTTTTAAAACCAGCATGTCATCACTTGAGAATGATTTTGAAACATCTTAGTTCAAAAAGCATCTGGAGGAATTTCAGTAGACATCTATCCAATCAGGATAAATAAAAAAAAAACACGACAGTATATCAACATACACTCAGAGCAGTTGCTGGCTCTTCTTTTAGAAAAAATATACCGTTCTGTTTAATACTTTTGCGTTGGTGGATTCAGACCCCAGCAGCTTTTGTGGTTATTAAAGATAAAGGGTTGTGATCTGCCCAACCTGACTCCGAGTGGATGGAAATCTGACTGAAATAAAAGGGTCTAGTTCTCAGATGAGATGAAAACTATAGCTTGTAGCTTGTAGATCAGTCGTTTTAGCCAAGGAATGTTTTTAAATTAATTTAGTTCCAAATCAACTGAAACTGCAGGAGCCAGAATTATTTTCCCATCGTAGGTTGAAAGAGTCTGCGCTGATCACACTTATTAAAAAATACTGTTTTCAGGTCAGACCTTCTGGTGAACGCTTGAGGATTCCCACAAAATATCAATACCAAAACAACTATTCAGTGAAGTATTTGTCCTGCACCAAGCTTTTACATAAAATAGCTCATAGTACTAGTACAGGTCTGCCCCTGATCCCCCTGTGGGGGTTTACTTCACCTGCAAAACAAATAAATTGTGTGTATGGAAAAAACGTTTGAAAAAACTTACAGAACGGTTTGGGAGGCTCCATGCTGCAGCAGGAGCTTGACAATGGCTGGGTGTCCATTCCTCACGGCATCATGCAGTGGAGAGTCGTTTTCATAGCCAGGTGTGTTCAATAAGGCTGCGTTTGCGATCAGCGCCTGCACAACTGCCGTGTGACCCAGGTTACACGCTTCATGCTGGAACAGAGAGCAACAACCATCACAAGTGAAATGTAAAATATAAATATGCCAGGCTCAAAATTTATTGACAGCTGTTTCAAAGTTCAGCTGCAAACTGTCAAAGCACAACTTGAAAACTCCAGTTTGACTGGAGCACCTTGACAGCAAGCAGCCTTATGAATTGCTGCAATAAGATGCTGTCAAATACTCTCATGTTCGATCTCTAACCGAAAAAAATAAAATCGTACTCAAGCAGCAATTAAAGATTTTAGAGCTTGTCATGCAGAAGCAACAATAATCTAAATGATTAAAAAAGCACAGGCTACCTGTTTTGAGTTAAGTCAGCAAGTATAAAATGGGCTATATGTGCTGACATTGATTCACTTAGAAGCAGGATTAGAAGCCCTCATTTATGCTATGACACATACCAGCTATTGCAGTGTCAAATAGCTGGTATGCGGAAATGTTATGAGTTATGGGAACAGAACAGAAGACTTAATGTTTCATTTTATTCATGATTCAACAGACTGACATTTTTGATGCAGTGAAAAAATAGGCCTTATGTATTAATAGCAGAAAACTAAGCCTGCGTGCATACTCACAACAACACAACAGACATGTGTGTGCTTATTCAGAAGAAATCAAAAGCAAACATCAATATTTGAATTTTGCAAGCGTGTACGATAAAAGCTACCATGACCGTGAAGGCTTTGGAGTGAACAACCATTGAGCCATTTATTAACTGTTATTAGTAAGAAACACCACAGATCTTTTTCTTCAAAAGAAATTAAAAAAACAAACACCCTGTCAGTGTGGGAAAATTCGAATTTAACATTTTATTTTGTAGCCTTTTGAAACACTGAAACATCTGTTGAAACATGAAACATTTTGTTGCAGAGTTTCAATGCACACCAAATGAAGCTTTTAGATGCATTACTTGTTTTATTAGTCTTACCAGAGGGGTCCACCCTGCATTATCCTTCAGGTTAGGGTCCGCCCCCTGGTCCAGCAGCTCTTTGACAGCTTCTATATCTCCCTGAAGCATGCAGAGACAACAACAAACCTGAGGTCAGCACTACAATCTTGTAAATGCAGCCCTTCAAACACAGCAGCTGATCCCAGTGTACCAAAGCCCCGGTGTTTATCAATCACACTCTGCGGTGGGCCATTGATTACCTTGTCTGGGATCCAGAGGGGGATTACAGCTATGTTTACAAGGATTACTGTAAAACGCTTTATTCTCAATAGACCAAAACACGACTGTCATCTGAAGACAAATGTTCAACATGTTCAACAGGAACAGAAGATATTTAAACCAGCAACACTTTGCTGGACAGAATTTATTTAAAAGAAAAAGAACAAATAAAAGAAAAATAAAGGACATGTTTGGAATTTGTAAAGTAATAATTTAAATGTCTCATAAATCCTGATCATTTTTGGTTAACAGAAAACAGCACAAACAATTTTTGTTGGACAGCATATTTTTCATTTCATTTCATTTTAATTAAACTAACTTGTTGATTATTTAATGTTTATTTTGATTGTAGTGGAAAATACTGCAGCTCTATACAGAATATAGTAGTAAATGTAGTTAGAAAAGTTAGATTATTAAAAATAATTGTTTACCTTTATAGCAGCTAGATGCAGCGGGGTTTCTCCCTTGTGGTTCCTCTTCATAAATGCAGGGCTTCCTGGGCTGTGCCGTCCAAGAGGTGATCCATTAATAGAGGGAGATCTTTTACTAATGGGGGATAAGACTGAGGGGCTGTGTCCCTGCTCTTCTTTGAATATTTTGTTGCTCTTTTCATTTCGGGGGCTCGTCAAAAACGGACGGTTATGGACCACTGGTGATATCTGACCCGATGATGTTCTTCTCCGGCCTGGGAGAGCCCTGGGCCTTTTTGGTGTGGTCTCCAAGGTGCCAAATTTGTCTGCCACTCTGGTTCTATTAGAGGGCTGCTTTGGGGAAGAAACGTTACGTTTTTCAGGCTCATCATTTGGGTTTTGTTCATCCGCCAACATCTTGTTTTCCTTGCTGGCACTGACCGACACGCTCGGATCAGCTGAGGTTCGGTCAGTCATTTCAGTGGTGCTGCTTCCTGAAAGGCTCTCCATCATGGTGCTCCTGCCAGAGCCCAGGTCATTAGTGCTCCCATGGAGTACTTCGGGCTGAGGTTCATCAGAGATGCCAGCAGGGCTCAGGAATGAGACCCTTTTACTCGACCCCTTTGCCCCTTCAGCACAAGGCTGCTCCTTTCCCCTTAAGGTATCTACCTCCTTGCTGATCCCCCATTGTTTATTTATAGCCTCCAGTCTCGGATTCTTCATCTTTTGCTTGGTCTGCATTCGTGTGGTCCTCGTGGGTCTCTGCACCAATACCCTCCTGTTGGCAGCATTTTTCTTAGTTGACCTCTTCTTCCTGTTTCTGTTTTCATTGTTGCACCTTTGAGAAGGAGAGCCAGAGTCTTGGGAGGATGACGTGAAACTGAAAACTGACAGGTCCTGATGTTGAGCAGTGGCAGTGTCTGGCTGTGATGCAGCTGTTTCTCCAGAAGACCTACTGTCTGGTGTGGTGACCTCTGAATTCTTCTCCACTGTGCAGCGTACCTTGCGGCTGCGAGGGCTGAACCAGATCTTGAAGTTCTTCTTATTTTTAAAGACAGGGCTCCCGTGTCCTGTCGAAATCTTGGCAACAGAAGAGTCTGTAATCAATTTAAAAACATGTTTAACAAAAGAGAACAACTCCCCATCCCACACACACTAACGTTTTCCATGGTAAATTGCTTTCATAAAGGCTCATTGTATTAGTAATAACCTTCCACTTCCTGCCAAGATGAAGAGTCTATACCAAACTTTGAATTATGCATTGCCAGCCATTACTACAAAAATTTGACAAAAGTAGAGAGGAACCCAGTCAAGTCTGTAACCCTTAGTTATCACTGTGTTTAGACAACCTGCAGATTGATTCACATTTTAATGACAGGTCTTGGGTAGCTGCTGTGCAGGTCTTTGTCATAGCTGAGATCTACTTGCAAACTAAAACAATTAATGACTGGGAATTATTGGGATAGTGGACCAGAGGAACAACAATATAATTCTGTCATTCGTGGATTAGACTGCTGGAAGGTAGGAGGTGTGGGCAAATTAACATGAGGGGAAAAATAAAAAAAGAGACACATGGATCTGAGAGGACATCTCCGAATTAAGCTTTCATGCTGCTATCAGCATCCTACTAACAAACCTGGTTGGTCCATAGGATTGAGTAGGGAATCCAGACCGCAGAAGAGCTGTATAATGCTGCTCAGCTGCCTGTTGATTTGGATGTCCTTCACCCATGCAGGACTATGACACACCACACAGCCATCTCCTGTCTGGGGCCCAGCACAGGACCTGAGCAATAAACATGATTTGGATTAGGCATCTACACAGTTGAGGAACTAATCAACCTCTTTCTTTTGGTATAAAACGATGAGTGGTTGCTAATTATAACTGACTGACCGAGTGGTTGAACAGAATATTATTAGTAATTCAATATTCTAATTATTTAATTACTGGAGCCCTAGCAGAAGCTCACCTAAAAGGAAAGAGTCATGTCAGACTAAAATCCCTTTAACTGTGCTTATGTTACCTGCAGAACATATGCTCACACATTCCCAGGCACACAGGGTCCTCCATTAAATTTGAACTAGAAAAAAAAAAGACAAAACACAAACACAACAGTCAGAAGAGCCAAGGACAGTTCATAACACTCAGTAGTGGTTTCCACAAGTACTGTATGCTCAGCCACCCATATGAATGGGCATCTGTCAGTGGAAAACTCATTACTTTGCATTAGTTAGACTAAAAGTCTACAGCAAGCATTTACCTGGCCATGTGCATATGTTATACTTTTGTTTTGGTTGCCTATACTTCTTATACTTTTTATCATATCGTCTGTTGTCATACATTTGCGGTCTGACACGTGTTCCTATATTATTGCTGCATGGTGGTCTTGTCCCACTATGGCACTGGGACAAGTAATGGGGTAGTTTGAGGGTAGCTGGGAATTGGCATCATAACTTTTAAAGTTGTTGTTAAAACAAAGGCGGAACACAGTTGAGGATAAATGAATACAGTATTCATTTCAGCTGCGCAGACACTTTTAGCACGTTTAGCTAACGCCTAGCTCCAAAAGATTATATGCAGTCATTTTTACAAACGTTTTGTTGAGTCGTTGCTGACAACCGTAACAATAGTGAGCTAACATAGCGTTTCGAATAAACCGGGGTTTTGCTATAGGTGTGAATGGTAGTTAATGTACACTGTATATATGGACAGTAACAAAGTCAGTCTGTATGCTAGCGGTACACAGTAACAGTAACATTAACTTACCATTTGGAGCAAAGAAGTAGTCGGCGGAAGTTCGCAACTGCATCTTTGGTGTTCCTCCAGTCATTTGTCTCCGCGGGGACAGCATTGTCCATTCTTGACATTATAATGTTTGTTTCTCGATCACTCTGTAAGATCTGTATTGACGAACCACATTACAAAACCAGTCGCGCTTACTTCCTTGTTACTTGCATCTCCCGCCAGCGAGGAGGAAGTCGTAGTTGCTGTAGCCATGGCGATGACGCCCGTTTCCGCACAACCGCAAACAAAACGGTGTGACGGTTTTACATTTGTTACCATTCTAAGTATTTAATAATTTGATAAATGACGATCATACAATTATTATTTAACTTATTAAATAAATTGTTTATTTATTTAAATGTTACTTGAACTTAACAGTGAATATCTACAGATACCATTATTTATCAGGTTTCTACATTTTAACTATATTGTTCTATTCTTTCCTGGTCTTTGCTTTCTTCTTTCAACTTCTGACACGTTTGTAATTAATAATAATAATAACAACAACAACAACAACAACAACAACAACAACAATAATAATAATAATATGCTCTGTTAAAAAAGCACAGTTGCAAACAGTTGCATTTCAAAAATAGCTTTATTAGCATTGTAAAAAATTGTCTGATGCATTCAAGGCCATTTAGAGCTGGCCCACAAGAAGGAAGGAGTATATTAAATATTTAGTTCATTCAGTCTAAATGTTAGAGATGCCCTTAGAGGAAGTGTTAATGAGTAAGGAAAAGTGCATATTGAGGATGTTTGTCCAGAAAAGTTTATCCAGAAGGCGCAATCATATGTCCCTCGGATTAAATCTACCCTTTAAGATTCATGATATGTTTACTATGTGAGAGCTGTAAGATGATAAATCAAAGTGAAAAAAGTCCAAAGCGCAAAATCATAATGCTTTTGATTTGCTATCATATATTTTGAACAGTGCTTCAAGCACAGAAATAAATTGATAGTCTACATTAATAGAAATTATCAAATGATCAAAAAAGTTACAAGACCTTTAGGAAAAAAAACGTACATTTATGAAATTGTGGTAAGGAATATGTAAATCAAAATGTGTCACCCGTCATGTCATAAGCAAGAAACTCTCAAGATTCACATATTTCTCAAGGCTGTGTGTGGCTGTGTGTGGCTGTGTGTGTCTGTGCATGCGTGTATGTGCGTGCGTGTGTGTAGTGTTAGATAGCAGTCAGTTCTATGTCTCTACTGCCTTAACGAAGCCCAGGTCATCATATTCGTCTTCACTGCGAATTGGTATGTTTTCCATCCCAATCGTTCCCATTGCAAAGTTGATAAACACCTGTGGAGATACAGAAAAAACGTAAAGACTTTTATTCTCTCTTCATGTAAAACATTTTAACTAATCTACTGTACTGTTTCCTCTGTGACGCCCCCTTCTTTTTTCTGGCAATGGTATCTTCCAATCCCACAGGCCCAGAAGGGCAGAGTGGTTGAAGAATACCAGCACCCGCTGCCTAAAAAGTGTATGGATTCACTCCCTAACTCATATTCCATTTATTTTCCCTTAGGCATACCCTCTATCAGTCTTCCTCTTTTTAACTTTCCCTACTCAGTCATTCACTCTCACTCAGCTTTCTTCTCTCCCTGCCTCCACTCCCACCCTCTCTCTCATCCTGTCTCATCTCCTGTCCCTTTTTTCTGTCCCCCACCACCTTCCACCCACCCCTACAAAACCTCACACTCGTTGGCTTCTCCCTGTTTGTGTCCTGTCTCTTTTCCTCACCTCATCCAGTGTGGTCTGGCTCACAGAGAAGTGTTTGATCTGCAGAGCAGTCTTGTTTGACTCCAGCTGGTCGAAGATGTCAGCTACCCCTCCTGGAGCAAATGGTACGTGATACTCCAGCATGCTGGAGTGCTGGTCCTGCGTGTTCAGAAAAGTGCACAAGCAGAGAGTTTAAAATTCCATACTGTGCATGCACGGGTACCGATTTCTGAATTATTAATACGTTTTAACAAAATATGCAAATGATAATAAAACAATCTGTAAATACAAAATAACAAGCTGTTAAGAGTGAGAGAGAAATAATGTCCACCAAAGCAGGTTAATATGAGTTAATGCCTCCAATAAGAAAGATTTATACGCATCAAATCAAATTTCACTCTACTACAACATTACACTACAATGTATACATTGGTCACCTTGAGGTACGTGCTGGGGAATCTGTGCTGCATGAAACCAGTGACTGCCTCTGCATCACAGGAGTCCTTGGCCAAGTACATCTTCACAGTGAACCCGCTACCAAACCTGCACAAGAGATTGTACAAACCACTCACAGTGTTAAAACATGATAGGGGTGGGGTTACGGTGGTGAAGTGTGTGTATGGGTTTGAGGTTGAGGGGGGTACACTGTTCCTACTGGTAAAATTGAGCATTCAGTTGCACAAAGGCCCACAGAGGGGGGAAGAGTAGGAGGCTATGATGGGTGGGCAGATCAGTAATGGCTGGATTGGAGGATGAGTAGGGGTCACTAACCTGTTCTTAATGTGCTGCAGAGAGCCGAGGCATCTGAACTGACCTTTCACCATGATCGCAAGGCGGCTGCACAGTGCCTCACACTCCTCCATACTGAGAGAGAGAGAGAACCAAAGAGAGAAAGTTAAATATCACATTAATATCAATACATTTACTTGTTCTGGTATGTGAGAAGAAAAAAAACAAAAACACGTATTTAATTAAATGTTTTAAGCTGATTTTATGCAGGTGTACTTATGTGATACTAACCTATGAGAGGTGAGGACCACAGCACATTTTCCTTTCACTTCTTCAGAGATGATTTTCCACAGGTGACGCTTGGTGCGAGGGTCCATTCCAGAGCTGGGCTCATCCTGTGGAGAGAGGACGGATGAGAAGAGGGTAGTGAGAAAGTCAGGGAGGGATGTTGAATACAGGGCAAAGAGATAAAGGGAAAGGAGAAGTTCACCAGGGGCGGCAATGTGTTGCAGATAGTCTGCACCACATACAGTAGGAGAAGACATACTAAGCACAAATGCATGCCTGCAACAGGAAGGGGGATGAGAGACCCAGCATTACAAAACACAGGGAAGTGACGCAGATGGAAAATTCAAGAGAAACAGGAAACTGAAGAGAAACAGAGGAGAGTATGGAGCGATTTGAAGAAGTCAGATGAGGAGGTACTGAGAAGAGAATTCAGTAGACATATAAGGTAGAGACAAACTCAAACGTGGAGAATGGGAAAACTACACTTGGGTAAGCCTGTGAGAATTATATGAGCTCAGGTCCCAGGTATATCTTGGATATTTTCAGGAGGAAAAGTTGTGTACAGTCAGTTAAATACTGAAGCAGCCAGTTAGGCAGTGAAATTCAGGTTCAGCATCAGGAACACATGTGTCCTCACCAGGAGAAGGATCTGTGGGCTTCCGATGAGAGCGAGCGCTGTGGAGAGCTTCCTGCGGGTGCCGCAACTGTAACTGTCAGTAATGATCTTTCTGTGGTAGTCGAGCTCCAGCCTCCTCAGGAGATAGTTCACCACCTTCAAGGAAGCAATTGAGGAATTATATAGAGTTGTACATAAGGAAAAAGGACACAAAGAGAAGGACAACAGTTTCCAGTGCACTAATCATTATGAAAATGTGGTTGCTCTTCTAGGTTAGGACTCATTATGGCTATAACTGGCAATTACAGTGTAATGATGAAAAAATAAAACAATGTAACAGAGAAACAAAAGGGGAAACGTCATCAAGATCAGGAAGGGCTTTTAAACAGTTTATACACTGCAGCCTGGAGAACATGGAGATCTTCAACATGCACATTAACAAACACACTTGAATACACTGCATTTACGCTTCTTTTTTAAATAAGTGCATTAGTGGAGGAAGCCAAAGGATAACCATGCTTCTGCTGCAAACGGATAATCAATGTAGCAGATGTGCAATGGATTAACTGTCATCTACTGCCTGTCAATAGGTTTAATGATCGCTCTGCATTGCTGTATGAACATGGAGGAATATGAGGCAATCTCACAGACCAGTATGCCATTCACTAGATTCAGGAACATTAGGATTAAGTCAACCGCCCAGCTGTGGGTCCAGCAGATCCAAGCAAATTGGACTTTTACAGGAATCTGGTTAACCATTCATTCCATCTATTACCTGAAAGCCAATATCTAACTAAGTCCAAAGCCTGATCACAGCGACAAACCCTCCCCTTAGATATCCTCTGCTTGATGTCCATGTTCATTTCCATTATGACCTCTTATTATTCTGTCGCATACAGCAGCACGGAAATAAGTATCTATCCATCTTGCTCCCATGCATATTTAATGGTGTTTGTACAACAACAATAACTTTCTTTGTCGACTTTAAACTCCACTCTGTCCTGAGGCTGCAACGTCAGAGAGCAGGAATGTACACAACATAATCCAGTGCCTATCAGTTTATCCTTTGTGTTAAACCACATTTAAATTGGGAATTAAATATCCTTAACGGCGCCATAACCATTTGAGACACTTTAAAATCTCTATGCTTTCCAATTCATCACATGAAAGTGTGTGCTGCAAATATCAGTTCCTTTTCCAATTGCTTCAGGTGATTTCCCATTGGTAAACTTTGCCCCAACCAATTGCCCCCAATAGCTGGGAAGTTTGGAAACCAGATCAATAAGGCAATCCGATGCAAAAATATCTTACATTCATTGATTATTTGCTTTTTTTCTCTGGGAGGATTGTAGATTGTATTGTATAATTCTGAGTTCAAAATTTGAACAATAAGCAGCGGAAGCAACATTTTTCAGACCAGTTCAGATCAAAATGTTCTCGCATAAAAGCCACTTTTTCTATCACCTTTGATGTAACAGCTCATTAAGCCCGACAAAACCATGTCAATACCAAATGACCCCATTAAGACTTGTCTCATTATCCACAACCAGGGGACTGTCAGTGGGAGACAACATAAGAGGAACTCTATATATAACATCATCTTTGTGAATTAGCCCAACACTGATGCTGTGACTATTAGAACCATTGTAGTCAATTCCCTGACCAGAGAAAAGGAGCAGTAACAACAGCAACAGTGACGATTAGAATCAGACAGAGCCATTTCTGTGCCTCACTCTTTGTGCGTGTGTGTGTGTATATGTGCATGCATGTGCATAATGTGTGCACACATTTCTGTTTGTGACTGTGACTGTCAGAGACAGTCAATATTTTTATGCTTCCCTAGCCTAAGATTAGTGGATAAGTGTGTTTGTTTTTTCATGCAGTTCAATTTGTCATGTTACTGCTTTGTTTCAGAGCTGTATCTTTCCCCTTTTGTGTAAAAAATATAAAGATGGAAAATCAGAAATCACATCATCTTTTGATTGGTTGCTGTGCAGTTTCCCCTCATGTCAGCAGCAGCAGCGGAAGACAGACACACTCAGTAATCGCCACAGAAACAAGATTGATTACTTCTCAGAAAGATAAATGGGAAAATCAGGCCAAAGTGACACGTCAAATGAGTTCCTTCTCATCATCAAACTATCGTTTAAATGTAAATTTGTCTGCACTGAAGCATAGAGCGTCGGCTTAATTCTTAGGTTTGGATTGCATGAGCCGACAACAAAAGCTTTCCCATTTGGCCCCAGATAGTACAGCTTTCAGCCCACATCACTCAACACTTCACACCCTCCGAATCAGTATGCATGGAAGCATTACACAGTTGCTCGTGCTGCAGTGGGGGTGCATCTTTTGAATTGATATCTGATCCTGGGACATTTTGTGCATGATGTTGTTATCACTACCCGAGGGTCTGAAAGTCACCATCTCCTTACCCCCTTTATCTCCCACTTCGAGACGCCTCGGACGCGAGCGTAGAAGTACAAGTGCTCTTCTCCTGTGAGCAAATTGTCCAGTGCATCCACTTGGGGACAGTATCCAATGTTAATTCCCTCGTTCCGGCAGTCCATGATGTCTACCAAGCGCCTGGGGGAAAAAAACACAAAGAAAGACAGATTATCTTAAATGGCCTCCGCCGGTCTCTTCAGGACAGATGGACATGTATGGATGACTCAGAGGACTTGTTGTCTCTAGTGTGACACGTTGAGAATGCCCACCATTTATCCAAACAACAAATAAGGCTTACTCTTTCATCGGAGAGACACAGACACAGAGACACAGGGATTAGATACAGCTGTGACTTGGTAAATCCGTAACATTATGTTCAAATTTTGGCTGATGCAAAGTAATAACATTCATCATCAGTGGATATTTGTGTTATACAAATTTAATCTAACCCAAATTCATTGGGCAGCGCAGCTTGGGCCCCTGTATGGATTAAATGTAAGAAACTGGACTGCTTGTGTCTTATCCTCAATAGTGATTCTCACAGATCATCTTTATTTTGCAGGAATATGAAGTGATTGAGTTTTTCCGACTGTATATATTTATGTTGTTTAACGTTTTACATTTACCCGACGTCTACACATCCCCAGTTGCAAATTACAATCTGTTTGTGATTGTTTTAAAAAATAAAAATAAAATACACACCAGTATCCCTGTACAGTCAGCTTTGAAAGCAAAGATAACACAAAAGCATGCTGTCATATGTGAAGCAGACATAAATATAGACGTCTTCTTACCCATTCCAGTCCCTGATCTGTGCTGTGCCATCAGTGGGGCTGACGTCTCCAGTCAGCATCTTGAAGGTTGTAGTTTTCCCTGCTCCGTTCACTCCCAGCAGACCAAAGCACTGCAAACATCACCCACCTCTTAGTAACCCTGAAGCACTCTACATCTATACAGTACTATGACACCATGATTAAATTGATGTTTATATCATGATTAAGATCTATGATACTCCCTCTTTACACAAAATGACAAACAACTGCCTACAGTATTCTCATTCTTCAGCAGGTACTTCATGGATTTAGGAATAATTACAGCCATACTGTTGTCACAAGAGATCGTTAAAGTATTGATTATACAAGGCCCCTCCTCCACATTAGCAGTCCATAATGCTATTTCTTAGGCTCACCTCCCCTGCAGGGATGCCCACAGAGATCCTCTTGACAGCATGGATCTTCTTCTTAAGGTGTTGATAGACCTTAGTGAGCTGGTTGACCTGCAAGATGTCTGAACTGGCTGCTCCACTGGACACACGAAGGTGCTCAGCTGCCACATCCTCATCCTCATTCTCAGCCACCTGTGGCACCTTCCGTCTGCCCCAAATCAAATGCCTGGAGGGACAGAAAAATAAAAGGTTGTGAAATAAATGTAAGCGACGGGCAGAGATACAGAAAATGCCCATGCAGTTTATCTCGTGTTTACCTGAAATATGGTGACAATTGAATAGCTCAGGCCTCCAGAATGAATGCTCAGAATGAAATTTGTCAAATATCACTGTTCCTTTTATTTATTTATACACAAAATAGTCTGTAATGAGCAAAAGTGTGTAATGTATAGTGAACCACATTAGAATATTCTCAGTATTTAAGTCTCACTTTCATACAATGCAAGAATGTCAGATCCATATCCTGTGCCATTCTGTATATACAATATATTCTCAGTCCAGTCACAAAGCTGCATGTGCACTCATGAGGCCGTGATTATGTACAGCATCAAACGTTTCTGGCTTTAGTCTTTCTCACCTGACTTTGCGCATCAGGAATTTGTTAAGCAGGAGGCGGAGAGAGAAGAAGACCAGGCCCTGGATGAAGGACGAGATGAACATCCAGCCAAGGGCGTCCGTGGAGAATGGGTTCTGATAGGCATCAATGCCATAGCCACTGAGGATCTGGACCTCTATGTCCATCCTCGCCAGATGCATTAGCCCGTTCCCAAAGTTAAACTGGGGGAAGATTAGGAAGGCGTGGCTCAGCCTTTGGAAGATGTCCTTGATCAACTGCAGGAGGAAAGGACAGAACAGACGGCACTGAGAAATTGTATTGTAATCCTCACTTTACTCTCATGTGTTTGTTACTTATATAACTCAGTATCACCGCAGCTACAGAGACTTACAAGCTTCAATTCAACAGTTAATGACCGGTCACATATTAAAGTGTGCATCTTAACACTTCTGAGCTGTTTAATCCCTGACTAATAGTCGGACTGATTCAGGCTCTTTATTCCTTACCTCAGGGTTGCGGATGGAAATTTGGCTCAGAAAGTAGAGGATGGATGAGGACATGATTGTGTTGATGCTGATGAAGAGGTTGATGCACACGTAGGTGATGAAAGCCATTTCTGCATCCTTGAAGACGCCAGATAACAGATACATCCAGGGGAAGGTAGAAAACCTGAGGAAATGGCAATAGAGATGATACTTGATAAATAAACACCACACATACACCTTGAAATAGCCCTGCTATTAATTTCAAATATAGAATACAACAACAGCAAACACACAAAGTGGACACTGAAACTTTATACGTTCTCATATAAGTTCACACAGTGGTCACAAATGCACCAACTAAACGTATGTGTATTAGGAATAAAGAACAGTACAAAGAGGAGGAGGAACAATACCACATCACAACAAGGGTAAACATTCAGTCATGATGCCAAAGGCGCAGAAGATAAATTACATCTCTCCCCCTGCTGGTTGAAAATCCCTTTTCTTCTTTTCTCTCATATGGTCTGTGTGGTCATTTGATTGGGTCGGCTAGGCCACAAGAGGATAAGGGGGAGTGAGGAAAAGATGTGAAAGAAAAACAAAAGTGGGCTAGGAAAAGAAACAGACAGACACAAACAGATAGAGCCAGACAGAGACAAAGCATGTGTGTGCTGTGCCACCCCCACCCCCATGGCCCCCCTCCACAAAAAGGTGCTTGGTTGGCAGACTCTGGGTGCCAAGCCATGACAAGGAGCAGAAGCAAGAAGGCTGCAGAGCAGACCAGGTGGGTGCATCCTGACAGATGGAGTGCTGTGATTACTCATTGCTTGGGAGGGAGACATCTGTCTGATAAATGAGGAGCAGAGTGCTGACTTGGCCTCAGAAGATCTAGGGCTCAGGACGTGGCCCGCGATAGCAAATGGAAGCGCAGAAGCCCAGACCTCTGCTGCAGCTGGTAAATTATGCAAATCATCCCAGTAATCCAGATGCAGGAATCATAGCACATTATCAGTTTGACACCTTTCCAAAATTGACATTTCATGCCCAGATGGATTTTAAAAATCTTTGTATTCGCTGATGATATTTAGGTCTCTCGCAAACCAAGTCATGCTATTAGCACCGCAAGTCCTGTTGCTTCCTGATCCGCCTCCCACTCTCTAGTGTCTTTGGCTTGAATAGGATTATGAACACGTTGGCAGGGATTTTTCTAGCAATCTTTCAGCCCCACTACCATCTGTCTTTGCAAGAAAAACAGCAGCCTCCTCATGCCCCCCTGCTGTAAATGCAACCTGGTGATACACAAAGTACCACTTGCACTACAGGCCAGCAAGTACAGTAAGTATGTGAGGACATGCTTTTGAGAACATCTGTTTGAGTGAATGGTTTTGATAAATCCTTTGCATGAAATGTGTGGTCAGTTCAACGCCAGGTTGTTGCAGAAGGAAGCACCAATCACTTATATCTGCACAGTTCAGATGCTCCAGAATAGTTTGCGTTCATCAAGTTGTTGCCCTCTGCACTGACATTACCACTGAACACAATTCTCACAGGCTGGAGGACAGAAGTCATCACACAATCAATACTGACCCAAAAAGCACTAGCAGGAGGGTGATGGCACCCAAATTTTGTCGTTCTGTGAATGCTGGTATCTGGAAGGCTGCAATCACACCAACAGTCAAAGTCACTGGGATCATGTAGATAGCCTGTTGAAAGCAGGATATAAGTTTAATGCACAATTGTCTGACTGCATTTAACCATTAGGGAGTTATTGTGTTATGCTGGGAAATTAGTAAACGTTACCATGTCATATAAGTAGTTCACAGCCCAGTAGAAGGGCTCACTGATGCCAGCAATGTGCTGGAGCCTCTTGGCGCCACTGTGGTGCTCGCTGACTTCGTAGATGGCGAAACTGGCTGTTGTGATCGAGTAGCCGGTCAGCACACACATAGCCACAAGGATCTGGAGCATTCCCTGAATACTGCGAGTAAAGAAAAAAGGATAAGTGAGGGACAATGACATGACATTATTAGTAATCGGGCATATGTAATGAGTGAATTATCATTTATTTGCATTCATTAGGATTCTTTGGTTTTAGTCTCTTTTTGTCTCTCTTTCTGAAAAGTCTCCAAAGCTACAGGTTGAGATTGTAGGTTAAGTGAATGTGTGTATCAATATACTGATTCAATTTGAATCAGGCAAACTAGGGTAATTCCCCTTACCAATGACCCATTCTGAAGTCCTCTCACAAATCATGTTGTCGCCTGCTGGGACCTGACTCATGTGAACTATTAAAGTGGCTCCCAGCAAATGCGAATTCCATTAATAGCAAATGTTGCAGCTAAAAGAGATGCTTCTGACAAGATAATAACTGCAAACTGCAAAACAAACAGCTGGCTTCAGATCGAGAACAACTTCATGCGGCGTTTTTTGCTGTATCGTCAGTATGCACATCATATCGACGCTGCAGTGATGCTGCAGGGTCGATATCCCAGACTAGACTCCAGACAATAACCTCAATGATGCAATGATCCCTTAGTTAATCCGAGTGCACTCATTCAAACCATTCTACTGCTGTTACCTCTATATCCTCGAGGCTCTCTTGGCTACCTTGTATTTTACTGTAGTACATTTACCTTTTTTTTGTTTGATCAGGGAACCACCAACAAAGAAAATAAAAAGATGCATGAGACTAAAATAAAAGTTAAGATGAAGGTGGCAGAGTGAGTGAGTGGGAAGGTGAGACAATAGCAAACAGGGACATGTAGTGGGTATTTTAGGGCAGAGCTAACTATAGGGGCTAGCCGGCAACAGCAGTGGCTCCTGAGCACACCTGTTATCAGTATTTCCAAGACAGCCTTAGACTCGTTCCCATGGGCACAAGCACAGATACCACACTGTGAGAATCAAGACATTTAGAGGAATAAGCGTGCTGTATCTTTAACACAGCTCAGGCCAAATCAATATGTCCAGTGCGGAAGCAGAATCACCCAGGTTGGAGGGGTAATTGTGCACTTGCAGCCACTGCAGTACCTCAGCAGACAAAGAGCTGCAGAAAAATGCTATGCACATAAATAAATGTTGAGTATGTGGGGAAGGTGGAGGACAGTAAACACTAATATGGACAGTGAGATTATTAGTACTACTTCTAAGGCCATGGAGAGGAAGCACCATCTGTAGGCCATAACCAATTTTGAAATGATCTATTTATACCTCTTGTTTGCATACATACACGCATGCACGCACAAGCAGACCTGCGCTCATTCAGCAGTGTGGACCTCTGAGGCAGAATATGCAGTATTTTAAATAAATCATTTTTGGGAAACAGGGTAGAATCAGTCCTCCTCTGTACCACCTTCAGGGTAAACACTCATTATATTGGGGCCCTGATCAATAGTGCAAGCTCAGGGAAATCCATTTAGAAAATCAAATAAGGGTAAATACTGCTGTCATGTGCCTGACAGCACGGTGTCATGAGTCCACTCTGAAGTTAATGTCCAGAATTGAAGACATTATAATTCATCTCAGACTCAGCCAAAAACAATGATATTCATCATTATGTGACAAATATGGAATATTTTCACCATTTGGTAATTAGGATCTTTTTTTGCAAGAGCAGCAATTGATAATGGTACATCATGACAGTTCATTCAGGATAAGGATGAATTAAAGTGTAATTCTTACATTGAGTCTTCATCATCTGCCCGACCGAAATAGGGGTGACTGGAAACTGAAATGGCTTTAAAAGGAAAAAAAACAGAACATTTTGTTAGTAATAAGAAAAAAAACAGAAGCATGTGAGCTATCAGCACCAGAACTAAATGAGCAATGATATTCTCTTGGCCTGGGACACAGTCAGTTGAAAAATATAGTGCAAGATGATTTCATTTGCCAGTGCACAGAAAGGAAATTGAATTTCCTTTATCATTTTTTTCAGCATCTTCTAGATGCTTATAGACATGACAACCCCCCTCCCACCCCCCACCCCCGCCTCCCCAACACACATACAAATCTCTGCTTATATTTCCTGATCAAATCACAGTTTTTCATAGTCTAAAATTCAGTTATTAATGTTATCATAGGTGGCAAAGTAAATCACAAAATATTCCCATTTGAGACAGTTCAACTGGTGAGTTTCGGATTTTTGCTCAAAAAAGTTTTGAAAAATTACTTTCTGATTATCGAGAAACGGAAATTAAATGTTCTCTCTCTCAATGCTTAAGGAGCTGAGTCTTTTTTTAACAGCTGAGAAACTGCATATGTTCTCTGGGGTTTGGGGGCTGATAGACTTTTAATCCTGTGAGAGTGGCAAGAAAAAAACGGTTTGAAGCAGACCTCGGTGGCATACCAACCCGGAGCTGACACTACAGAAGCGAATGCGAGGGATGGAGCTTCACATCTGACAGAGAAATGATCACCTTGAATAGTAATCTCCCTGAATCTCCACCCTTGACATCCCCCTGACATAGCTGCGAGTTTGCTGGTAACATTTAAATGATTACACTCTATCCTCAAGCACAGTTCTTACTTTCATCTACTGGGAGAGAAATATACGTGTGTGTGTGTGTGTGTGTGTGTGTCTTTCTAAAGTTGTGAGGACAAATTTGGGTTCGACAGCATCACTCTCAGTCCTCAAAAGGTAAGACTCTAACATAATGACTGCAACTGTCCTTACAATTATAGCTAAAGGTGTGTGTGTGTGTGTGTGTGTGTGTGTGTGTACTACTGCCCGCAGGCAGATGGTCAGGGCAATGCTCAGAGCTAAAACAGCACTGAATACGTGGGCCAGCCTTGTTCTCTTTAGCATAGCTCCCCAGTGAGCAGCATTCATCAGTATTCCCCATGAATAGTGATGTGAGTGTAAAGATGCACAGCACCCCCTGGCTTTAATCCACTGACATGAACTATGGGTAAACACTGCTTTTAGCTTTCACTGTTCACCACCTTCTTATGTGTGTCACTTTTGCACAATCAGTCATGTGTTTTCAAAACCTCATCCTCGGCTTGTCTTTGACCAGGAGTGTGTGTGTATGCATACAAAATAAAATTAAAATAGAAAATGACAGTAAACAGAAACACATGTACTGTATATAGAGTCAAATAATGTAACTCGCAGTGATGCTTACTGTCTTAATCGATCAAACTAAAATCTAACTTTGCCCTCTGCCTGTGATTGAAGTCAAACCCCAGCTCACCATATTCACGTGGATCCTTGTCTGCTGGAAGATTTGTACGAAGGATCAAGTTGTTCAGGCTGTTCAAGTATGCTGGCATCGTGTGGTGGCCCTCTGGGTTGAACCAGACCTATACCCATGCAAGCACAAATGCACAAATGCGTGCACACACATACACACACACACAGACACATATTTCTTCAAACACCATCCCTCATATTGCTACAGATCATAATATGCAACTCTATCATGCCTCTATAAAATGTAGATGTGATCATCCAGGGAAATTTACACACTAAGACAGTGGCAGTGAGTCGCTGCAGTAAAGCATATTTATTATGACACTGATGGTATGACAGAGCAGCTCCATCCATGAGCCTAGACGCTATAGCCAAACAACTTCAGTTGTCATGTTTTAATTCACCAGCTCATCACTGCAGCTGTTAACATGATAATAAGACAGGCAGCAGGAAAGCAGAAGACAAACATTACCTTTGACAGAGTACGGTTTTTCGGCACCGCTCTAAGGTCCATTTGTAGGTCAGGAGGAAGCGGCATGCCAAAGTCAAAGCCCCCATATCTGAAGAGTGATCGAACATGCATCAATCAAAACAGAAAAACACTGAACGTCTGGTGTTTTTTGATCAAAACAAAGTTGAAACTGCAGATAATAGGCACATTGGTTAAGAGCATCCAACCTCACATTAAATGTGTAACTAACATTCATATTAGGCTGAGCAAAAAACAGGCAAAATATGGATTTATGACCACACAGTTCACAGCTTTATAGGACTACCAATGGTAGACTGTGGCCTCATTGTGAAGATGTTCATGATGCAGTTACCTGTTCCTGATGTAGCTGTTGGCTGTAGCCACAAGGTAGGTCTCCACATTGATGCCACTGATGTTATAAACAATCTGAGATGAAGGGATCTTCTTATGTGGCGGCTGGTAGGTGTCTTTGTAACAGATCTGCATTATATGGACAAAAACATCATAACTGTCCCCCCAAAAACATGCAAGAAAACAAACACTGCTCTCTGTGACCGAGTCTCACCTGTTCCTGAGGGGTACATTCACAAATACGAAATGCCTTCGAGCTGTTTCCTCGGGAATTCCACTTTGTGTTGCTTGTGCAGACCCTTTCAAAAAGAAACATTACACAAAGTGAAAAGGATGGAGATTGCAGAGCATGATGATGCCGCGAGCCTCACCCCTAGACGCAACATATCTTGAAAATGAGTTAATGACAACCTGCACCAATTTCACTCATTATTTATGGTCCCGTGTGAAAGATAATAATAATAATAATAATAATAATAATAATAATAATAATAATAATAATTTATTCTTCTTAATTGGCAAAACCTAACAAGCACTTAATAAACTGCAAAAAATAACAACTGTATAGCAACAAATAACAGAAGTTTAATTGTCCAGAAATATCATACAGCTAATTTACATGATTTTTGATGATCAGGGCTTAAATAGTTCTCCAATATCAGTTAAGCTCTTTATTAAATGGATTAAATCTGAATGAATGGCATGTGCTATTAAATCATAGTGTGCAAATATTGTGATTGTGTGGTTTGATGTTCTCTCCCCCACATTTTGATTTCTGCCAAATGCTTTCATGGAAACTTCGTGCTGTTTTTTTTTTTAAAGCGCTTGTATAAATACACAACAAATACTTGCACACTTAATTGCACCCTGATACTTTACAAACAAATAAGTGAAGAACACTGACACATGGGAGAATGTCAGGGACACCCTGCAGCAGTAAACGCTGTTGTACAGTGTGATTGTGGGACATCATGAGGAAAACATGCAGACTCCTTTCCACCACATGATTCTTTTTTTGGCAGAGAATTTAAAAATGCCTCTGAGGTTTGGTTTGAGTGCCAACATTGATTTGAGTGGCTGTGAGGGGAAAATCTGCCCTATAAACACAGGGTGTTTATGGAATACAAATGATGCTCTCAGAGTGTCCTGCTGCAGGCTGAGAGCCACATACGTGCATTTGAGCTGAGCAGAAAGAGGGAGAGTAGTGACATGAGAGAGGCTGGAGAGAGGGAGAGAGACTGGTAAAATGAAACAAGGTGAAAGAGGAGGCATGGAAAGAATGACAATGTGTGAAAAATGAAAACAGTGAATGTGTGGGAAAGTGCGAGGCGCAGAGAAACAGAGCACAGGCACCTCGGGTATTACTGAAAAATCTATCACTTTCTGGAGAAAAAAAAAACAGCTGGCATTTGAGAAGTGATTACGTACGGGCTATCAGGCTTGTCAAGGCAGGCGTTATCGATCCCAGGGAATGACAACATGGTGTCCACCAGCTGCCCCGAGTTAGGATTTTGGTTTCTGTGAAACAAAACAAAATAAAAAAAAAACATTAAGTTAGCCTTGATTCAATAAACAACACAGACATTTTATTAGGAAGAAACAGACAAAGGATTTTGCTCCATAAAGGATTTTGTTATTGATTTATTCAATTCAGTCTTGGTAGCAGGGATTTGTATAAAGACTTGGAGTTCAAGGATACCATTTATCAGGGCTTTCTCTCTAGAGATCTGGCTTCAGAGCAATTTACAACCACACACCATTATCAATAACACGACTGTGGGGAGGCTGTCAGTGATGTTACATAAATATCCTTACTGCAAGGAGCCGGACAGACAAATGAACAGTCAGGACATTTGATCACCAGATAATATTTAAGCCCATTTCTTTTATTTTCTCTTCCCGAAAAATACTCAATGGAGATTATATATTTTCATTATTCATACACGCATTCATACAAATATGAGACAGCTCAGACTCTGACACTCCAGTCGGCTACGTCTAACCTTTTGTGTCAGCTCCCACACTGATCTGATCCAAAATAAATGAATGTCATTTTTCAATCTCCTATGGATATGAGAATAAAAAACTTTATCTAAAAAATGTTCTCCCTTGCTACATATTCGCTTGATCGGTCCTCAAGAATTAAGACATCGTGCAACCTCCTCCTCAATCTCTCTCACTCCTCCTTCAGGACTCCTCCCTGTCCTGAAGGTTCAGCTGCCCTTCGGCAAAGCACAGCTTCAAATTCATGCTCAAGCAGATGAGAAACACAAATGATGCAGGAACTCAACGGCCCAAACGTGCAATGAGACGCATCACGTCCTCATTATAGTTTCAGCAGTGGCTCGTTGCAACTTTGCGGTTTGTTTTCCTTCCGACTCCTCCCTCTGTGTCCACTGCTCCCTCACTCTGCCTGTGGTTACAGGTTGCTGCAGCCAGACTGCTCAGTCACTTCTTGTCGTGATGCTACAGCCAAACTCAGTTGTGATTCTCCCACGATTCAGTCAGCCTGTCAGTTAGTTGCTTTGCCTCCGCCTGTGAAGTAATTCTGTCCCTTCTTATCTGCTCACAGCAATGTCCAGCCTTTGTCTGGCCGGCCTTCACTGTTTGGAAACCCAGTGAATTCATTTATCTGCCTGCTTTGCTCTCAGTCAAAACCCATTACTGCACCACCAGGAAACCTGCTCAGTGCAAACCTCTGTCCTGCACGTTGGATCCAGAAGTTATCCGTTGGGATGTTCTTCACTAAAACTAAATAGTTGTGACCAAAATGTAACTGTGTCAGAAATGACCACACAACAGGACAGTTATTTGTGAAATATCACAGATACACTTTTGATTTTGAATGTGGGAGATGGTTTTCCCGGAGCGTCTAGCCGTCCATCCATTCAAAATCTATACTACTCGTGTGCTGAGGGTCATGCTGCTGACTTCAGGAAAGAGGCAGGGTACACCCTACACAGGTTGCCAGCCTATCACAAGAAATATACAAGAACAAACAACCGTTCACACCAATGGGAGAATCTCCAAGTCTCCAGTTGACATAAAGCCAGTCTGCATGTCTTTGGACTGGGAGGGAGGAAGTCAGAGTACCAGGACCCAAAACCCATGGTCATTTTTAAACAAATGAATATACAGTATTTACTGTATCCCTCTGCCTGTATTTCTGCTGCCATTAAAACTGACCTGAAGAAAGAGTAGCTTGGTCCGATGTTGTAGAGTGAAGGGCTCAGCTCCATTTCAGGGTAGTGCCGCAGGTCGTTCCTGATGGAGCCCAGGCCCATTGCAAACACCACAAACAAAACAGGGAGCAGGATCTGGGAGATTAGGCCCTTCCAGTCTCTGCGGCTGTGGTGGAACCTCTTCACCAGTATGGCCACCATCTGCTGCCAGGCCAGCGCCATGCCGCACACCATGGATGAACCGCTGAGCTCTAAAACGCACAGGTGAGGAAAACAGAGGTAAGGTATTATTATTTTGGTACCAGCGTTTTATAGTTTTATAGATGTGCTTATTTGCCTGCTGTATCTCTTTGAGCTCTGGGTTAACAGAGTGATAGTATCCCAAAAGTTGACGGCACAATCCATCAATATGGGTGTCCTAATTCTTGAAGCTGTAAAACCAGTTCAGCCGAGTAAAGTAATGGTCAACTACTCTAGGTCAAGCATGTGAACCGAGATCAGGAACTCACTGATTTTGTCACCGAGGTCTGATGGGAAACTCTCCAAAGATCCAGTGTCAGAAATGGTCTCTGAGACCGACAGGGGCACCTTCTCATCTTCAGTCCCTCTGCTTCCGTCAGTCAGCTGGAGGAACACCTACAGAGGCGAAAACAAAAGCATTAACACCTGGGTTTGTCAGAGACTCAATTTAGTAAAACTTCGTAGCTTATGGCATGTTTAGATATGTATACGATAAAGATTGGGAGCACTGGGACGGCAGTTTAAACCAATGGTTTTGTGTGTGGGTGTGTGAGCGTACCTCCTCTAGGGTGGTGTCAGAGATGCCATAGCCCCCAAGCTGCAGGGCCTCCAGATTGGAGTCCAGTGTGGTCAGAAGGGAGCGGTATGAGGAGGCGGTGGATGAGGTGAAGGGGGGCAGTGAATAAATTAAGTCGCCGCCCTGGGCCTCCTTCAGTCGGGCTTCAGGTACGTGAGATTGGATTAACGCCTTCAGTTCAGCATTGTCAATTCCCTCAGACTCTATGTTCTGCATCTGCAGATAGAAAAGCAGCCAAAGATAAGGAAACACCAGTCACCATTCACCTGTCGCCCCCTGCAAACGCCATCCATAACTGACTAATAGTCATCGACGGACTTTTGGAAAGAGACTCATCTCAGGTGCTATGCATTGACATGGAAGAATGGATACCTTCTTGGTGAGGGTGAGTTTGTAGCCCTGACCCATCTTGTCTTTCAGGTGGAAGGGTGTGCCGCAGCATTTTAATCCTCCTCTCTCCAGGAAAGCGATGCGGTCACTAAGCACCTCAGCCTCGTCCAGGTGGTGGGTGGACATGATGATGGTACGGTCTGAGGGAGAGTTGAAAATCCTGTGACTCAGTGAAATGCACACAGTAGCATTATGATATAGCCCAGCTATTGAGTAAAGCTTTGTAGGAGTTCCAAGACAGTAGTGATATTTTAATATTTCATTTTCCTATTCCAGTGAGCACTTTTTGAACTTTTGAAAGTTTGGCTGCCAAGACACAAACAAGTGATGCAGAAAGTTTTGAGACAAATTCCCTGCCAGGATATTTAACCCATCTGCATTTATAGTGCATTTTTTAATTTCTTTGCAGGATATTACTGTTCCTCAAAGAGCATTCGAAAGAAAAAGAAGTTCTGGATTTACTTTGAGATTAATTGTGTTCAAGACTGGAAGTAAGACTGTACCATATGCGTGTGCATTGTAAGTCTCAGTGTTTTTGGATTTGTCTGACCATATAAAAACAGTTGTCCTTTTAATGGTACTGGCTGAAAAAAATAGAAAGATGTGCTCTTTATGTCTAGTGTTTATCAGAGGCCTTGCTACTTTCTCCACCATTTACAAGGAGACAACTCCTGCATCGCTGAAGCGAGTGACAACATATTTAAATGAAACGAGGCTGTGTCTAAACTATGGAACATTTCTAAAGTCATAGATAGGCCCAGTATCACAGGGGCCACTGTTATGATAAGGAGCTATTCCTAGAACTAGATTCCAAGAATCTATTCTTATCTGTATTCATTTGTTAGACATTAGAGGCATATGCTGTGGGGAAATCCAGACAGTTAAGACTTTAAGGAATAAACGAGACACGCAACTCGGACGCATCAGTGCAACAGTGTATTGAAGTGGCAAATAATATGGCCAAGGGGCAGCAGATACAAAGGGAATAAAATTAGGCCAAGTGTTAAGCCTTGCAGGAACCAGGATAACATAAAAGGAGAGAGTGCTCATCTGCTTTTTGTCTGTTTTTTTCCCCCTATTTCTTCTTCTTCTTTTTCTCACTATTACTATTATCATTATAAGTGGGAACAACGGTGGTGAGTGGTAATCGTTGTATAGTAATTGCAGTCAAGTAGCTGTAGCTTAGGGTTCAGTGGAGAATTTATGAACTCAAATTAGAGGAGAGGCTTTGTGTGTGTGTATGTGTGTGTGTGTATGTGTGTGTGTGTGTGAGTGTGTGTGTGTGCGAGTGTGTGCGCGTGTGTGATTGTGTCTGAGACACTCACTTTTCTTATGCTGGATAACAATGTCCCAGATGCTGCGCCTCGAGCAAGGATCGACTCCTGTGGTGGGCTCATCCAGAACCACCAAGCGAGAGCCTCCTATGAAGGCGATGGAGATTGACAGCTTGCGCTTCATGCCGCCCGACAGGGTTCCTACCCGCTTGTGCCTGTGAGCGTACATGCCCGTCTCCTCTAGGATCCTGGTAAGGGAGTCAGTGAGAAGCATCTAAAATGGACCTCATGTTATCACATTTTTTTTCTCTGCATTACAAGCCGAGTTTCTGAGTTATGCTTCCATCAGCTGCATCAGTTAGCCAGGCTTTCTGAACGATAAAAACCAGCGGAGAGGTACAGTTCCTTGCCTTTAGGGCCAGGCTTATTATTGCTCGTCTTGTTGTGCAGAAACCCCTCCAGAAATAGTCACGTGATGCAACTGAGGGTTCAATGTGCAGCCTAATGATGCCGCAGAATGAAAAAAGCAATATTTTTCTCAAGCTTACTCCCACAAATTTATCTAACATGATGAAAAGTAACAAAGAGAGATAAATTATGGAATTCTTATGGGAAGCATGAGCTTGAAAAACATCACAATTAATGTGTTTTTACCACAGATTAGATTTCTGCCTACAGGGGCTGTAAATTATAATAAGTACAGCCATAAAATCTGACACTCACCATATCTGAAGATGACTTATTTTTTTAAGTCCCCTTGTGTAACCAGTAACTTGAGTTGAGCACTGGCTAATGTTCACAGTTAAACTCTTGTGGCCTCTGTCCATATTTCATTTTTACTGAAAGGACGTACCATCGACCGGTCTGAGGACACCGTTTATTCGATGTCAAGGTGTAAACCAAATCAGCAAGACATGTAAAATGGCACCACTTCATCATGCACAAACCCTGATATAATCTTAAAGACACTGTAATTTTGATAAATTGAGGATTTACTCTGCAAGAGTTGATTGATTACTCACAGTCGGACTTGCTCATGCAGTTGCCCGCGTGACCATTGCGGGGCCTTGAGCTGGCCATACAGCAACAAGTGCTCCTTGGTGGTCATGTGGTCAAACAGGACATCGTATTGCATGCAGACACCCAGGTCTTTGCGAACATCATCAATGTTGGTCTGCATGTCTCTGCCATACACCTCTATTGTGCCAGACGATGGAGGGAAAAGTCCCGTCAGGAGAGACCTAAACATAAAGCGTGATTATTTACTTATTTATTTACAAACAGAAATATAGATTCTGCCTTAATGGTTAACTGTCCTCTCCAACAATAACAATAATTCCCAGGATTATAATCAGACATGAAATTTAACTAAATTTATAAGTAAAAACTAAGTTTTTACTTATTTTTAACAATGATACGTCTTATTCAGCTGCTGCACTTAATTTTTGTGTTGCTCCAAGCAAAAGCAGAACGAGTCACAACTAGTGTGACAACAAATGTAAATTCAAGTGATGCAATTGATAAAGAAACATGAGACTGATTGAACAGATTTGGACAAATCTCCTGTTCCTTTCCTTGAGGGATGAACAAGTCACATTCTAAGGATGCCACATACAATATACGACTGGTGAAAGTGCATTCATATTCATCTTGAGTGACAGAATGATACTGCAAAGATTAAGAACGATTGTATCACACATACATGGTGGTGGTCTTGCCAGCTCCATTGTGTCCAAGCAGTGAGGTTACTTGTCCCTCATAGAAAGAAGCATTAAGGTTTTCAATGGCCACTCTGTCGCCATAGGTCTTGGTGAGGCCATGGAGGGCAACGCCCACTGGGAGCTCTGTGAAATCCTCCCCAGCCTGGAAAGAGAGCGTGCTCTGCCCTGAGAGACACACACGGACACAGAAGCAGCCTGTAAATCATACTAACTGGGGACAAGTATTGAATGAAGTGGGACAAAAAAAATATGACAGATCATGAAAGGGAAAACATCATGTTCTCGCCACAAAACACAACCCCGGAGGAGACAGCATTGCTTATTTTTATCTGCTGCAGTATAGAGCAATGTCATTTTTTCTGTACCTTTTCCCTTCTCGTCAGGGAAGACAGGCTGTTTTTTCTGCATTATGTTGCTGAAGAAGAGTCCTTTGCCCAGTCCGCTCTTTGACTTAATGCAGCAGCACAGGTCGGCCCAGAAGGAGGATTTGAAAGGGAAGTACCATGGAGCTGGGATGCCATACTTCCCTGATGGATAATCATTAATACATTATAAACACTATTTACAGCAAAGTTCACTTAGCAATTATGTCAACTTCAGGTCGAGTCATTTCACTTGCTATTTTAATATTATTATTGTTATACAGTGCTGGTAATGAATGATAAATGTTTGCCTGCTCATTAATAAGAGTTTCCATTATTTTTGATGCCGTCAGTTTACCTGGGAAGACCATCCGGATGTAAGCCCCAATGATGAAGTAGAGGATGGAGTCGATGAGCATCAGCCAGCACAGCCAACCGAATGAGGCTGTGTCACCAGCAATGGGGGAGGTGTAAGAGTTGCTCCACTGAATTCCTAAAGATACGAATAGTAGAGTAGCTTTATATTGGTTTCCACTAACTCTGACGGCATTATGATGGTAGTCCGTGGTCTACGTATATACTCTTACCTTCTCCTTGGGCCTCATAGCGTGACACATATTGACTGGCGTAACTAAAACAGGTTGGGGAAAACAAGCTCTGTAGGAAAATGAGAGAAACGTCAGACAAAAGATAGAAGCAGCAAAACAAAGGTATATATATAAAAAAACATTTTCCCACAATGTGTTTTTGTATTTCCACTCATCTTTACTCTTGACAACTCTATGAAGTCATACGAACTGAGATATTTCAAAAGCGTCTCTGGACATTATATAAATTTAGAATTTTGTTTCAAAGCAAACAAAATAACAATAAAAGCTCACAATAAAAATGAACTGAAGGCAAACGCCACTGTTTATCCAGACAGTCTCATAACAGTACTGCATAAGACTTTGAATCATAATATCGGTAAAATTGCTTCCTAAGACTGATCGACTAAATAACACTTTGCAATTCAACAAAATGATATTCTATCTACTTATATGCTCAAAATCTCTTCATTCAATTTTCAGCACCTTCCATGGTAAATTACATTATACGTTTTATTTTTTAAATCATTTTGCATATCTAAGTGGTTTAATACACATGACTAATGGTAGATGAGTTTTGAATGGTTCCTCACCAGAATGCTTTTCTGGGAAAAGGTGAGATTTGTCTCCACGGCCATGACTATGATGAAAGGGAAGAAGCAGATGATGTAAAGGAGGCTGCCGCTCAGGCCGGCGATGTAGGTTTTGTCAAAGAAGGAGCTGACCAGGTAGCTGAAGGCAAGGATGCTCAAGCCATAGTCGCAGAGATACAAGAATAGGAGGAAGCTGTCACTGTCGGGCAGGATTTTGCCATATTTCAGCAACAGAGTTAGGATGATGATAGTCAATGACAGGTAGGTGGCGCACTCTAGGAACCAGGCAAAGAAGTGGCTGGCTGGGTTGACTCCCATCATCTTCATGTACTATGGGACAAGGGAGAAAAGATGGTTGTGGATGACAAATAAACATGACAAAGGTCTGTAAGTATACGGCAGCAGGCTGGATCTTCATCCTCACCTCATGCAGCCTCAGTTCTCTCTCCTGCACAAGTTTCTTCACAAATTCAGCCACGAACAGCACCCAGGCTAACATCAGCATGATTGGGAAGACGAAAGAGATGGCCTCCAGGTACCTGGGGAATTCAGAGATGCCACATGCTTGTCAAATCCCTGGAAAACCTAACATCCAATCACTGTCAACAACAGGAGATGAGAAGGTGTATTATTCAGGTGCGAGGCGTTTTGACAGCAACGTTCTGATCCCTGTGTTGTCTATGCAAAATAAATGCTTCTCTCTCTTTTTGGGGGGGGCCTGTTAGATGTGAATTTAGTGTTTGGAATTTTTAATACTACACATCTATATTTTACGGCTGTAATGTCAGAAACTGAGTTGAGTAATAAATCAGAATGACAGAGAGGCAATGATCATCATATCTTGCAAACAGTTGTTCAGAGGGCAGCCAGCCAAACACAGTGGCCGCTAGTGCTTCTTAGATGAGATATCAGCACTGTCTTAAGTCACACTCGAGGGCAAGCACAAACATAAGTATTATGTTCAAGCGTGATTTATTAGATGCGGTGTTGTGTATCGATGCGCAAGTTTATTCCTAACCCCTCGCTAGACTCTATATAAACTCCAGAGATGATTGGTGTTCTTTATAAGTGGATATAAAAGGCATGAAGTGTGTGTTGAGTGTATACATGTACCAGTTTCAACGATAGTGAATATTCTTTTACACGATCTGAAACCAATTAGAATGTGAAATCTTCTTGTGAATGAACCCACGTGGCAAATGAGTAACGAGACAGCCTGCTTTATTCTACATCACTGCCTGTGTGTCCGCTCTGGGACACTGTGCATCTTTCATTTCTTTGTATGCCTTCATCCAAGTGTATGCTCGTACTTCATGTGTGTTTGCTTGTTTCCATTTATATTTATGTATGTGTATATGAGTGTGTGTCTGAGGGGACTCACTCATCACGGAGATGGCATGGATAGGGGAAGGGCTGCAGCTGGACTGCGGTCTCTGTCACTTTCTGCCCAGTCTGGGTTTCAATGATAGCGCGATCAATGTTTTCCTGAAGGTAGACGAAGCCACGGTTGTAGCGCATCGTTAGTCTGGCCACGATGTGCGTGTCCTTCACAAAGTAGGGGTTTCGGACTCTGTCAGTCCGCATGACATTGTCCATATGCATGCGAATGGTGTAGCTGACTTTGGGAGGCAGGGAGGATGTGCTGGAGGACGACCTGGTGTGGCGTTTCTTGGATGAGTCTTCATCTTTGGGAAGCTTGAAGATGACACCTGAAAGACAGATTGCATTTAAATATCAGACTAAAACTAAGTCCCTTGTTGTCATCACAGTTTCCCTGAGTCAGAGCTCCCAAAAAGTCCTGAGCTCAGCTCATTAACAGGAGCTAAGTCCAATGCAGATGAAACACCACAGGAAATGTGAGTAGGTATATAATTGAGTAAGTGACTGCTCAAATGTACCGTTAAAGCTGCCAGCTTCTTTTACAGAGTTTATATTCATGGAACCTTGACCCTTTATGACCCATAAACTACACACACACACACACACACACACACACACAGGTGCAGAAAAACTCTACTCACTTGCGTAAAGATTGCGATTTTTGGCAAGTTCCTGAGCTTCAGTGTTGAGCTGTTTGGCAGAGTCGTAGCCACGGTAACGGTCAAACGTGATACAAGAGGACAGTTCCACCATCAGGGTGGACAAGGTGGTGACTTGATTCATTATGTTTTTGTTCTTCTCCAGCATCCCTGTCATGTTAGCTTTAGAAAGAAAGAATGACACAGTAGGGCCAAAAAAAAAAATTTAATGCGCCTGTTCCTGCTCAATTAATTTTAATTAATACAGAAATGTGGTCTGACAATACGAGACAACGTAATTATCCATCTGTATATCAGAGTTAGACCTTGTGCAAAAAATATATAATTATATCAGAGGGAAGGTGCAATGCGTCCTATAAACCTGATCCACACTGTGACCCCACCTTATTACAGTGTGTATTTTTCAATGGGTAATACGCAAGTGAGGAATATAAAGGTAAACCTGGTAGCTGCAGCTTATAAAAGAAAGAACTTCACTCACAGAAGTTGCTGAGTGTCTCTTTCATTTTGTCGACATTGATGTCTGTCTGCATCTCAATGAAATTCTTCACAAAGGCATTGCTGAGGGAACTCTGACAGGAGGGGGAGAGAGAGAGAGGGAGAGGAATAGATATGATGCACAACATCAAGATTCAGATGCTGAAACATGCTGAGTACCACTGCAATGTTTATCACAAGACTTTAAGACGACATGACGACTGAGTTTTATAATACCGAGTTTTATATTTGCAATAATCAGATATGCAGAAGGCAGCTGTGAGATTTCATACCTGCAGCATTGGCAACGTGCGGTTGAGAATTTCAGCAGATGTCATGATATATTTGGAGGAATCAATCCAGTCTGTTGAGTACTTCCTCAGATTTGCAAACTCCTGCAAGGTGGCATTGGCCTGGACGAGTTAAGGACAAGGATGAGAACATGTGAAAAGAGCGGATATCAGCACAATTGCACAACCTGCTGTGTGTGTGTATGTGTGTGTATGTGTATGTGTGTGTGTGAATCGGAGAAGGCAGCAGTATCCTAAAAATAACATTCAAGCTTGGATGAAATTGAACCTACATAGAAGGTGGTGGGGCATACAAATGTGCCTATACTCCCTTTCGCATTTCATACTTCCTACAGTAAATGCCAGTGGGGCATGCAAAAGGACAGGAGGTAACAACAAACTTAAAAAGATGGCAAAAGCGGGGAGAAAATCTACTAGAAAAGCTCACGGATTTGGGTGGATTTCACACATAAAGTTTGAGATGTTTGAGCTGAAAAGCAAAGGAAAAGAAAGGATGTAATCGTCCTCACTGCCACTGACAACAGTTTATTTAGTAAAAGTGTGAACGTGTCCCCAAATGAGGGGCAAAGCTTATGTGTGTGTGTGTGTGTGTGTGTGTGTGTATATATATATATATATATATATATATACAGGGGGTCCTCGAGTTACGACGGAGGTCCGTTCCTGAGAATGTGTTGTAACCGAATTTCGACGTAAGTCGGAACATACATTCATATGTAAGGTAGATACTATGTTGTGCCACCAGATGTCGCTATAACACCACCCCACAATAGGAGTTTACTGTGGTGAATTGCCTTTTGTCCCTCTTGACCCTCTTGACACACCGTAGGGGTTGATATCGCGAGTGTAATGAGCATTTCCTTTAGATTTCTGATATCAGCCGTGTAGACCTTGTGTTGTGAATAAACCTACGGAATTGCCACGATCCCGAACCCATCTGTGTCCGTGTGCATCTCCTTACCGGCTGCCGGTATATATATATATATATATACATTTATATGGTGGAAGACGCCATTTAAAAACCAGAAAATTGTGTATGTAAAAAATGTTTAAGATGAATAACATCTGGTAGAGGAGGTGATTTGTGCATGTGTGTATTTACACCATACGTGCTATATACCTTCTCCATTATGCCCCTTGTGAGGGGCGTGTCAGGGGTGTACAGGATTTGCCCCATCAGCATCGGCTTGAGGAAGGCCCAGGCAATGGCTCCTCCAGTAGTGTTGACCATGTCCAGGTACATGTTCATACAGAAGGGAGCTACACAAGGAAAGATGAGACAAGAATCTTAACTTTTTGTGGAAGGATGATTTTTTTAAAAGGTTTGTACTATTATTTGATATGATCTTCCTGTCAAAAATCCAATAAAGGACCAAAGCCCACAAAGCATAAGTCAGTCTCTCAGTGCTTAACAACTTCCCAGCAGTATCTACAGCCTCCAGACTCACTCATCCTTTAGACAACTGTTTAATGTTTAAATAGTCGTTGTCTCAGCAATACTTGAATGTAAGATCAATTTATTTGTTAGATTCGCTGGTAAAAGCAAAAAACATTGTATCATCAGCCTTCTCTAAACCTTAATCCTACGTGAATCAAACCAAACATACTTGTGGAGTCTTGTGGATGCAAAGGAGGTGAAAATGTTAATTTATAATTTCACTTAGGGGTATATTTCATTTGTGAATTTAATTTAAGGGAGTGTTGGGAAAGTCGACTCTATTAACAACCAAATTTATAATTTAGGCTAAGAAACAGAAACTGTTGCATGGTGGGGTGAAAAAATCTCTTCAGTGTGTATACAGCATATTATGTCTTTTTACTGGTGCATATCTTAATTTTGCTTTCACTAATGATAATAGAAAAAACACTACGCACTGGCATTTCTAGGAATCTTAAACCTCTCAATCATCTCCTCTCTCTTCTGACCACTGGGGAAAGAGGGCTGGGACTCCGACGTGGTGGGCAGTTTGGTGATTCCAAACAGAGCCATGATCCCATTACTGCACAATGCTCGGGAGAGGGTGACGAATGTAGCCTTGGTGGAGATGCTGGACCTCTGTCCGCGGGACATCTGTGGACCAAAAACACACATCTTGATACAGCACCACAATACTTTGATTCATTCATTTGAGAACGGCAGTGGTAGTACAGAACACCCACCTCGCTAAATTCATTGTTGGCCATCAGGTTGAGGTCGTTGATAGAGAGCAGGTAGCTTTGGAGTTTACCAATCCTTGGAATGAGCTTGTTCATCGTGTCTGTTATAACCTGCGTCATCTGAAGCATAGCTACCACCAGGCTCTGCATTTCCTCAGACAACACCAGCTGAAAGAAAAGGATCTTCTTTAGTATCTTTTATCATGTATTCATTTATCATGCCTTGGATTGTGACTATAAAGATCCTTCCTCTAAGTGAAAAATGCTTTACTCAGAATATATTGCACTTTAATATCATCACAAAGTCTTACAACAACATAACATAATTATTAAAATAATTAACAATTTCCCTATCTACTCATTGAGTTCATAGGGAAATTTCAACGTGCCTTTTATTTTAATATGAGACAGCAGGTCACAAAGACACAGAGCACTTGTCTTATATAATTAAAGATATAATAGAGAAGCAGCGGAAGAGAGTTTCTGAAATCTTTTGACAAACATTTACATATTTTAATTACTGCACCGAGGTAACTAGAACTGTTCTACAACTTTGTAAGGCTCATTAATGAAAGGGCATGGAGTTTTTTTTGGGGGGGGGGTAAACAGTGTTTGCTGTCTTACATCAAATGGAAAAGCATCAGTTATATTATGAAATACCTTTTATTCAAAATTTGTGACATAGAGAGCTTTGTCTAGTGAGCAAACCTTTTCTTGCATAAAAGCATTTCCCTCTGACTCATCAATTCCTCAAGCAGACAGCAGCCTGAAAACATTCGGCCGTTTTGGAACAATGTGCAATTTTCTAATTCGCACATTCTTGAGAAAATGAAGACAGATAACGACTGGAGAAACAAAACCATGTTTTTTTTCTGCTGAAAAAAGACATAGTCTTACTCTGTAGGCGACTTTTTCCATGTTGAGATGGCGAGCCATCAGCATTGAAAATGTGTACCACTCTTCAAGGCACATGGAGCAGAAGGTCTTTAAGATGACTGCATCTGTTTCGTTCATGTTCGTGGATGCCGTGGAGTTGCAATGACGTAGGCTGACAAACCAGGACAGTATCTGTTCCAAAAGCACAGAGACAGTTATGGAATACCTATTAATACCTACAGGGGCACATGTAAACATATACCAGATCCAAGTTTCCTGCTTTCAAGGTAATCTCTACATGTTAAACAAAATTTCAGATCCATATACTTGTATAAAAAGTCTGTAGTAGTATTTTTTTGGTGGGACTGCTCTGTTTTACCTCTCTGAACACAAGAACGGTAGGTAATCAAACAAGTGTCAAGTGTCAAACAGATCCAATTGTTCGTCAAGATGGCAATTATGGAAATGTGTCTGGTCCAATTGAAAGGACCTGCACGAGTCACTCTAATAGCCCAAAGACACAAATAGTGGAGTGAGGTTAATTCTCAATTGCAGGACATGTGAATGTGGGAGGGACAGGTTGTTTGTCTCTGTATGTTGCCTTGTGATAGGCTGGTGACCTGTCCAGCAGTGGCATCGTCAGGCCTATTTTAGGGTGGCTAAGCCTCCCCTGTCCTTAAAACCTAGTGACGCCCCCTGCTGTCCAGCATCTACCCTGTCTCTCACCCAATGTCAGCCGGGATTGGTTCCAGCTGGCTACGATCCACGAAGGAAGGTAGTGGATTGATAGTAGATAGTAGCTAATACATGGATCATGCTAATAGAACTAGTTCACATTACAAATTGCACCTCCTGTGCCATTAAAGGCTACAGGAATCTTTCAAATTGAAAGCAAAGTTTATATTTACTGCAACGAGCATGATATAGCACCGACCTTTAGCAAAGTATATAGACCTCCTTGTCCTTGTGAAAAAATAACAATAACATGATACAAAACTATGTCTATGGAATATGCAAGTTAAAAATGGATATGGCACAGAGCGTTAAAAATACTGCAATGGGCCTGTTGAACCCACAGTCTGCAAACAGCCTAGACAACCATATGAGATATGAAAAAAAACATGGCTCCTGCCTGGTCTATGTTATATATTGAGGAATTAGGTACAGGGTGGATCTGCAACATTGCAGACTGTGCATTTAAGTGTATTCTACATGCTCAATGGATAACTTTGCCTGCACTCTTGCAGGCAAAGTTATCTACATGCTGTGGGTAAATGAGGATGTCACCGACTCACCTGTAAATTGCTATTTGGCAAAGTGGCTTGCAACAGCAGGTGCAGAGTTGCAAGATCAAAATCCATATGTGCCTGAACATCCTGAACAAAGGCAGTTTTATTTCTCAGCATGTCGCCAACCGTCACCTCTCCTGGGAAGAAAATGATATAAGCATTTATATGTTTTTGTTTAATTAAATGTAAATCCTAAAACTGTGTTTTCATATCATTGTTGTAATAATGTTGCGCAATAGCAATATATTCCATTTCACGTAATGTGCGCCACAGCTGCCTGATGCGTGTTCACATATTAGCTTTCATTGTTTTTGTTTCCAATTGCCCAAAATGGTTATCTGAAGAGGCTGCTGTCTAAAACAAATAGGACATTCAGGGACATGTTTTCTCAGGTAGCCATTTACAATGGAGAACGCAGTTTTCTGAAGCAACAATCAGGGACAACTGGAGAAATGGGATGCTGGTGTAAGTTTTCAGATAATCAAAAAACAAGTGGCGTGCAGCAGTTCAGATGAAATGAGCAACTGGTTGTTATGGAAACAAGGTTTGTGATTTGCTTTGTTGTACTCATACACGCAGACCAGACAGCACCCTTTTAATACAAATGTGACCACAGCCTTGAATCAGAATCAAATCATGAACTCCACTATATTGTTACTTGAATCACTTTTAGAGAAAAAAAAATCTGAAGTATCATTAAGTTGAATACAGATTCTGTTATGATACAGACAAGTGTCTCACCTGGGGAGGTGATGCTAATGTTGAGGGAGCTCAGGTTGCGGAGGTCAAAGCCCAAACCCTGACCCAACACCGACGTCCTATGATCAAGAGAGAAAAAGAGAAACCGATAATAGCAGTTTAATTAAGAAATATAATAAGCAGTTAGTTAATAATCACAGCAGCAAAACAAGGAAATTCCGCCCATTGGCTCCAAACAACAGCAACTTTAATACCCTTAAAATCCAGTGAGATTAAATCTGTAAAGTGCAGCTGCCTTGAGCACTCCCAGGTACTTTTTTTTAGCATTTTATGCCAAATGGATAAAGGGAAACAATGAAGACAAAAGTGAGATCAGCTTTCTGTAAATAAACTGCTGTAAACGCCTTTCTATTACATCCATTTACAAAGGAGGAATGCCAGTACCAGTTTAGCCGGACGTCATAGGTTTGAGGATCTCCGATGAAGGTCTGGAAGATGGCATCGGTCAGAGAGGTCATGTTTATCATCACACTCTCGACCAGAATCTGCAGGCTGGGCAGAATGGTGTGACACAGCTGACCAGGCTCTATTGAGAGGGACTGCAGCAACTGATACATGGTCTCTGTTTTCTCCAAGGCACACACCTACAACAAGTCAGCATAAGCAGATAGATTGGTTAGTTAGTCATAAATTGCAGGCCGCTGTGATGTGTGAATTGTTTTTACTTGACTCCATTTTTTTTTGTTCATTTAGTCCAACTAAAAATGTCATTAGCCTGTTGTGCTTTTGTTTTTATGAGTCTAATTGCTGAAACGATGAGCTTTTTTTCACATGGGGGCCAAATAATAGCTTTCATCAGCATCACTGTCCGCTGGCAAAAAAATATTTTGTTCAAACTGTAACCAAAGTATAATAAGTTCTGTTGTTATTGTTGGATGTTCCTGTTGCAGCTGTATTCGGTGAGAATCTGACTGCCAGTTGAGCTCAAGACTTGATGACTATCCTAATAACACTGGACACATAATTAAAGGGTAATTATTACTGGCTTTAGCCTGTCTGTGTTTTCAGATATTCTGAAGTGTTGTTTTCTCCTCATTATGTTGAATGAGAAATGTGTAGAGGTGGCAGGGTTTATGCAGAGACCTGGGATTTCAGGTGGGCAAGTCGCTCTGTCCATTGCTGGTTCGTCAGGTTCATTTGGAAGAGCTCGGTGAAGGTTTGGATGGTCTGCTGCACGAGAATCAGGTTTTCTGTGAAAGAGCAAAAGAGAGGAGAAAATTTAGGGTTAGCAAGGTTATAAGAGTCCGACATAAAGATGGGACGGGAAAAGGGGCCAGTACGGTCTGTAAGGTGAGAGAATAACATGACATCCCACTGGGTTTCATTACGACTCACACCATTACGGCGCAGCATCGTCAGGCAGCGAGCGGCAAATGATGCTCTTAAAGTGAAGCCCCGTGCGGGACTGATGGGGCCAGAAGGGGCCAGCAGCACTCGATGCTGCCGTGCATTAAAACACATCTTAAGCCACAAGAAAGACAGCAGCTCAGGCAGCAAGATGCAATGGCAGAGTATTTAATTATGCAAAAATGAGACAATGCTGATGTTTAATCTAAGGGGGCTCAAACCTTAGCGAATACAGTTCACTCTGTGAGTGTGTGTGAAGAGTATGAAGGATTTTGCTGAGAAGTGAAGCTGCTGCTACTTACAAAGTGATTCTATGCACTATAAACATTATCATACAAACACAGGTGCCAATTAAAAAGAGGTCAAAGATGTCCACTTGTGTGAGTGAGAGGGGAGATGTTTAGCGAAGGCGGACAGGATAAGTGATTGAATTTTACTTTGCTAATGAGATTTAAAAAGGTGCTGAGTGGCTCTGTGCTGGAGAAGGGCCAGATGGCTTTGGGCTCTTTGGGAGTTCAAGCTAAGCTGGTGTGAAGTCTTATTCCTCATATCTCCAGAATGAATTATGCCCCACTATAATCATGTTTACAATAACAACAGCATTAACAAAACGTTTTATGGTCTCCCCATGGTCTCAGAGTAGCTATGAAGGTCAGACAAAGAGGTGGCGCTGCTCCAAGCTGTGTGACTGTTTAATGGCACAGGCTGGCAGGCGGCGCTCATACATACACACTGTCACAGCAGGTACGTTAACACATGCTGCAGCATCAGTGTGACGAGTAAGTGGGAGCGGATTCACTGGAAGGGAAAGTTCATTTGGAGAAACGGAAAGGATAAAACAACATTTGTCTGGGAACTCTCCATTTAACTGATGTGTGCGACGCCTCCTATTGTGCGTACAGAGACAGTAACAGGAGATTCAGACATGTTACCTTGCGGCTCTCTTGCCAGAGCCCTGGTGATATTTTTAAGCTCAGAGGCAAATGGAAAGTCATTTGGAATTATATCAACAGCTTTCACCAAGAGATCCATTGATGATCTGGGGAAGAATAAACAGGCAGTGTTAACGAAGCAGGGGCAACATGATTTATCAATCACAATTTATCAATTTACATCTAAAAAGATAGATACTAATTTGATCAAAAAAAAACAAATAGGCAGAAAATACTCAGACCAGTATATGTGGCCAAATGCACATACTGTACTACTTACAATTGAAAAACATCGGGTAGGGTGAAAAAGGAGAGCACATCAAGGGCAGAATCTATGGTCTCTTCTCGAGAAGTATTCAAGCCCCAAGGTAGGTCACTGGTAGCTCCTTTCATCACAACACCCAGATTAGGATTGGCAAAGAGCATGTGGATTGTCTCCATGATTTCTCCTGTTGTAGGAGGGACAGAGATGGCTTCGAACATGGCTGGGTAGTTGATGTAGAACAGGTCTATGAAGTCATCCATGGGCTGCCTTGGAGGCATCAACAGGGCCTCACGTCTGCGTCTGCTCCTCGTCGTGTGGTTGCTTTGGGACATATCATGCTGTAACATGCCTCCATGTTGGAACATTAAAGGCTGAAGTGCACTGCTGTTCAACAGCTGCCTTAGCATGAGAAGTATGTTTCCACTAAGGTCAACAAACAGATCTGTGTTTGCTGGCATCTCTGTACTCATCTTGGTCAGGACAGAGAATAAAGACGTAAAGATGTCGTGTATTTTGGGCAGCGCCTGCATTAGCAGATCTAGTCCGGACGCTTGAGCGGAGGTCAACCACGCAGACAACTGCACCACCTTTTGTAGAATCAGGCGTGTGTCGTTGTGTGACAGGAATTCCTCCAAGGCCTGGTAAACCATTGGCTCATCGCCTAGTATCTTTAGGCCAGTCATCACGTCAACAACTTCTCTCAAAATGTCAGTAAGAGTTTGCTCACCGAGTCCGGAAAAGTTCCCCCACATCATGGACATGTCGAAGGAAGTGATGTTCGTAGAGGATAACAAGATCATTGCTACCTGTTTGAGAAGTTCCTCACTTGAGCTGCTGTCTTGACCAAGATGGGAGTTTTTGAGTAAATGAAGCAGTGCTTTCTCTATAGCTTCAATGTATGGCTGGAGGAGTGGGGCCGCATTAAGCAGCTCAGCTGAGATCATTTTGATGGAAGATGAACTGTAGAAGGGAGAAATGTCCAGTTTAATTAATTCAGTATAAACAGAAAATTAATGCAACTAGAAAATCTGAGATGGCAGTAAAAACTAGAACATTTTTATAAAACAATGTCTGATGTTTCATCATCAAACTTGATACTACTTTTCCTGTTTCATCCTAATATAGTATAGAGTCGTCCCACTGTGATAAATGATCCATATATTGTGGAGTCGGACCTGATTGATTCCCTGTGATATCCAGAATGTGATCATTATCATCGGGCCCAGCTCATTATTGCTGCTGGCTCGTAAAGGGAAATCAATTTTAAAAGGATATCACACTTAGCTGAATCATGGTTAAGCCACTATCTGTGCAAGCTTCCCTGTTTCCAGCCACACTCGCATTAAACTAATCAAGCTGAATGCAAATGCAGTCACTTCCTAATTCCTCAGGTAAGTATGTGTGAATCAGACTGGCTTTGGGAATAATGCTGTATAAACAGGCAGTGAGGTCATCGGGAAATGCACAGAACATTTCCATCATCAACAGTGTTAAATATGAGATGTTCACTGAGTTTTGCTTCGTGGCTGTCCTGAAGACATGCCAGCAGATGCAGATGCAGCCTGCACTGTCTGATCTACTGAAAAAAAGATGTTTGCCACAATGGGCTTCTCATCCAACTTTTGAACATCCTACCAGTGATGACATAATCTGTTTGCTACTGTAAGTAGTCACCTGTATTGCATCAGCAAATTCTGGAGCTGCTGGGTCCAGTAACGCTGTGCCTCTTGGCTCAGATTCTGGCCTGCCAGCATGTAGAGCTGCTCGTACACGGCCGTGATGAACTGCTCAGCCACAAGTGATTGGTTCACATCAGCTTGATACAAAGACTGCACGCTCTTGATAATCCTGGCAGCTGTGGTATTCGCGGACACTGGCCCCACACCCATGTGCTGTGCAGACAACATACAACAGGAATGAACTGACAGCGACGGGCAGCTCTGTGTGTCAACACTGCCACCAAGTGGAAAAACTGTTAACTGTAGCAAACCATTTTTGCCAGAGCATTTAATATTTTTGTCCAGGAAGACAACAAATTCAAATTCAAAATATATCACTGAACATTTTTTTGTTACGATTTGATATATCATGCATCTACTCACACTCATGTTAAAGAGGACGTTGACTGTGTCGGGTGCAGCACAGGCATCTAAAACAGGCTGCAGGCTGATGTTGCACCACATCGCCATGGTTGCATTGTCTAATCCGGCTGCCTCCCGTACTGGCTCCCATGCATTGAGGGCTTGAGTGCACGTCACTGTGCAATTTGCCTTAAAAGAGGGGGGAAAAAAGTTAAAGGTCTTATTGTGTTTCATGTTCATTGTTTAGATAAAACCAGTTCAGGAGCAACACAGAGACGAACATAGAACAGAACAGACTATGGGTAACAAAAGACAGAGACACAAGGGAAATATCATAATCTCTCCGTTCTTGTAGTTCGCAGAATACAATACAAAAGGCCAGTAGTCTCACACAGGTATCATCACTTCACACGCATGTACACGCCCACATATTTTTTGTGGGAGTTTTTGACATGTCTTAGACACACACTCTTATACTTTACAGCATGGTGTGGACAAGAGTCTAGCTGATACTGGCTCTGTTAGGCTTTGTTGTCATGTTGGGAAAATTAGATTTTAGTATCAACTGTCATCCAGATTTTTTTTTTTTACACTTACACAACTTATTTTTTATCTAATGAAGGAGGTATTACATTTAATTGCACGTCAGGGTGAACATCCTTATACTGTTGGCTAAAGTGTTAAATTCTTGTTTATCCGCATGAGAATGTTGTCTGGCAAAAGTCTTTTGAAGGGCACAAAGCAAATACATGCCTATGCAGGGAGGTGCAAAAGACAGATGATCAAAATCTTTTTTCACCTTATTATCGCTAAATCTACTGTGACGTCTTGATGAAAGATGTTGTTGACGCAGTAATGCAGTGATGCACGGACTCAAACACATACAAATGCAAATATGTCCACAAAAGGCCATAGACTTAACAGCCAAAGACTGTTAAGACACATACTGTACATATTCTGAAAATGCTACACCAAAGACAACAGTGGCAGTCTAACCTGCTGAGCTGCATGCACCATGCTTTGAATTGCAACTGGTATTCTGTCCAGGACTTCAGACAAGTTAAAATGAGTGGTGTTTGTGGACTGTGCAACTTCTCTGATCAAGGTCAGCACAGGCATCTGAAGGCTTAGAATCATTGCTGAGGAAGAAAAGAATATAGGAAAGGAAAATAATTCTCGTGAATACGTTTGGAAAACAACAACTAAAATAAGTACAAATTTAAAAAAAAACAGTTTCACGTGTTTTACAGTGGTTAATGCTGTGCTTTGCAAGGTCTAACCAAACCACGTCTACTGTTTTAATGTCTGTTTATTATCTGATATTCATTTATTTAGGAATGATCATGTCCTGTCATTGAAGAGTCTATTCTTGTCTTAGCCACACAAATGTAAGATAACAGCCTTTTATTGCTGAGTAGTGCGCTTACCATTCTCAGATTGCATGCTGTTTACTAAATCTTCTATGCTTTTTTCAAATAGTGGGACAACAGATGAGATATTGTGCCATAACTCTGTTCCCTCGATGGATGACAGCAGGGTTTCGAGCATCTTTTCCAGTCTGTGATTAAACATGGGGCATTTGGGCAATCACAGAGGCAAATGAAAAGCAGTCTTTATTATGTAGTTGATAAACACCTCAAATCATGCAAAAAGATATATATTCTCTTTTTATAATGACAAGAAAAAATTAATCTCTATTAAACTTACTTGTCCCACATGTCTTGGTCCACCTTTCCATTCATCACACTGTTCAGGAATGGAGAAAGCTGATCTAAGAGTTTCAGGAATGGAGCAAATGAGGGAGGTAGGGCTGGGATCCCCATGATGAGTATGTTCCCAAGTTCACCCATCTGGCAAACAAAAATGTAAAAAAAAAAAAAAAAAGATTTTTTTTCACACTGATTTCCCAGTGGTTCATTGTAAAATGTACAGTAATGTGCGGTAGTGGAACACAAAGAGCACGTTTGTTGTTTTGTCTGTTTGTGATGATTAATGATTCACATTTAAATAGCCACATAACAATATGTGTACAATATGCGGGCATGACTGGGTGTTGGCCAATCATTCCAGTATCAATAGAGATATTGTTGAAATTCACATTTCAGGCCTTACCTGGCTCAGAATCATGGGCAAGTTTTCAAGTGTCGCATTTTCAAAACCTGTCCAGAGACTCATATTCCCTGAAACCACAAGAAATAACATTCACACAGTGGACTTCAATATACAAAGTCCTTTGATCCACTGCTCTTAGCCTGTCTGGCATCAGTGCTTAAATAATGAAGTTCACTTCATCAGAGTTCATCAGGATTCAACATGTCCACCTTATAATGACACTGAGAAGCTGACTTGCCTTGGCCAGACTCCAAGATGAACTGAATGATTTCAATGACCATAGAGATGGAGGCCTGAGCGGTGGAGTTTGGAGGCAGAAGGCTCTGGACTGTCTTCATCTCATTCAAAATCCTTGCGAAACAACGCAAACATATATAAAATTCAAGAAAGGGTTACAGACAGTGCCGCAGCATTAGTTCCATGTCATTGTTTGCTTTAAAGTATTCAAGTATTCATCTCAACCAGTGGTTGTTAATTGGAATGTAGAAGCCTGAAGCAACACAAATTGAAAAGCTAGCTTTTTGGTGCATTTGGTTTAAAAACACAAACCCAGTTACATAGTACAATTAGAAAAATATATGCAAATATATTATCTATAAAATATAGTTTTTGCCAACCACAGCTGACTGTTTTTTCAAAAAATATAACATTAGGACAATTTTTTCATTTGTCACAATAAAAAAATGAAGTGAAATAACAGCTTCACTTACATCTGATTCCAGTTGTTTGGTCCACTAACTGTGGAGGTGCTCTCAAAATACGTAGTTGCTACTTTGACTCCAGATAGCAGGTATACGGCAAACATTTCTGGTACGGTCTGTTGAATGACACTCTCAGTTTTATTGAGGATGTAGAGGGTGATGTTTTGTGATGAGGCAAAGCTCATGTCCGGCTTAACGATGAGTTTTACTAAATTCTTCACAATTTCCATGATGTCGTCCTTCACAGGGGGTGGCAGGGGTAGCAGCGTTTGCAAAGTTTCGACTGCTTCCAAAATGGCAGCTAAGAAATGATCACTCTGTAGGCCACCTGGTTGCTCTGCTGCCATTAGGGCTCTCTTCAGAGATTCAGTAACATTGCTAATTGTAGAGAGATAGACCAGTTCATCACTTCTAAAAAATGGAATCATTGTCTGCAGCAGGTGCTGAATGTCTTTGACGGGGGTGGATATATTCATGGAGGGGTTCCCCCATTGAAGCATGTTTGTAAGGACCAATGGGACATTGGATTGGTTCATCCACTTCTCTATGAGGTCGAGGTATAGCTTGATTTGGTGCTCAATAGCATTCAGAGTGGTTGCATTGATATAAAGTTCAGAATCTGGAATGTTACTCTGAGCCTCTAGGTTCAACTTTATGAAGTCAAATAGGTGCTTCACAATCTCTACAACTGTTTGGCCAATTTTGCTCACCCCTGCTCCATCTATTGGGTACTGGAGGCTGTTTATCAGGAGCTCCAACTGATTACTGACAAACATTGAGAAATCTGTTTGTGCCAGCTGTAATGCCACTTGCATTTGTGTTAGGTAGAAAAATGGATGGAGAAGATCTGATACTGAGCTGTTGCTGGTGATATTCTCCAGTTTATTCAAGTACCATTCCACAATTTCCAAATATAGTTTCTGAGCGTATAAGGGGTCCGTCATTGAGGTATTATCAAGATTATTAAATGGTTCCATGTTGGTAATTAGTTGTATCAGATGCTCCATTACTTTAATTTCATTCATGATCTCCGGAGTGCTCAGGTTGTGCAGCTGGAGGTTCATCTTGATATTAGCCAGGGTGCTGTTTAAGGTCTGTACAAGAACTATGTTTGGACTGGCGCTTAGGTTAGCTTGCATGATATCTCTGAAAGTTGTATTGACAAGTAACGGGATAAGGGAGAGGATGGCTGTCTGATTTTGAAGACCGGGTAGACCTGTCAGAAAACCGGTGACACCATTAGCCAAACCCATTACACACTGGGCTGTCACCATCAGATCATTCTGTGGTTCAAAACATTTGCGAGTATTGATAATCTCCAACATCTTAACCATCAGTTCTTTTACATTAGCAGCTCCAAATAGTGCAGCAAAGTCATTCAGCTCCTCAAGTGTTAGGTTTGACTGTCCCAGAGCATTCTGTACATCAGACAGAGAAATGTTTGGCGTGGCCATGAGCAATTTGACTAAGTGAAGAATCTGTCTGGATGTTTTCACAGCAGCATTGTCATTCGGGGGAAGGAGGAGTGAGAAGGAAAAGGATGCAAGTTCCTCATATTCCCGGCCCTCAAGAACCAAGTTTGTTTCAGCTACTTTGATGGTGACACTACCATTGGCTGTGAGCATCATTTCAAATATCTGATCCAGGAATGTGAAGATTTCTGAGATTCCAGCCAAACATCTGTCCTGGCCCTCTGCACATTTGCTCATTAGATCCTGCAGAGCTTTAAAATCCTGGAAAAAGCGAATTGCTTCTTGTTGGATTTCTGGTGGCAGGCCTGCTACAAATTTCTGGATAACAATGTCCTGGGCAGCATCTGGTCCCACCTGGCTTAGGTTCTGAAGACTTTCTGGGGTGAAGAGGTTGAGAAAGTCCTTGGAAACCTGGTAAAGGTTAGTGACTTCTTCTGCAGTCACCTGCCCACTTGGTAACAGGAGTTGTTCAATGTTTCGTAGTTGGTACATAGACATCACCAATTCTTGAAGCTGGCGTACGTACCCAAGAATGATGATAGTTGGGTCACCATTTGGGGCATCAATCACTTTCTTCAATAATTCCATAGCACTAAGGATAGCCTCAACAAAACCACTTGAAGTTTGGTTGGTGAGAGGTTGGATGGCTTTCCGGATTTGGGCCACAACATCTGGGTCGAAGTAGTCAGAATAAGTGATCAGACTGTGCCCCATGATGTAGGGGATAGATATGGTGAGGTTACCCTCCAAGGAAAGGAAACGCATTAACAGTCGCTCAAGCTCAGGCATTGTTGGGTCAGTCTCATTGAAGGTTAGATAGTGCTGGTTGTCCCTCCCAAGCTTTATGGCAATATCAAGCACTGTAGAGATATTAACTGGGCTGTCACTAAGGAAAAGAGGCAGCAATGGTGTCAGACCTGTGGATTGCAGCAGGTTAGAGAGCTGGGGAAGCATGACATTAGGGTCAGAGAGGCTGCTGTCAGGAAGGATTGTGACGAAGTGGAGAAATGAATCCAGGTTAAATATCATCCTAATCAGGTAGCCAGAGAGAGCATTTCCACCTTGACCGATTTCTTCATCAAAAAATTGTACAGCCTGAGTTTTATAGATGACATTATATGCAGTCTGCAAAAAATTCACAGTTCCTTTGAGAATACTAGGAAAAAAGAGAGAAGAGTGAAAATCATGTCATTAACTTATAAGATAATGACATATACGAACTACTTGTAATCCCTCAATCTGAAAAACTAACAAGCTATGTTACTTACTTCACCAGGAAGTCTGGATTTGGTGACATCAGAGTCTGAGTTATTACTTGAACAAACTGCGGCCAGTTCAAGCCAGTATCACAATGAATGGCTAAGGTGAAGTTGTTGACAGAACCTAAAAGTGAAGATAAACTGGTTACACACTTACCTAAAATGTTCTTTATTTAACTTTGTCTTAGTTTATTGAAAAATCTGTAATTTTTCTGATTTGTATCTTGACTAATACAAACCAGGGTTCCCAGATCTATTGGGCAATCTAAAAGGGCCTTGTAGGGAATGAGGAGAAAGAATATAATATAAAAGAAGACACTCACAATTTGCAGGCTGAGTGGTGACACCAGGTCTGTAGGTCAAAATCCAGTAAACAATGTGGAAATAGTCCTTTACATTGGGCCATAGTGGACTTTCCTCGATCCTTTCTCCAAAGTTCACCATGAGCATGCCAAGACTATATGTAAATTAAAAAAAAGAACACTCAGAGACTGTGTGACAACCTGCAAATAATTATTTGGTCAAATTAAAAGCAGATAAACCAAGCAATGTACCACTTTTGGAGGAAATAAACCTGCACATATATATTATATATAGTCAATATTTTTTGTAGACCTTTGTAGAAGAGTCTCAGTGACTTGAGTACTGTTGTTTGGCATCCAGTTCATCCAGTATGCTCCACCGAGCTCTGTGCCCAAGCTGTTCAGAAACTCTCCAAACTCCATGGCACTGCTGTTTAACTTGTGCCACTCAGAGAGAATCATGGGAAGTGTTACGTTGTAGTCTACTTGGCTTGTGATTGCACTGTACACATCCTTTCCCTGGACACATCATATGAAACAGGATCAAATACAAACTGAAACCCAAGTTACTTTTGTCTTGTGATCTGTTCCTGAATCTTGATTGGTTCAAGGAATACAGACACATATCCAGAGAAAATACACAAAAGAGTCCAGCACAAAATTTCAGAAAGATTCATAGCAAAATGTCTACATTTCTCACACAATGAGGGAGCCAGCAATTTATGATTTAAATCACTCACATACAGTTTAATCACTTTTACCTTCTGAATCAATGGCAGCCAATCCTTCAGTAGAGCTTGTTCTAGGGCAGAATTGTTTTGGCAGATGAATGATCTCCATGCTTCAGTTTTTATGCTCTCTGTGTTTAAGAGCCACTCGAAGGGACCCAGGACATCATAACATGTTACATTCTCAGATCCCACCGTCTAGGGAAAAAAAGAAAAAATATATATATATCAAAAGACTCAAACACATTGTTTTCGAAAGTCGTATAGTAAATGAATAGGAAATGTATGAAAAGTTAAGTTGGCCTGACAAATGTTGGTTACTCAACATGTCCTTGGAAAATAAACACAACAGAGGTCTTGTTTTGAAGTCCATTTTCTTCACACCCAGTTTCTCTGATTTGCTCAAAGCCTCAGTGCATCAGCAGTCAAACGCACAGATTTCAACGAATCATCTGAAACTGAATTGCCTAAAAATAGTATAGGATTGGGGATGTGACATTCATGTAATTAAACTAAAAGTTTAAATCACCTTTATAATAACTTCCATCACACTGTGCAGGAAACGGTCAATCCAAATGCTGGCCTGAGACTGGTTTGTCATCAATGTTACATAAGTCCATTTGAGTTGATGCGCGTCCTTCAGGACATTTGCCATCATTTCTGCAAACAGAAGAAAGGGTTATCAACATACAGCACAGACAAAACCAGGTCAGATGACTGGAGCCATGTTCACGGGCAAAATTCCATGTGTGCGTGTGCATGTCCATTTCGTAGAAAGCTTTTATTTGAACTCTTCTCAAGATCAACATTCTCTACTCTTTATTCAGTCCCCTGAGAAAAAGGTGTAGACTGATTCCATTAACCTTTAGGTTCCACAGAACAAAGAGAGTAAATGCTAATGACTACGTCAGTATATCAAACATTAACACATTCTGTCCTGTGTGTGTGTGTTAACTCTTGGATTGTTTTTCTCTTTGATTGTAAAGACACAAAGAGGTTATTGTGTGGTGCTTTAGCTCAGATTTTGTAATAAAATCTGTTTAATTGGGAAAAATTTTGTTTTTAATTGTTTGTGTGTATACACCTGTTGCAATAAGAAATCTGACGAACAGACCCTCTCACTGTAATGAAACATATGATTACTCCCACAGACGAGGCCTCACTATAAACTGGGGGATATGTAGTCTTACCCTCCACAGTATCTATGAGCTGTGTTGCTGCCATCATAGACTGAAAACCAGTTCCGAGGAGGCTCTTCATAACATTGTCCACCTCTGGGAAAGACTCTGCAACATCCAACAACACCTGACCGAGTGCCAAAAACCTGCCAAAGCATATGGCCAAACTCAAGTTAAAAGCACAAATAGTTCAGTGAGAACTGTTTAATAAATGCCAGTTAATTTCCAGGTAAAGATGACAACAAAAGCTGGGGGATATATTTCAGTATAGTTTAGTAAAGGACCAAGTATCTTCAAAACACATTAATATACCATTTTTTTTCCTTCTGATTCATAAATCTCTCATTTTAAATACTGATATTAGAAGACAAGTAATTAGCTTTAACCCAATAACTGTGTAGAAGACTGACGGTATACGTTATATAACAGACAATGCTGTACTTACAGCTCCTCTTCAATGTTTTGTGGCTGTGTATCTACGCTGCGGCGCTTCCTTGTGGTGTTGGACTGTCCCTGGCATCCTGCGGACAAATCTCCAATCAAACTCTGTAGCAGTCCCTTGGCGAAAGACACATCATGTGGAGCAACATGCTTACTCCATGCCAGGAGAGCCTGAGAATAAAGCAGTTACCATAAGCAGGTGGAACAAAAGGGATATTCCAACAGTTAGAGATGCAAACCCTAAATCTTTGTAGCCTTTGTAGCCAGTTGTATTGTTGCTTTTTTTGTTTGTTTGTTTGTTCGTTTAAGCCAAATTAATGTATTGGCATTTTATCACCTGGTATGGGAGCAGAAAGGTGAGAAAATCAAATAAAGATATTAGCACATATGCACCATTAGTAATATGACAAATATACATCACTCTTACATGGAAGCATCATGTTTCTAATTGATGTGCAGCTGACTGCCTGAGTACATACATCATGAGAAGGTGTGCTAACAGCTTCTGATTGGGAATTATCCCATCAAAACACATCTACTGTGGTGGAGGTGTTAATTAGGTATCCTTAAGGTATCTGTTCCCCAGGTGCAACCTGGGAGTTTGCCCGTTGCTATGGCCTGCAGCGTTGTTGCAGCTGCAGACTAATTATTTGGTGCAGTCTGAATCTAACTGCATGTGAAGGTGGCACTTGCGAATGTACATTGGGAGCAGACACATGCGAGAGTGAGATACTGGCAAATAGAGCAAAAGCAACAGGAAAAATACACACATGCACGCATGCACACACACACACAAACACCTTAGTCATAGACGAGTAGATTTCCCACTGTTGATGATGATATGGTTCACTTGTAACATACCTGTTTTGCCACCTTGTCAGGTGAGATCCAACCCAGAATCATGTGTACAGTGCCTGTTCTGCATGCTGCTGTTAGCCAAATTGGGTTACTGCTGTTGTCACACAAGTAGGAATACACCATGTCCCTGTCCAACAGCAGGCTGATAGCCTAAGACAGAGGGGAAAGTGTATGGTATGGTTTATTGGAACAGACTCACAAGTGGAGACTAGTGGAGACTCATTTAGTAAAGAAAAATGTGGTAAAAGTTTGATATTTCTCTTGTCATCTAAATGTTTCTTGGAACTACAATTCAAATTCACTTTTTATTTGTTGTTGACCCAGTTTTGTAACTAAGGCTGAGGCTCAAAAGTGACACAATTGTGACTTATTTGTTTCTAGGCAGAATTAAATGGAACCAGTCAGGCAACCCTGGAGACAGAGTTTTATTTACCTTTATATTAAAATGTTAATTATCCAGTGGAAATGCAACAAGTTTATACGCATTCAACGCTTGTGAAATTAACCGACTTTATTTTTACATGGTTCAGATCATCTGATTCTTCTTAATACAGTAGACAAAGTGTAATTCAGTGCCTTTCGGCAACACTTACCTTGTCCAGTGGTATCTGGACCACCTGAAGACCATCCCTCACCATCTCACTCAGAGAGTCATTATGCATGGTGATAACGTCTCCAAGGGAAATGGACACAGCTAAATGGAATCAAACCACAAAGTCATAAGTTACACCTAATGTTCTGTCAGAATAGCACTTGACAGCCATCATGTCTTGTATTTTAATTTAACACTGGTGAACTCTTACCTTTGCCAGGCCAGTTTTGTGCATAGTGAATCACATTGATGCCTGCAACAAACACTGGATGCACAGAGCAAAGTGAGGCACTGGCTTCAGGGATGTTTCTCTCGATGACACGCATAACACTAGAGAGACCACAAGGAAAAAAAACACTTAATATGAAAAGAGGGGCAGGTAGCAAACATGTGACAAACCTGTTGGCCTCCTCTTGCAGTTCATCCTAAGTCCACTTTATTGTGGTTTTGCAAATGGAAATATAACCAAGGGTTGGTTTAAATTTACCTTATCTCAGTTAACTGCACCATTTTGTACAACACAACTCAATTTGTCAATTTGCGCCAGACGCCTTTTAAAGGTCAAAAAACCCTTTTAAACAGTAAAACAATACAATTTCAAACATAACTGATTAATTTACAGACTGAAAGTTCACAGTAAATGATAACGCTAAGTTAAGCTAAAGCTAAAATAAACTAAGCTTCAGTAAACTAAGCTAAGCTAAGCTAAGCTAAGCTAAGCTAAGCTAAGCTAAGCTAAGCTAAGCTAAGCTAAAATTAAATTAAATTAAATTAAATTAAATTAAATTAAATTAAATTAAATTAAATTAAATTAAATTAAACAGTACATTACCTCTGTATGTTGTTGAGTAGAATCTTTATGCTTCCCAACAACTGTTCAACTTCAACAGAACTATTGGAGAAGAGCTGGGGGAAAACCAGGAGAGTCTCCCACAGTGAGGTCTCATTCTGCAGCTGATTGAGCACTAACAACGTCACTCCAGCCACCGTCCCCATCTCTTCTGGTTTTGTCAGCAGCAGCTCTGACAGTATCTAACAACCAGAGGCCATTTTAGGGTTAAACTGCATTGCATCACCTTGTGTAATTTCCAGGGAAAAAAAACTGTTCACGTCAAACTTGAAATGTTTTCATACAACACACATACCTTGTTGATTGTGTTGAGTGACACTTCTAACACAGTGTCGTTTGTATGGCAGAAAGTGACCATGGAATAAGTGAAGGCGTTGGGTGAGGTGGTGTTTATCAGGGGAAGTATCATGCCGCAGATGGCCTTCTTCAGAAGGGTCACCGACTCCAGCATGTCGGTCACGTTCCCCTGAAAAAGTTTATGGTTTACAAGGACTTATGTCAAATTATTTATTCTTAAGTTGAATTCATCAAATGTTAGACTTCCTGAACACTTAAACCTTCATATCACAATGTTTACAGTTCAAATATCGACAGTCAACAGGAACCAAGCCCTTCTTGCGCATGTGCTTAGACGAACAAAAGACAGATGAGCCTACACAGAGCACTTCCTTTACACAAAATACAACATAAAATATGTGGGTTTGAAGCATCAGCATTACAAAAGGTTATCTTTATGTAAAAATCCGTTTGAAACACTGTGGCTTCATCATGTGATGTGATTTTAACCCATCAGTTATCTCAACAGTTAACAAACAGGTCGGACATATTTGACCTTGTGTTGACTTGGACTTGTCAGCTGTGGGATTTCTTTTCAAACAGTGAGTTTTACTTGTTGCTTTTGGGGAGTTTTAAAGTCGCTGACAGTTTTGTCTTATTTCAGGAATAAGAACAGGGGGACATCTTCAGCTCAAATAAATCTTGTCATCTACTCCTCTGTTTGTCTCTGCTTCTTGTCTTAAGCACTTTCGTTTCTCTCTGGACTTGTTTTCTCCTTGGACCCACGTGATTTCTTTCCTCTCCATTCCATTTCCCCTCCTGCCCCGCCTACCCAACACACCTGTTTCCATTTACCACCGGCCCTGATGTCACCGGAGCTGTTCTTACCGGCACCTCATTGTGCAATCGGCCTTGTGCCATGTTTTTTTTGTTTTGTTTTGTTTTGTTTGTTCTGTGTTATGAATTGTCATAACTGGTACGTGGTAGTGACAGACAAGATCAGAGCTAGTTGAGTTATTTAAGGGCTGGTTAGATGTTTCAATAACCCCTTCAATAAACACAGAACTGCCCTTTAAACAGACTTAACTCTCTGCTCTTTTGTTCCGGTCGCTACATCCACCCACCTGATTTCCCAGAAGCGTTGAATTGATGGCAGACACATTGTTATTGCTTCCTGGTGGAGATGGACCTTAAACAGAAGAACATATTGAAAATGAACGTGACTGCAGGACAGCAGTTATACCCAACATCATATTCACCTTATAATACAAATATGAGTCCCTTTGCTTTTGGCTTTGGCCAGAAACGGGAATGCCTGAATATTTGTTTGTTTTTCTGAAAAGATGACTACTAATGTTACATCAGCTGGTAACTTGTGGAAATGGCTAGTAGTGTGAGGCAGCATACCCAAAATCAGGGTTAGGACCTCAACAACAGGATCATTCTCAGAACCGCTGAGGAAGGCAGACCTGAGAGAATTTCCTCCTTCAAACAGGTTTGCCAGCGGGGAGCCCTTCGGCAGTAGGTTGGACCTGTCACAAAGAATCAGATGAGGTAGTAAAGACCCTCCATTGATATATTAATATACATATATTGCAAAAGCTAGAGGAGAAAAGGCCCTTTAAACTGAGGGTTGATCTTTGAACCCAAACATCAGAGAGACTAAAATTAGCTCATCTCAAGCTGTGTGCAAACCATCATTCATCAGCAGGTCAAGGTTTAGTAAAACAGGTTTTCCTTTGAGTCACATTCATTCCTATCTCTGGAATTCCAATTCACAGAACAACAGCCTAAGAAACAAAAAAGGGGGGGGAAAGGACAATTCTACAGCATCTATCTATCTACAATATCTATCTATTTTGTGACATTGGGTTTTACCACCATAACAAAGATGAGAGTACAGGACAGATTTTTTTATTCCAATAGAATAATAAACATATATATTCTCAACTAGTTGTTAAAAAAATTGACGAATATTCATAAAACTGTGCTGGTTCATAGGCAAGGGTTAAGGACACTTCCCGTCCTCCATAGGGGAATGTGTGTTGTTGCTTATATTTCCATGAACACGCTGACTAATCATCACAAGTGATGTTGTTATGATGAGGTGTGTCCCTCCTGTGTGATTCCTGGGTCTCTTGATCATCTTTTGTCCACACAGTGAGAAACTACAGATAATGTGAAACCGACGGAAAATGTAAAGCAGAAGAAGTATACTACAGGATGATAATAAACTGATGACTGGTGATACCTTGGCTTGCTGGACGTTTTCTGAGAGGACTTTGATGCATCTGAGTCCCAGAGGCGGGATGTGTTATGACAACTGCTGTCAGTGTTGCACATGAGAGTCTGCAGGAATGGGAAAAAGCCAGTGCTGGGTAGGTTTCGGGGTCCCACGTAACCTGTAGGAGACATTACAAAGTTGTTTCTGTGGTGAATGTATCAAAAGCCCAGGGGAACATTTCCTTTATTACCTCCAATATGGATGTTATGTTTTCACCCAAAAACTACCATACAGATTTCTACCAAATTATGAGGCCTGTGAATTTAGGGGCAGACCCTTTTTTCTCTCTCTCTCTCTCTCTCTTCTTAAACATTGCAACATGGTGCATTATTCTGTTGAATATTGGGAGTAACACACAAATCTTTCAAAAATTTTTGAAAAGCAGGCTCTGGGTGACATTGGTACGTCTGTGGAATCATATCTACTATAATTATTATGCACTCATATGTAGAATTGTTTGGCCTAAAGTCTCTTCTAGATACATTCAAATTACACTGCATTAAAATAAATCCCATCCCATTACCTATACACAGATAATTGCCAAATACTAATAAAATCACATAAACTGTTCAAAAATAATAATTTAAAGGTTATTGAGGAAAATACATTGGTTTGGCTTTTTTGTATCTTTGACAAATAGGATTACCTCAGACTCAAGCATCAGAGGGCTCAGGTAATCTTTATATCACTACCAGTAGATAGGTCATACCAGCTTTTGTCAGAAAACAATCTCAGCTATTTCTTTAATTCAGAACAAAGGGGTAAGACGAGATCTGGGCGCATGGTACAGTGTCTGTCTGGTATTCAATCATCTCAGGCAGCATTTTTTTTAGCTTGGCACAACAGACTGTGTTGGTCAGTGAGAGACTAATGAGTGATATGGAAAATGACTCCTGAGAGTTAAACGGGTACCGGAAAAAACCCCATTTGAAATGGCATTTATCAAAGGGACCAAATTTGTTTCACTTTGTAATTACTCATTTTCAGCAAAAACATGTAAAGAACTGTAACGTAATAATTTAACATTACTACTTTCCAAGCTAAAAAAAAGCATATATATTTTGGTCTCGTGTCACCATAGAGAACATTTGAAAATAATTGCTGTTGACGTTGAAACCTTTTGAAACTGAATACAACATGATTTAAGGGTTGTGCTGCTCATTTAGACTGATCCTCTAGAAAAAATGGCTTTGTAGCCTGTTTTAGGTGTGGTCCAATGCTGTACCATTTTCTAACATGTATTGAAAAAACAACCCAACAGCAAAGCACTTAACAGGGGAGGGAGGGTCATATTGTTCAGAATAACTGTGGAGAGCTTCTACATTAATGCGCAGTGGGGTTATTGAATTACAGGTGATTCGCCGCATCTGTACAATCTGACCCATCACAAAGACAACAAACAAAGGAGTTAGGTTTTACTGGCTACAGGTAAACCAAGAACCAAGTAACACAGCCCTTCTCGCATATTTCATTTTACCAATGCGCTACTTTGTTTAACAAATTCTTCATCCAACAGAGACAAGGACACAGAACAATAATATTCCCTCAAGCTGCTGCTGAAGCTCCAGCTAGAACTAGAACTAGTTCTAGAACTAGCTAGAACTACTGATTCATTGTAGTTCTCTGTGGTTATAACTGATTGTTTAAGACCCAGGCTCTTTGGTATCTGAACACTCCCTCCTTAAACACTTTAAACTTCTTTTTACACAGAGAAATATATGTGTAAGGTTAATATGGTACGACAAATAAAGGAGTGAAAGCACTAAGTCAACAGCGTGGGGAAACTCACACATCTGAAGGAACCTACATGTCTGCGTAGGCTTCCCTCTATTTACTTTGATTGAGAAATGGGAAAGTCTCCAAGAGACCTGCAGTCACGTCATGTCACCATTGTGTTGTGCCAATAGTCTCAAAACATGACCATCTACAGTTTTATACTTACATGTCTCTTTTACTATGGGAGGAAACTGGTGGCGGGTCACAGCAACAATGATGAAGATGATCAAAGGCCAGCAGATGAGGGTCAGGGACCATATCTATAATGCAAAATACCACAATAGTATTTGTGTATAAAGAGAATACTCAATCCATGAGATTGTGAAAATTATTGGATTCAGGCTGATATGAAATAATAAAATAACAATCGGTTTTCTTGTATAGGAAATAAAATGATGGTAGTTCCGACTGCAGCTGAAGTCACTCACTGGTTGTCTGATCACTGTCAGGCCGTTCTTCCAGAGAAGAAGCCGCAGCTGCTGGAAGAAGGCCATCAGGAGAGGAGGCTGGAGAGAGAATGAAACTCATCAGGCCACTGACAAATCGTTTTTTTTTTTGAATCCCACACTCAAGCAGATGAGATTTGTTGGTATGCTCCCACCACAGTGAGCAAACGTAAGAAATAATTAAATAAAAGTGCTGAGAGGAATAAAAATGTGAACATCAGATGTAAAATTAGCAAACGCTATGAAGTGGACTTTTACATTGACATTACATGAACTCTTTACATTTCTCTGAACACCATAACAATTTGTAACAAATGAAAAAAAAACATTATAACAAATCTATATATATATATATATATATATATATATATATATGATGCAATTTGACATGAACTAATCAACTAATCTAATGACATTAACTATAATTGTCCATTTGCAGAACACCGCGTTTACGCGAACTTAATGTGAAACGCATTTATGTTGAGTCCCTGCGTGTCCCTGCAGCGATAACGCTGGACTCACCTGAGTGAGACTCTGCTCTCTAACGCTTCGTTATCTGACGGTCGCTCGCAGGTTCTTTGCGCAGGACATGTCGCCAGGGGGCCCCTAGCAGGACGCCCTGTCCATCAGTCGGTCTCCGGAGTGAAACAGGATAAAAGTGTCGGTCAAACGCGGTGATCGGAGCAGAGGAGAAGTCACCAACTGAACGTCACCTCAACCTTCAGCTGACTGCACCTCGCGCTGGCTCTGTTCCCGTACACCTGCGCCTGCATCTGTGGGACTGGGCGTGTCCTCAAGAGGCAGAGGCAACCTGTCGGTCCGGAACCTGGGAGAAGGGCATGCTTACATGTGGATCAGCACTGGGCCTCATTATTATCGATGATCACGCAACAGTGTAATGGCAGTGGCTGCTCTCGTTTTTATTTATTTGATGTATTGATTGACGCATGATCTGAAACAAGGAGCTTCTCACAAATACATTTGTGAAAGTCATCCAAGGTCATGTCTTGCACAAGAGTGTAATGTGTTGTTGGTGAGCAGCAGGCCTCCGCTGGGAGAAGCCGCTCGCATATCACGTGAGGTCCCGAAAGGAGAGAGTGAAAACAATCCCATTAAATCCTCAAGGCACCGCAAATCATATGACAAATTGAAGGCGTACTATATCACAGAAGCGAAACCTAAAATGTGGCGATTTACTGTACAGACAAGAGGTCACGTGTCAGACTGAAGAAGATTTTTATTAAAGCATGATGTGGCTGAAGATGACAGCAGTTTCCCCCTCACTCTTACACACATAATAAATGACCATGTAGAAACAGAACAGCTGGTAAAGACCATCTTGACTGTCATAATGATCTTTGACAGAATGATCTTCGACACATATACCAGACTGGTTATATGTATAGTAGATTCTTTCCGTCTTAACACAAAGGCAAAGACAAAAGCCACTGCTGTTTCAAACAAAAGCACTGATGACACAATCAGAGGAAGAAAAACTGAGATATCATCACCACAGTGGACACACTGGTTTGACATCTTGTCAGTTATGCATGACAAGAATTTGCCTAGCACCAGTGAGCGGTAGGTATGTCCTTGGACTAGAGCAAAATCTTCAGATTTGAAAGGATCATCCTGAACATGGAACTGGTGTCCAAAATGGCTACCACATCCAATCTGTCTATGTCCATTCATGATTATTCATGATTATTAAGTGTGGTCTACACCTGACCAACATGTAACCTTGCAACCATATTATATCATATTATATTCGTAATATATCTTTCAAATTTCATCCGCTCACTTCATCTAGCCAAATAAGATAATACCACCACAACAAACTCATACATGATAATGATCAAATGATCAAATACAGATTTCTTGTCTGCGTGTGTTGATGAGAAACAGGGACACAGTGAATCTTCACTTGACAAATGTGAAGGGAGTTTTTTTTTGTACAGAACTGTAAGACATTTAAATATTTATTTTAGAAACAGGACAGACAAGTTAAAACAGCTTAGTCAAAGAACAAATATTTATCAGATATTTTAATATTAAAATTGTATATAATAAGTCCCGCCAATACTAAAAGAAACTTGTTTAAAGCAACAGACAGCCTCCTTTATTGACAATAATAATATTTTTCAACTGGAATTGAATCACTGATTTCCAGCATGCATACAGAGATACATTTTCAACTGCACTGCTTTGACTCAGGTGGTTGATCACTGGTTAAAGAAATGGGAGAGAGGAATAACAAAGAGGTAGCTCTGCTTGATTTCTCTGCAGCTTCTGATGTAATCAATCAAAATCCAAATCCGCCCAACTCTAAAACCACATCAGATCATTGTGGCGTAATTTAATCTTTACCTATATTGCACAATCACATAAATAAAATAGGATGTATAATGCCAAAACCAATGCTAAAAATGAGGTTGCATAACCAGTGATCCACTTAAACTTTTGTGCTGGTATTAGTTATAAACATTATGAGTTATGATGAAGGAAACCACATACAAGCTTAAAAATATATGCACATTTAATTGTTGAATATTAACGCAACGCATGTTTGGCAACCTCTGGCTTTTTGAGCTTAAGGTTCAGTCACAGTGGTCACTACAGACCTGACTGTTTATTTCACCATAAAATAAAATCACCATAAAACAGTAAAAAATATCCACCTACTACAATTCATAGAAATAAATGTCACTTTTAACACTGCTTATTGGCACTTGTGTGTCAAGAACGTCAGAGGTCCCATTAGTAAACAATTTTCCAGTGTGTGGGCTGTTCACATTCTTTCTCATTGTCACCGCAGAAACGATTGTATGTAGTTTTGGGGTCAAAACCCAATATCTCTCTCTCTTCATGTATCCGGAAAGAAAAGGTGGACACAGATGTTCCTATGAAGAATCTGAAAACATAAATTAGATTAAAATTTAAATGTTTATAAAACAAAGCTAAATGTGTTCAACTTGGAAATGTACTAGCTTTGTGAGGCAGTGAGAAGACGTTGTACAGCCACTGACTAGTTTTTCAAGTTAAGAAGAAAGAAAGAAAATCCCACTGTCAGAGTCAAGAATTCCATGTCTGTGAAAATATTCACAGACAGTATTAGCATGGGACTAACTAACTAACTAGTGCAAACCCTATGCTGTGTTCAATATGTGCCAATGTCTGAGGCCAAAAAAAGTTACCTCGCATGAGCGCATATCCACTGGTCAATGATGGCCACTCCTCCATCTCTGAGGAGCTCCAGGTCCTCTGTGGAAGGCTCAAACCGCACCATGTCTGGTAACAGCTTTTTCAGCTCCTTTTGTTCTAAAACATTACAGATGATTATAAAATCATGTATAGGGACTCTGAGGTATGCATATGCCACTTCTACTAATATTATTATTGATACTATGGCTTATTGTGTAAGTTACATTACTGAAATGGAATTTATGATATATAAAGGTATTTTTTCTTCTTCTACAATAGTTTTAGACCAGCCTATGTGCAGAAATTTGTGCAACAGTGTCATTACCTTCTTCATCTGCATCTGTTGCAACAAACACCTTGTCAAGTTTGTGCTTCTTCATTAAGCTGCGAATTTTTCTGACTGCCCCCTTTAGGCTGGGCACATCCTCTCTGTGACCCCAGATGAAGTCCTTCCTGCGCAGATGGACCCCCAAATAAGGACCACCTTTAGCTGAGCCCAGCTTGGCCTGTAGAAATAAACATATCCCAAAAAAGAGACTCTTAAGTTAAGCTTTACACTTGACACTGAAGTGTTATTAATAGTAGTTTTCAGCTATTAAAAGGATTCTCATGTCAGCAACAAAAGCAGATTCAAACTCAAGTATGTTTTGGCAGTTTTCCTACAAAACATCAAAACGGCTGTGGGGGAGTTATTAACTTGTAAAAGGATAAGGATTATTTTTCAAAGCATCAGCACAATCACTTAATCATGTCACTTTCTTGCATACTGACGCACTTTCAAGCGAGTCCAGTCCTCGCTGTAAATGGTGTGGTCTCTGTCGTCTGTAGAGTTCAGGTACTTCGCTCTGAAATCATCTCCAATAAGTCGGAGGTGCTTTGCAAAAACCATACTGCGGCGGGTCTAAAGTCAACAGACAGATGCAAAGACTCAATTTACAGATCAGAAGATTCAGTTCCACAACACTTGCTGTTTTATGTGAGAAGATGCTACCTACATCAGGTGTGTCACTCAATTTCTGTAACAACTAGTTACTTAACTTACATCCCAATAATCTTTCCCAGCATAGTGATCGTGAAGGAGTGTCTCTGCACGGTCCAGCATTACTGACCTGCAAAATAGCAATAACACACACATTTCTCCCTGTAAATGTGTCAACGTGAAATAAGAATAATCACAACAATGTCGCAATTAATACAACAATAAGTTGTCTTTACATTTAAAACATGGCTGTTTTATTGAGCAGTTTTTGCTTTCTGTGTAGGCTGCTTCAACTACAGACTAACTACAGACACATAGGATCATTGTTGTCACCAGATATGTTAATGTTATTCACTTTAATAATAATAATAATGAATTGGATTTATATAGCGCCTTTCAAGGGACCCAAGGTCGCTTTCAGGTAAAGAAAGTAGTAATGCTGTTTACCTAAGTCATTAAGTGTAATTATCAGTTGAAAGGGTTGGATTCTAGCTTAATAAGTCACTGCAATCGATGGTGCCAAGTAATCAAGTATATGGCGAACAAACAATGGAAAAATGTCTGCAGAGGACCTGATAGGTGACATTCATACACTGATCTTGCCACATCATCGAACCCATGACACATGATTCAGATGAGTATGATGAAAGTGCATATTTGTCAAACGTAACTTTCGACCAGCCCAACCCATGACTCAGTATCGAGAGAGAGATAAAAATTGCCAAAACCTACTATTGAGCAAGAATAATTGTATCATATTTAATAATAATAACAAGAACCTTATTGTTCAATGAAAACAGCTGCATTCTAGTAGTATGGCTTGGGAAAACAAGATTAGATGGGATACTAGCTGAAAAGGGTGATGTATGTCAAATGTATGGAGAACAATGCTGTACTTACATATCCAATAACACTGCACCTGTTGGGACATTCTCTTGGGCCATTAAATAGGTTAAAAGTAAAGTTAGCCAGCACAGTGGTTCAGAGTGTAGAGTGGGAACAAAAGAGACTCCATTCCTGCTATTACAAGTCAATGTAACTTTAAAATGTTTTTTAATCTGTATTAAAAGGTAAAATATTTGCATTAAGTTGCTTGTGTGAATACATTTGATGATAATCATCAAATTCAATAGGACTGGACACAACCATACATTTAACACACCTAACCAGCCATAGTGGCTGGTATGATGTATCTGTGGCAAGATACATCAATCAAGATTAGAGATTTCAAGCTCTGTGGCAACTGAGGCAGGAGATTTATAAAACAGAGGACTACTATGAAAAGAGATGAAATTGTGTATGTATTTGTGAAATCAGTAAATTTTACGTCAGTGTGTTGCTGGTACACTCACGTCACGGTGATGTTTTTCTGAAGAACTGGAGCCATAATGGAGGCATGGCCTTGGGCTGACAGACATGTCATATTTCGAGCTCGCGTCTCCTCATAGCCCCAAAACCAGCCTCTTCGAAGCACACGCAGAAAAGACAAATGAGACAGTATTCGATGAATAGAGAGAAGAGACATGTTCGAGCATGATGATAGTGGTGAATATCATTAATGCAGACGTGTGCTAATGTGATCCAACACTGTCTGCAAATGGTTAGTTGATTTATTCTACCACAATTACAATTCAACATAGTTGGCACAAAAATGCAATAAATGATTCTGGTATGTGTTACCAAGGATGGTGATAGTAAAAAAAAAAAGATTAGAGATTTCTAGCTCTGTGGCAACTGAGGTGGGAGATTTATAATTTATATTTATATTTATATATAACAGTGGACTACTATGAAAAGAGATTAAATCAAAATTTGATTAAAAGTTCTGTGCAATCAATTGATTTACCTGTAGTAGCCCTGTTTGTCTTTGGAATACATCAGCTTCTCAATACATGGCCGCTCATCAACCTTTTCCTCCCATTTTCCATCAGTCCATCCCTCTGCATAGCTTTGCAGTAGAAGAACCTGGTCTATGAATGGGCCTCCATTCTCTGGGGAGGAATGAATTGGAGTGAACAGAAAAAAAGAGACAGAGGAATAAAACAATGACTGAAAGATTGCGAACAACAAACTGGATAAACAAACTTTGTAGGAGCACTTTATATTAGTGGCTAATTAAAAAGAAATGTCTGTCAATTATAAAATAAAACTAGTGGTCTTATAAAAAGACCAACATATAGCAGGGTCACAAAAAAAGAGCTTACCAGCAATGAATTCTTCATACTCAATAACAGGCACATTGGCCTGCAGGCTGGTGAGGCTAAAGAACTCCCCCCAGGGGATGCGTATCTGATGGATGTTGGGGCTCTGCCAGTGATAGAGGCGACCCCATGGAGGAAGCACCAGTACCCAGTCATCCCCCTCCTTCCTCAGAGTCTTCACCAGGGAGGCCATGCGGATATACACGTCTCTGCGCAGGTTGAAACCCTCTGGGGGATTTACATCATACAACAAGTACCTGAGAGAACATGAGATTTTAGAGTTTAAAGACGCTGTAGGTGCAAAATGTAAAAGGAAGTAAGCCCTATGAGGAATTCACCCAACAATGAGGGATCACCTTAACGATACTCACTTTAAATGGCATGGCAAAGGTATTATTGAGCAATGTTGCTGCTGCATCATTGCGACAGTTGTAAACATGGATGAAATAAACCACCACAATCACTGGCGGCAGCAGCCCCATTACGACGTGACGTTAGCCGATGTTAGCCACACCACCTTAACACGGCATCAGCGACTGTAATCCTACACAGCACTGCTTCATAAAACACGTATAGGCCGAACTTCATGAAAGCACAATAGTGTTTTGTAAATGCTGTTTGGAAATACGTCTAAAAGGGCATGCGGTTATTAGACGCCGGGTTTTATTCAATCACTAACTTTTAAAATACAGTCAGGTACATCTGTCAGTCTAGTTTGGCAGGGCTCGTATGCCAAACGGGATAGCAACACAACCTTAACTGATAAGTACACACGCTATTGCTACTGTAAAAACAAAGTTACACTTAACCGGAATGCAATAACTGTGGTTAGTTTTACGTTAGCATGACTAGCTAACAGTAACATAAGTGTGTGCGTTCACCTTAGGTCCCTCGCGGCAGCCACAGGCACTGTGGCCGTGTGGCTTGCACTGAAAACACTGTCCGTGTTCACGGTCTCAAATACTGAAAAAACTACAAACACAGACACACAACTTGCCACAAAACAACTGGTTGAAACACTGAATAGCACCGGTACATGTAGTGCTCTGTGCGCCATGTTTCCTTAGAGCCACGCACTTCCGGGAGGGTAAAAAGCGTCTACACAGTTACCTAGCAACCAACGTTGATTTTTGTTTTGTTTTTTATCTGTTATGTCAACATAATACTGAGTACGATATATAACATTTCTTAACAGATTACTTTTTAAAAATGCATGTGCTCATTGCAACGTCCATGGTCCATTGTTTTCTTGCCATTTGGCCTTCTCACTTGTCCAGTAAGATTTTCTCCATCAATGTAATAATAATTTAAACGTATGTGTTTAGTGTCTGGGTGACTGTTTGGTCGAACAAATTAAGATTTGTTAACTCTTTGTGTTGCCAAGTGAGATTGTGCTGAAAAAAATCAGTTTGGCTTGATGAGACAACAACAACAGTTACAAAAAGATCACAGCCCCAGGAGATGTTGTATAACCAGCAAAAGTAAGAGTTAAGCCCTCAGCTGCTTGAAGAGCAGCAGCAGCACCTTGTGGCCACTTTGTGTTACTGTAGCTCCTCACATGGTGATATCTGACCAACTGCCTCTAACACAAGGCCTATTGCAGTGATACGTTGTTTTACTTCAACTAAATATTTGTTCATACTTTAATCTCACTTTTAATTGAGTATTATTGAACTGTGGTGATTTTTTTGTTTGTTTTCCTGAAAATAATATGACAATATGTTAATGAAAAAGCAGCAGAAGTTTGAAGATTGAGTTTGTTTTTGCTTTTGGGCTTTAAGTCCATAGTCTCACCCTGATACCTGTTAACAGATTAGCATGGGGGCATTTGTTTGACATGCCACTCCTTAGGTTTCCTCTACTGTGAATTCTTTTAAACGGGATTTGTATTTGTATTTGTATTCAAAGACGACAGACTGTATATATGGGGGAAGATTTATTCAGCAACAAGACAGATTTCAAACATAAAAAGGTGCATTGTTGCACAATGTTTCATTTTGATAAAACTAATTAATAAACAAATATGAATTTACACAAAATCTGAAAAAACAATCTTCATGGAACAACAAAGATACAACTTCAGACATTTAAGCCTTTAAATGAAGGTAAAATTTTAAACTAAAAAATGTAAATGAGGAACCAAATGTTTCTGAAATTTAACACAATTATATTTTTGTCTAATAAATAAATAACTAATTTTGTCCCTGAAAATAATTAACAAATGACTGCACAGTATGTCTAATATTCCTCTCCGCCTTCCTCATCGTCAAATGAGTCAATTCCAACCTCTTCATAATCCTTCTCCAGAGCAGCCATGTCTTCTCTGGCCTCGGAGAACTCTCCCTCCTCCATGCCCTCTCCAACATACCAGTGGACAAAGGCCCTCTTCGCATACATGAGGTCAAACTTGTGGTCGAGACGAGCCCAGGCCTCAGCGATGGCTGTGGTGTTGCTCAGCATGCACACAGCCCTCTGCACCTTGGCCAGGTCTCCACCAGGAACCACAGTTGGGGGCTGATAGTTGATGCCAACCTTGAAACCAGTGGGGCACCAATCCACAAACTGGATGCTGCGTTTGGTCTTGATGGCTGCGATGGCCACGTTGACATCTTTGGGCACCACATCACCACGATACAGAAGACAGCAGGCCATGTATTTACCATGACGAGGATCGCACTTCACCATCTGATTGGCTGGCTCGAAGCAGGAGTTAGTGATTTCAGCAACAGACAGCTGCTCGTGGTAGGCTTTCGCTGCAGAGATGACTGGAGCGTAGGTGGCCAGAGGGAAGTGGATACGAGGGTAGGGCACCAGGTTGGTCTGGAACTCTGTCAGATCAACATTCAGGGCTCCATCAAAACGAAGTGAGGCTGTGATCGAAGACACGATCTGGCTGATGAGGCGGTTGAGGTTGGTGTAGGAAGGGCGTTCTATATCAAGGTTCCTGCGGCAAATGTCGTAGATGGCCTCATTGTCCACCATGAAGGCACAGTCAGAGTGCTCCAGGGTGGTGTGGGTGGTCAGGATGGAGTTGTAAGGCTCAACAACTGCAGTAGAAACTTGAGGGGCTGGATAGATGGCAAACTCCAGTTTTGACTTTTTACCAAAGTCAACAGAGAGTCTCTCCATGAGCAGGGAGGTGAAACCTGAACCTGTGCCTCCACCAAAAGAGTGGAAGACCAGGAATCCCTGAAGACCAGTGCATTGATCAGCCTAAAGAAATAAAGAAAACAAATCAACAATTTCTAGATATGTTTATACTCCTTCAAAAAATGTGAACAGTAAAAATGCATATGAAGTACAAAAATGCTCCGCATGCATTTTTGTCTTGTTAAGACAGGTGAAGATCAGTTCTTCGGGTCAGTGAATAGCTTGTTCGTGGGAATCAAGAGATCCTGAAAAAGGCCTGAAGGCTCAATCATCCTCTGTCTTAACAAAGGTTCACGAGGAGCAAGAGTGTGCAACACTTTTTCCTACATTTTCATGACACATTTTCCCTTTTTTTCAAACAGTAAATAAAAACCATAGACAAACACAACCTTAGTTTCTGCATTTACTACGAACCTCACACTGTCTGGCTAAACATGTGCAAGGAGAATCTCTGATCCATTTCTTTACAGGGTTAATATATGGAACATTCTTTAAGGGAAAAAAAAACAGTGAATGTGAATAAAGGACATGCGACTAAAGCACCTTACCAGCTTACGGATCCTGTCCAGGACGGAGTCAATGATCTCCTTGCCGATGGTGTAGTGTCCTCGAGCATAGTTATTGGCTGCGTCTTCCTTTCCCGAGATCAGCTGCTCAGGGTGAAAGAGCTGGCGGTAGGTTCCTGTGCGCACCTCATCTAGAAAATTGAAGACATATTCAGCACTAAAGTGATATTGTGAAATTACTCATTCCTATTACCTAAAAACAAAACATGCTTCACTCCATAACATTACTGACCAATGACAGTGGGCTCCAGGTCAACAAAGATAGCTCTGGGGACGTACTTCCCAGCCCCAGTCTCACTGAAGAAAGTGGTGAAGGAGTCATCATGACCTCCTATCGGCTTGTTGCTCGGCATCTGACCGTTCGGCTGGATGCCATGCTCCAGACAATAGAGTTCCCAGCAGGTGTTCCCCATCTGAACACCAGCCTGGCCAACGTGGACAGAGATGCATTCACGCTGGAGGAGGACAAGAGCAGAGGTTTAACAGAGGACAGAGCAGTTTACTTACTCTTTTACTTTAGTTACAAATCAGATTTTACACATAAAGGGTTGTGGGATCCAAACACATATGATATGACAAACTGCCACTAGGTGGGAGTAAAGATCTCAGATTAGCTGCAGCTGTCACTGGATTTCATGTGACTCTCTATGACCACATCTCTTGAACTAAAAGTAGGTTGAGGTCAACAGAGGTTTTTCTTAGGTACATGTCATCCTCCTAAATTATTAAGGTAATCTCAAAGAATAACACAACCAAACTTTAGAAGACTTTTCACCATATTGTCTTATTTCTTCCTCAAAATGTCTGAACCCATCACAAACTACTAGTGTAGTTTTAACATTTTAACAGCTCAACTAAAAAGTCTTAGTTTGGATTCGTGGTTCAAATAAGCAAGCACAGTTTAAACAGTAATTTCATACCGCTGCAGAGAAGTGACCACCTTTCACATGTGGTAGATTTTCACTGTGGTTCATGTCAGGTTGCTATTTATGGGTTAGGGTCGCACTGCCCAGCACCTATTTTAGGCTCCTCATGCTAACCTGACACCAACCTGAATGCTGACTGACCGACAAAACACTGAGCCGCGGTCTGCCACAATAAGAGTCACGCCCAAATATGTACAGGGGGTCCTCGAGTTACGACGGTCGTGAGTTACGTTGTTTTCGTGGTTACGACACATCTCCCGTGAACTTCCTTGTTTCAGCTTATGCGGTTTGCCCCGTAAATATGTACAGACTTCACACGGGAACTCGTTGGTGAGCTCTCTCTGTCTCTCAGCGCGCCTGCCGGCTCTCCAGCACCTCCACAGCATAGCTAGGCTACTCTGCCTTGTGTTTACTTATGTGAAATGGACGGCTGGCGGGGGGGGGGGGGGGTATCTTTGTTTATTACTGTTTGCATTGTAATAAAAAGGGACAAAAGGCAATTCACCACAGTAAACTCTTATTGTAGGGTGGTGTTATAGCGACATCTGGTGGCACAACTTTGTAACTACCTTACCTATGAATGTTTGTTCCGACTTACGTCGAAATTCGGTTACGACACATTCTCAGGAACGGATCTCCGTCGTAACTCGAGGACCCCCTGTATTTTTCGACTGGAAGTACTCTGTAATGTGGAACGTTTATATTCAATCTGTGTTAAAGTTAAGGCAACAAACGATGAAAACTATCTTGTTACTTGAATGCTGAGATTTTTTAAATTTAATGGCGGGTGGAACTGAAAGGACTTAAACCGTCAGCTCTGTTGACAGTTTAAGAGGGTGTGTCTGCATATGACGAGAACATGGGGGTATCCGAAGCTCCTCCTCATGGACTTGATATTCATATGCTGCTGAAGACTAGATGAGGTAGAAATACGCTACATCCAGTCAGAGGCAGAGTTAATGAGGTAGAGAGAACAATCAATTTGTTAAAAGGCTTTTCTTTCCAGGTCAGTAAAGTTGGAGACAGAAATCCTCTAACGACCCACCGTGAGACTGGATTCTTCCTCTACGACAGCAAACTAATGTACTATCATGACAAAGTGAGGATACCGAATAATGTAACAGAATCTTGTCCATGTCCACACACCCACACTTTAAGGTTATTATTCAGAAAATAAATGACTTTTTGAAACCACTATACAGGGAGTCCTCGAGTTACATCGGAGATCCGTTCCTGAGAATGTGTCGTAAGCGAATTTCGACGTAATTCGGAACATACGTTCATAGGGAAGGTAGTTACAAAGTTGTGCCACCAGATGTCGCCATAACACCACCGTGCAATAAGAGTTTACTGTGGTGAATTGCCTTTTGCCTTTTTTTATTACAATGCAAACAGTAATAAACAAAGATAGAACAATTACATAGCATTATTATATTATATTATATTATTCTACCCGTATAATTAATAATTATAAGTCATGTTGTTAATGTGTTGTGTACACGTGGCATCCATTGCACTTCTGTCCATCCCTGGGAGTGGGATCCCTCACATGAGTCTCTCCTGGAGGTTTCTGTGTTTTTTTCCTCTGTTAAAAGGGTTTTTTTTGGCAGTTTTTTCTCAACCTTGTTGAGGGTGTTGGTCAGAGGTCAGAGGATGTCATACCCTGTACTCTTTGTTAAAGCCCTATGAGGCAAATTGTGAATATGGGCTATACAAATAAAATTTGATTGATTGACCTACATCATAATAATAAAAGAGTGAGAACTGTTACACAGCACCTACATCACACACTGATGCTGAAACCTTTTTTGATGATTGTTGCGACAGTCGTACGGCTTAGGCCGTGAGAACTGTTACACAGCACCTACATCACACACTGATGCGATCTTTATCCTTGATGATTGTTGCGACAGTCGTACGGCTTAGGCCAAGTGATCGGCCGTTGTTTGCCGCTGTTTCTCGATTTTCGGATCGCTTAACAATGTCAAATTTAACTTCCAATGTGATCGCTTTCCTTTTCCTCAAAGCAGCAGAGTCTGCCTTTCGCTTGGGAGCCATAATGAAGGGAGCAAAACACCCCAAAATGGCGTCCACTGTAGCAACACGTGACGACATTTACTTCCGCCGACAACTACTTCCCGTGTGAAGTCTGATGTATTTACGGGGCAAACAGCTTAAAGCGAAACAAGGAAGTTCACGGGAGATTGTCGTAACTACGAAAACGATGTAATTCGCGACCGACGTAACTCGAGGACTCCCTGTATTTGGTTGCTGTCTCCTTAAGGATTATTGAAAATAACCTTAAATCACTGTAATCACGGTGTAGCTCCATCATTAGCCAAAAATCTGAAACCCACAGGTAAGAGCATCATCTTTGTATCTTACACACGAATGGGTCTGATATACGTCTGATGTGTGTGTGTGTGTGTGTGTGTGTGTGTGTGTCTCCAAATACCCCCTTTAAATTATGTTTGTAATTAAAATGATGACTTAATCATGAAAAAACAAGAACAAACAAATACCGTTCCTCTAAGTGTCTAATGGAACTATTAGAAATGCTGCTCCAGTCAAGTATGGCAGCTACGGCAGGAAATGCAAAACAAGATTATACAGGAACAGCCATGTGAAATTGCTTTCAACTATTGGATCATATCTGTTTAGAATTGTCTATGCCTGTCGACGGTTGTGATGTTCAATGTATTAATGTTGGACATTAAGAGTATGGGGTCAAAAATGTACACATGTGGAGTATTTGATCAAGGCGGGGATCCTGTAACAGCGAACACAGGGAGACTGTTTATTTTTTCCATGCAGCACTGACATGGCTAACAAGCTGTGTTTATACAACACTGTGCAAACAGAACACAGACGTTTTGTGTGTGTGTGTGTGCGTTCTTCCTCATTTCCTGACTCTGAGACACAAGATTCACTGCTCCGTATGTCAAAAGTTACTCAAAATCAGTTTTCTTGGACAGGCATTGAACTGTACCGATTTGTTTCCATTTTAATAAAAATGAAAAGCACCTTTGCTGAGGTTGACGTCTACGTGTCAAAGCTGTTGTAGATATCATATTTCATTTGCAAATAAACCCACTATTATTATCATATCATGTGAGTTTGAATTAGGAGATAAAGTATTCCTGACTCTGCACTAAAACTGCACTTTTCTCAATCTGATCTGACTTGTTGATGGATACATTTTATGTCACACCTAAATTCCTTCCACACCTTAGCCCAGAGGAGATTTTAGGATAAGGTGCTGAACACACTCAGTTGTTTTTTTTTTTTTGTTTTGTTTTTTTAATCTCTTCTAGCATTGCTTCACTGATTGGAAAAACACTGGGCTGTATCAGCTGATCTTTTCTCTGCTGATGTGTTGAAAATGTGGCCTCAACGTCACCACCTGCTCAGTGCAGGCCAGCAACAAGCTCAGCTTTACTGCCGAGTCACTGACACAAACAGCTATTTCTGACTGAGGGGGGGCCCTGGTGCAGTAGGCCACAGATCACAGCTGCTGCATCACACCCTGAATCCCCCACAGATATCATCTCCTATAAATGCATTCTCATTCCCATTAAAACACTCTACAAACCGATATCTTTTTTGAAAGATCAGAGCACAAATACTCGGATACTCACCATTGTAGCTTCTTGGGTGAAACTGGAACTGCTTGGAGTTGTTGCTAAGATTGTTTCCAGTAGTGTCTCACAGCAGACGTCGATGTGGTCCGGGTGAGTCAGTAATATCAGGTGTGAGAGGAGCTGTCGCGCTATAGACAACTGCAAACCACTCCCACCTGGCTCTGGGACGAGAACGCGCACTGTGAGCGCGCAAAGCACTGCTTCGCAAGCCCTTGCAAGACAGTATATGATCCTGCAGGGGGCGCAGGCAGTCAACGCGTGACTTTCTGAAAGCAGGCCCACTGAGAATAGCACGCACGTAAAGATAGAAACTGTCTTTCACTGTTATCAATATCCCCAAGAGACGTTATAGTTGAAAAAAGTGTGATCAGATAAAGGGACGGAGAGGAAATAGAGATTACTGCTTGTTACTCTGTTGTAACCGTACATGCGAATATAATGCAGCTTTTCAAGGACACGAGATTCACAGTGATACAAATGTTTGGATGCCGAGGCATTAAAAATGTGAACGAAGGAGGAAAACAAAAAAATGAAAAGAAAAATGAAAGGACAGTTTTGGACGAATACATGAGGAAACAAGTGGCACAAGGATGAAAATGATCACGCGATCACGAGTTCACTAGTCAGTGCTCAGTTAGTAATATCAGCCATATGATAATATCTGAAGCCAAAGCCGTTACCTGCTGGTGATGCTATGCTACAGGAAGTGAAAACATTCTCCGAGGAGCATAATTCCTCTTCCTGCGCACTCACTCTGTATGCTGTACCTGAACGTTTTGAAAGCTAGAGGTCGCAGTTGCTTCACCGCGCGAGTTAAACAGACGCTGGCATGTGATATTGAGATAGTATTACCACTTCAGCAGGTCCTGGAAAAAGGTTTGGAAAATATGTATACTTTAGTCACCATGCTTTCTGTTTTTGTTGGGAGTGTATGCTTTTAAAAGTATTTTTTATAAGCCATATATGGTGCATTTCAATAAACCTGCACCTCATTTTTACAAATTACATTTTCACTTGCGACATACTAGTTTTTTAAAATTGTCTTTAATTTATTAATTTATTTTCCCTTTTTCTTTCTTTCTTTCTTTCTTTCTTTCTTTCTTTCTTTCTTTCTTTCTTTCTTTCTTTCTTTCTTTCTTTCCTGCTTGCTTGTGAGCTTGGGCATTATTGTGAATTGTGTGGCACTTGGGACCTACCTATACTCAGACAATGGAAGTGGGTCAGAACATTATACAATTCAGGCAACACCTATAAGGTGTTTGCACAATGGAGGGGAAAACAGTAAGGTGTGCACTTTCCCACTGATGTATCAGTTTATGGAGAATCAACGAAACCTAAACGTTTGGATTGAGAAAGTTCACAGTTGCTATATTTTGTCTTGTATACTTTATGAAATGGCAGCATGATTGCTTTTTTTACATTCACTCACATCTAAAAGTTGCACATTTGGTTTGATGTAAAATACAAAAATGACACCAAGGTGTGTAATTTATTTAAGCGTTTGCACTGTACTGCTTTGTGAGCTTTGTGTTAAACTCATACTGACATCACTTACTGTATTTGTTACCTATGACTCTCACAGCCTCAGGAGAGAAACAAGCCTCATAATGAATTGCTGTGTAGTTGATACTGTGGTATCACTCTTATCCTGCTGGCTGCTACATCTGTATTTTTAAACGTACCCAGAGAGTAAGATAGAGTTTCTCTAAGTGCTGAGTTAGTCATTCTCTCTCAGGTTTGGTTGACATCCTAGACTTGTTTTTTTTAAAGTAATAATAACTCTGCATGCTCACAAGAGATAAAGATGTTGATGGCAAACAGGAAGTCATGTATCAGGTTTGCATTAAGCCATAACTTGCCTCTGTGTTTATGGATCAGGCCTTTTTTCTGATCAACATTCTCGTTGGTTTCAGTTCTGATGTTACAGTGGATCCCTGCTGGTCTTCAAAGTGGTTGGACTTGTTCAGCTGAGTGTTCTGCCGAGAGCCATGCCATTGTGTCAACAGTTTAGTTTATTCCTGCCAACTGTAAAAGTACCCACACTGCTATCAAAATAACTGTCACGTTGTATAGAGCTGGAAACAAGTTAACGCTACTAAAGGATGAATGGCGTTGCTCAGAAACTGGAAAGTAGAACGACAAAGACACCCATGATGAACTTAAAAAAACATAGTTTGGGGCCCATTTCTTCCTGTTTTATTGACTGTTTCTGCAGTGCTATTGCTGTTATGTTGCATGAAGAGGAACCACTCACTAACCAATCAGCCGCCTCAGCTGATGCCTTATGAGCCCTTTTACACATATTCAGTTTCTCACCTGTCCCCAGGGACTGAGACTGTAGCTCCGTTCTTTTTAACGCTGGATAAAGTGTGGGAAAGTAGTTGACTAAACAAACACTGTGTTAGCGTTCAATAAAGCAGCAGGTTTTAGTTTAATCAAGGTGGCACTGGAATAATGATACCTTTATTGAGCTAAAGTGGATGTTTGAAGTGAATGTTTGACGGTCTTTACTTTGAGATGTGTTTGTATAAATGTATGAATGCTATATTTGTATTATGCATTCTGTATCAGTGAGAATAATGAACGTGCTTCATGTCTAATCCCCGCTTAGCTGACAAGTGGAAGCAAGTGGAAGCATCATATAAATGTATTCAACATTATTTGTTAGTATTCACATATTAATACCAAAAAGACACATGACAATGTAAAAATTCAAATATATCATGAAGAGACTGAAAGAGCCAGCAATAGCTAATGGTTGTATACTTTTTTACCATAAATCAATTAGTGCACAGTTCTTGTGACACACTTAGGGAACCTCAGAACAATAGAAGCTTGTTATCCCATCATTCACTACAATATAAAGTCAGCTTTTAGAAACCAACAAGGCCACCTTCCCCTTGTGGGGTTCAGCTTCTGCATTCTGAAATCTGAGGTGTTCACACAAACACACATACACACACGAGTAAAAACACTCACTCACTCACTCAAACAATGAACTGGGTGGTGACCTCCTTTTGCATTGTGTCTATGACAGTCAAGCGGATGATCTTATCCTGGTCTCATCGGTAGGTTCTCTGATTACAGCTAAGATCAAATCACTGTTCACCTTTAGTGGCAAGTATATAAGTTCAGAGTAACACACTTGCCTTTAGTACATCTCCCTACCAATACCTGGACATTGGAGAAGAGAGATCAACGATGGTAAGATACGATTTGCTGCACTGACCTTTTAGTTCAACGTTTCCTATTAAGAGAATGTACTGTATTTGGTCAAATGTCTCAGATATTGTAGATTAAGTCTAAATTAATCAATGAGAAATTGTTCTTTCAGATTAAATGACAGAGAGAGAGAGCAATTTAATTATTTTTGCAAAATTTGTGGAATAGAAATATAAAAAGTAAACTGATGCTTCTGGCAATTATGAACAATGTTAGTCTCTCTCTGCAGCGTGAATGTATCTCTATTCATGTGGGCCAAGCTGGGGCTCAGATTGGCAATGCATGCTGGGAGCTGTACTGCCTGGAGCATGGGATCCAGCCAGATGGACAGATGCCCTCTGACAAGACTATTGGAGGAGGAGATGACTCCTTCAACACCTTTTTCAGTGAGACAGGGGCAGGAAAACATGTTCCCAGAGCCATCTTTGTCGACCTGGAGCCTACTGTCATCGGTCAGTCCCAGTAAATACCTGATGCTATATTACAGAGAGGTTTGAGTCTGATTTGTGACAACCTATTAGTGATTCACATTCATTCTTTCAAAATAAATGCATAAAAAAATGCTATTGGCAGCACCAGTTTTGCTTCATAACTATTTCATTGTACAAATGAACATATTGCAAATAATAATACATTTTCTTTGAACTTTGACCTTTCAGACTGCTCATTAAGTAAATCTATTGTGATTAATTTGTTGTTCAGATGAGGTGCGTACAGGGACCTACCGTCAACTGTTCCACCCTGAGCAGCTGATTACAGGAAAGGAGGACGCTGCCAACAACTACGCCCGTGGACACTACACCATCGGCAAAGAGATCATTGACCTGGTTCTGGACAGGACTCGTAAACTGGTGAGACCTTTGCTACATTAGTGTGTTGGACAGGTTTACTTTTTAAATATTCACACACAAAAAAAGGGATTTCTGTTTTGTAAAATTTTGCTTTTATATCTCTGTGATAATAGTGCTCTTGTGAAATGTCATTGTTCTTTCAGGCAGATCAGTGCACTGGTCTGCAGGGATTTCTAATCTTCCACAGCTTTGGGGGAGGGACTGGCTCAGGTTTCACCTCCCTGCTAATGGAGAGACTCTCTGTTGATTATGGCAAGAAGTCTAAGCTTGAATTTGCCATCTATCCAGCCCCTCAGGTTTCTACTGCAGTTGTTGAGCCTTACAACTCCATCCTGACCACCCACACCACCCTGGAGCACTCTGACTGTGCCTTCATGGTGGACAATGAGGCCATCTACGACATTTGCCGCAGGAACCTTGATATTGAGAGGCCAACCTATACTAACCTGAATCGGCTCATCGGCCAGATCGTGTCTTCGATCACAGCCTCGCTTCGTTTTGATGGAGCCCTAAATGTTGATCTGACAGAGTTCCAGACCAACCTGGTGCCCTACCCTCGTATCCACTTCCCTCTGGCCACCTACGCTCCAGTCATCTCTGCAGAGAAAGCCTACCACGAGCAGCTGTCTGTTGCTGATATCACCAACACCTGCTTCGAGCCAGCCAATCAGATGGTGAAATGCGATCCTCGTCATGGTAAATACATGGCCTGCTGTCTTCTGTATCGTGGTGATGTGGTGCCCAAAGATGTCAACTCCGCCATCGCAGCCATCAAGACCAAACGCAGCATCCAGTTTGTGGACTGGTGCCCCACTGGTTTCAAGGTTGGCATCAACTATCAGCCCCCAACTGTGGTTCCTGGTGGAGACCTGGCCAAGGTGCAGAGGGCTGTGTGCATGCTGAGCAACACCACGGCCATCGCTGAGGCCTGGGCTCGTCTCGACCATAAGTTTGACCTCATGTATGCCAAGAGGGCCTTTGTCCACTGGTATGTTGGAGAGGGCATGGAGGAGGGAGAGTTCTCCGAGGCCAGAGAAGACATGGCTGCTCTGGAGAAGGATTATGAAGAGGTGGGTACTGATAACATGGTAGAGGATGAGGAGGGAGAAGAATATTGACTTTACTGAGGCTTACACAAGCCGAAGTTAACATATTTGTGCCCCTGTTTTTTAAATTGGGCACTCAGTGTTTGTAGTCAAGACTTTTCAATATTCTTTATTATGATTAAAGTTATGATTAAAATTAAGTTTGTGATACACATTCGCAAAGCAAACATCATCCAAAATCTTAGATGAACATCTCAATCGTAGTGAAACACTGAAAACAGAAGTATCAACTTTACCCAAATCATGTTTTGCCGATACAGTCACTTATAAACAAACTGTGATCACGCTTAACTTGTTTCGGGCCTTTTAAATATCTTTTCTCTCTGTTGTATCAGACTGAGAAGTTTCGGTCAAACCCTCTCTTTTGTGCACCTCCCCCCATCTCCCTTTCCCATGTGGAATGTCAGTTATGAAAGAGCTCCTATGTCAGTTTCTATATACCATTCAGCTGTGACTCTGTGACGGCGGCGGAGAGTAAAAAAATAACTGTCGAACTCCCTGACTGCTGTGTTTTGTGTAGCGTGCAGGAACAATAGGATCCCAGTTATGTCTGAATCACATCTCAGTGAGTCAGCGAGGGCGACTGAAAAGTCGTACCAAAGAAAGGCACATAAACTGGCCTCGATTTTCTAGGAAGTTAATTTTTCTTTTCATTCTTTACTGTTGTATTGGGCGACTGTGTGATGTCTAGTGTCGTGTCATTTTTGTTATCCTATTCTGATGTCTAGCTTTTGTTATCTTAACCCATTGTGTGTATTGTTCTCCCAGCTCACTACTTTCTTACCTCACCATTAATAAAGTCATCATGCATGCATGCATGCATCCGGTTTATGATCAACAATAAAGCAACTTTCGACTCTTCCCTTGTGTTTTTATTCTTCATTTAATAATTTAATCAGAATTTGTTCAAGATTTGAATGGGACAAAACAAACAGTGTGAACAGTGCAGCAGTCCTTCCCCGGTAAAAAACAAAAAAAAAACAAAACAACAATCTTCTTTTTATACAAATAGGCGTCTAAGTTTAAACTAAAAGACAAAGCAATATAAGGGTGAATAGAATCACATAATGTAATAGGAACTCCCCTTGTTTTTTTCAAGGATTGTTCTTCCCTCCCTCCAATGAGCTAAGCAGCTGCTTCCTGTGGTTTCCTGCCTGCCCCCTCCACATCCTTGCCTATATAAAGCCTGACTCTCCCTCTCCTCCGCACTTCTGCCTTGTGTCTGATTCTTCAGCGTCGGTCGAAGGACAAGCAGACAAAATGGTGAGTCACTGCTCGGCTGCTGACAAAGCCTCCAAGGCGCCGCTCTCCCTTAACTTAGTCCTTCCTTCGTGTCTGTTCCGCAGCGTTAGATGGATTACACAGCGAGGCCTCTGTGGAGCACATCAGGCCTTGGCTGTGGCGTTGCAGCTTACTGACACAAAAGCTGCTTTATCCCACTGGATGGCAGCAGTTGTTTTTTTTTAAGGTCGAGGACATGTATTGAAACTGAACAATGTAGGTCAGGTGACAAACACATAATGAGCTCAGCTGCTGTGTCATTTCCAGACTTGTGTAAAATATTAGGGCTGGTCATAGAATATGGGACAAACGCAGATGGAGACAAATAGCAGCCGGCATCATAAGTGCGTGTTTGTGGAGGAATTAGAGTTTTCTCGGCTATGAGGGAGTGACCGGGTAATCGTGGCAGTGGGGGATGGATAAAAAAGAGGAGAGGAAAGAGGAGTGGTCTGGCCCAGGCACATGAGTTATTTGGCAGCCATTTTGCAGCTGTTAGGAGTTTTTTTGGTTTGAGAGAGAGAGAGAGAGGGAGAGAGAGGGAGAGAGAGGGGGGGAGACATCCCAGACTGTTACTCAGCACTATGCAGCTGGACAGGATGGGGGAGGAGAGAGGCACAAAGGGGGAGGGTATGAGGAGAGGGAGGACACACAGGATGCAGAAGCGGAGGATGTCTTTCCCATTTTCTTCAGGCATTGCCATTTTGTCTGACACAGTTTCCCTACTGACTAATTTCTATGTTACATTCTGTTGTTTTTTAAAAAAATTTTATTTACAAAACTCATTCAAGTCAATTCTTGGCAGATTTGTAGCACATTCAACTCCATGTTCTCCCTACATGTACTGGATTCTGCTGTTATACAATTATCGCTCATGTTATAAACAGTCATTCGTGTTACTGCTGCTTCACCCCTATGTGCTTTGAGCAGCTGAAGACAAAGTCTCTGTCCTGGCAGACAGGGATCGGCAGGCACAGTTTGTTTTCCCACTAAGCTGTGTACTTAGCGAACTGAAAACAGACATCATTCCAAAGACTGTCACAAGACTGGAAGATCAAACAAAGAACATGAGCAGTACGGGAATATGATAAAAGTACTCATCAGTACTCGAAACCACTCAACTTACTGTAACTCACTTGTGTACAGACCTCAAATATATTTGTCCAGTCTGTTTAAGTTCTTGATTTTGGATGTACTGTAAAATCCTGACATACGTAGTAGAGATCACCGTTAATGACAAGAAGTACTTTTACTCCATATATCCATAGTAACACTTGTACTTTAAGATTGTAAATGTGGGTTTGATTACCTGTGGTTTTCTTCAACCAACCTCTCCCTCTTCTTCTATCCAGCGTGAGTGTATTTCAATGCACGTCGGCCAAGCCGGTGCCCAGATGGGCAATGCATGCTGGGAGCTGTACTGCCTGGAGCATGGGATCCAGCCAGATGGACAGATGCCATCTGACAAGACTATTGGAGGAGGAGATGACTCCTTCAACACCTTTTTCAGTGAGACAGGGGCAGGAAAACATGTTCCCAGAGCCATCTTTGTCGACCTGGAACCTACTGTCATCGGTCAGTTGTCCATCTCATTGTGTATTTGATGATAAGCACATTAAAATATATAAAGAAAAATTAAACTATGGTATTAAACTGTGTTTACTGAGCAAAATGTCATAAATATAATGTTATTCTTATCTTTAATAACTGTCTCTTTTATAGATGAAGTGCGTACAGGAACCTACCGTCAACTGTTCCACCCTGAGCAGCTGATTACAGGAAAGGAGGACGCTGCCAACAACTATGCCCGTGGACACTACACCATCGGCAAGGAGATCATTGACCTGGTTCTGGACAGGACTCGTAAACTGGTGAGATTAGTTTGCTGGGCAGGTTTTGCATTGTACAACCATTTAGGGCTTTTTTCTCCCAAAACAAATAAACAAAGGGGATTTTTTTAATTTTAAGTCATTTTTTTCTTTCAGGCAGATCAGTGCACTGGTCTGCAGGGATTTCTAATCTTCCACAGCTTTGGTGGCGGCACGGGTTCAGGTTTCACCTCCCTGCTCATGGAGAGACTCTCGGTTGATTATGGAAAGAAATCAAAACTTGAGTTTGCTGTTTACCCAGCCCCTCAAGTTTCTACTGCAGTTGTTGAGCCCTACAACTCCATCCTGACCACCCACACCACCCTGGAGCACTCTGACTGTGCCTTCATGGTGGACAATGAGGCCATCTACGACATTTGCCGCAGGAACCTTGATATTGAGAGGCCGACCTATACTAACCTGAATCGGCTCATCGGCCAGATTGTGTCTTCGATCACAGCCTCGCTTCGTTTTGATGGAGCCCTGAATGTTGATCTGACAGAGTTCCAGACCAACCTGGTGCCCTACCCTCGTATCCACTTCCCTCTGGCCACCTACGCTCCAGTCATCTCTGCAGAGAAAGCCTACCACGAGCAGCTGTCTGTTGCAGACATCACTAACGCCTGCTTTGAGCCAGCCAATCAGATGGTGAAGTGTGATCCTCGTCATGGTAAATACATGGCCTGCTGTCTTCTGTATCGTGGTGATGTGGTGCCCAAAGATGTCAACTCCGCCATCGCAGCCATCAAGACCAAACGCACCATCCAGTTTGTGGACTGGTGCCCCACTGGTTTCAAGGTTGGTATCAACTATCAGCCCCCAACTGTGGTTCCTGGTGGAGACCTGGCCAAGGTGCAGAGGGCTGTGTGCATGCTGAGCAACACCACAGCCATCGCTGAGGCCTGGGCTCGTCTCGACCACAAGTTTGACCTCATGTATGCCAAGAGGGCCTTTGTCCACTGGTATGTTGGAGAGGGCATGGAGGAGGGAGAGTTCTCCGAGGCCAGAGAAGACATGGCTGCTCTGGAGAAGGATTATGAAGAGGTGGGCACTGACAGCGTGGGGGATGAGGATGAGGAGGGAGAGGAATATTGAAGGCACAAACATCATCACACATTCCAAGGGTTCTCTTGAGTGTCATACATTCCCAAAAGCATTCTGATAACCTGTGGTGATGACACGTCAGTATTATGAATAAAAAGTTCTTGTGAACCTTTCAAATGAATATGTTATCATTTTTGAACTCTCCAAGCATTTTACTTAGATTTATATCAAATTAGAACATAAAATGATTGTTAGTGCTAAAGAGATGAAGAGACCACATATTTAGTCACGTTTACACTTCATAGTTATTTTTCTTGCTTTTCGTGCAACTCCCATTCATCTGCAAAGGAAATTCCAGAGTAAATTAACTGCGTTTGCCACTTTCCTGCCTCTCTATGCTGATGTTGATGCATAAAATCTCACAAAATAAAATGGGCTGGGCTGTCCTGGTTCCTACAGTTACTCTTTTCAGCCACTAGGCGGGGGTAATGTGATTCCCTGTTAGATTTAGTCTGTGGGAGTTGGTTTAGTCCTCACTATAAACACACATATTTATTCACATTTAACAGCACAAATCAGTCAAAATGACCAAGTCCTGACATCAGAGGATCCTCCTGGGGTCTGACCTCTGACCTCTGACTCATCTGAAAACTCTCACACTGAATTCCCTTAAAATCCTTAACTTTAATAATATTATTGACATGGCAAGGCATTCGTGTATATAGTAATGATAAAATCAAGTGTTTAATATAGTGGAGGAAAATTGACGATTTCTCTTGAAATGGATAAAGAAATTAAGAAAATGGTACAATAAACATCATGTCAGTGTGATTATATAGCAGTTGTTGTTGTTTTTTTCGTACACAAGTTGTTAGTCCATGTTATCTGGAGCCAGCAGACGCACACAGGGGGGCGGGGCCGTGGCGTTCCCAAACACTAGCAAGTTCTAGACGCTCCCGTTTTTTCCTCTCAGCTGATCGTGACGGAGCGCGTGCGGCTGCGAACCCTCGCGCGGGGCGAACTGGGCCGAGAGTCCACCTGTCGTCCCGGTACAGACCGCGGAGCAGCACCGAGCGGAGCGCGTCGTGTTGTGGGAGAAGCCCCGGTGTCGGAGCGGAGAAGAGTCGGAGGCAGAGGAGGAGAGTGTGGCCGTCATTTGAATCCACGTCGGTAAACAGGCCCCTAACGCTGAAAGGGTACGTCTACAGCTTTGGCTAGTCCCAACAAGTTGTTGCTACATACTGTACATCTTTAGCTAACTCGGTTTAACTTTACCATAACAGGAAATTGTGTGTCACAGAAAAAGCTAACGAGTTCAATGGTGGTCTAAATACTAACGGTAGTGACTTGTCTATAGACTGCACCTGTCACTGCAAGTGCATCTGTCCCTGTGTGTAGTAAGTCAGTATGGGCCTGTTGACATGCCAGAGGCAGTTGTTAGATGCCATAACGCTGGAAATAACACGGTAATAATACTTGTGTGAGCACATGACTGTTTCTCCAGCAGGCTCAGAAAGTTAAGATTAGTTATTTTACCTCAGTTTGGAAAACCCCCTAAAGCCCAGGACGGCAGCAGGCCACTAATAAGACTGGTATGGAGGCTAGCATGCTGACTAATGGAACCACTGACTGTACTGAGGTCTCACATTTCAAGAGCACTTGATAGTTTCTCTATGTGTTTATGGTAATAGTGCATTTACATATATATATATATATGTGTGTGTGTGTGTGTGTGTGTGTGTGTGTGTCTATATATATACACACATACATATGTGTGTATATATATGTGTGTGTGTGTGTGTGTATATATATATATATATATACACACACATATATATGTAAGTGCAAACCAAGAGACGGAAAGCAACGCCCCCCTATAAAAAGGAAAAGTATAAGATAAATACAAAATATCATAAATATAAAGGTTTTTCAAACTTTAATCTGTTATCTATTTGAAAAAATTTAGAATGTGTGTTTTTCACATTAAAGGTGAATATATACATTATTTATAAGGTGATTGTTGTATATAAATTGCAGAGGGGTGAGGAGTGACAGGAGGAGACATGGTGGATTACTATAATATCCTGGGCGTGTCCAAATCAGCTTCTCAGGACGACATCAAGAAGGCGTGAGTATCCTGAGAGTCTCTGAAGGATGTTCAGGGACTCATGAAGCATAAAGCAATATTTGACTCGGATAAAAAATATAGTTTTTAACATTTGTAGTGAAATACTAAAGCCTAAAGAGTTGAGAAACGAGACAACTGAGATTTATTTTTTAAAATGAATCTCTGTTGTTGTTCTTTAACAAAAGGACACTACCAATTATACACCTCCTTCTATACTGTGACTAAACCAGTTTATAATGATAAACAGTAGAAGTTTGTGTGTTTTAGGTATAGGAAACTAGCTCTGAAATGGCATCCAGACAAAAATCCTGACAACAAGGAGGAGGCAGAGAGAAAGTTCAAAGAGCTTGCTGAGGCTTATGAGGTCCTGTCAGACAGTAAGTCAGAATAGCATGTTTGTGTGCGTGGGTGCGTGCGTGGGTGTGTATAAAGAGAGATCTATTGATGGCATATGAAACTGTACTCTTCACCTGTTGCAGAAAGTAAACGTGATGCATATGACAGATATGGACACGACAGAATGCAACACACAGGTAAATAATAACCTGCCGCAGTATATTAACTATAATATATTATTAACTATAATTAACATAAAGGTCAAATATTGATACTGAAAAAGCAAGTGTATTAGGTGTGCATTTTTGTAATTTTCTCTCTTTTTCGCATAATTTCCTTGATTGCTATTTTTAATTTTCTGTAACCCTTTTTCTTTCTCCGTTTTATTCCCATTGCTCTTCACCCACCTGACCCTGACAACTTTATTTCCCAGGTTCCTCCAGCTCAGACTTTTCATCAGATTTCCCAGGATTCACCTTCACATTCCGCAGCCCAGATGAGGTATTCAGAGAATTTTTTGGTGGACAGGATCCTTTTGCTAGTTTCTTTGGTAAGTCATACACAGTAATCAGGGTTTTATATACATTCATCTATAGTCATAAAGGCAGTGATGGATGTAACCATGGTTACTGCAAGCAATTTCCTGTGTATTTGCTCCAACATTCACTCTGTCCCTGTTAAATATGAAGTTCTTTGTTGTGATGGGACATTTATGTCTCAAAGTAGGGAAATATGACATGTTAAGTAACAAACTAGTTTATGTCTCTTTCTTGTTCAGATGACTTCTCAACGTTTGGATGCTCATCCTCTCGTCTTGGCCCCAGCCGGTTTTTCTCTTTCCCCTCGTCAAATGGTAAACTCCATATTATGTTGAGAAAAGCTGCTAAAACACTAATATCGAACCATTCAGTGAGCCACTGTTGTCAAATCACTGAGTCATTAGATCATAATTCTAATTATGCTTCATGTTTGTCAAGTTATCAGATGACTGATTTTGTAATTTTTTTAAATAAAAGCGCCTTTGCCATTTTTTTCTTTGAACCCTTATTGTTGAAGTCAACCAAATTGCATTTGTATTTTCAGAAGTGAGTGAACAGAACCACTGCTTCTTTTACGCAGAAATAGTTACTTTGATGAAACAACATTAATTTTTTTTTCTCCTTTATTCTCTTCTCTTCCCTTTGCTGATCATCTGTCATTACCCAGTTGAATTTACCTCATTTTCCTCTACCTTGGGGGGTCTGGATGGGATGGACGTCATGGGTGGAGCGATGGGCAACTTTAAATCAGTTTCTACCTCCACTCGCATCATAAATGGCAAACGCACTACTACAAAGAAGTATGTAATGTCTTTTGCCAAAACAACAAATATTACTGATATAACAATCCTTTGTCCAGGTTGGAACACACATTAGTAGTTACAGGTTTAAAATTAGTTTTAGATTTCTAGCTTTTTATCTATTCATTCTTTTATTATAGTGTGCATACAAATGCTACATTATAGAGTATAAACAAGAATTGTTGTGTGAGTCTCACTTTCCATTTTTCTTACTTTTTATTAGAATGGAAGTGGATACATCTTTTATTTGATTTGTTTATTACATTTTTGTAAACTACTCAATCAATAACATGATTTTCAACAAACATATACTGGTAACAGATGACTAGACGACTGTAATTAAAAGTAACATTGTACATGTTGGAGACATTTCCATGCCACCATTATTACTATATTTGTCTTATTTGCAGGATAAAGGAGAATGGGCAGGAAAGAATAGAAATTGAGGAGGATGGGATTTTAAAGAGTGTCCAAATCAATGGTAAGGCAACAAAATATATATATATAAATAAAAATTTGGCCTATATATACTGTGTGTGTGTGTGTGTGTGTGTGTGTGTGTGTGTGTGTAATATAAATAACCAAACAACCTTGCAAAGTTACCTGCTCTGTTGCAAACACTTGCAAAAAAATGCATGCACAGACAGTACATTATTAGTAATAAGAAGTATTATTGTTAATGTTGTGTCATTGTGGGTGTGGTAAGTTTCCTCATTTCTTAGTGCATGTACCTACCTAATAAAAACTTGTATTGTTGTGTGTGGTTTGTAGGTGTTGAAGATGAAATGGCCCTTGCTTTAGAGCTGAGCCGACGAGAGGGACAGTCCCATCAGAAGCCTCAAATCCAACACAGATCATCTGCTGCACAACGGTCATTCAGCTCCGCTCCATACTACAATTATGGAGGGAATGTTGGAGGTAGTGAGGATGATGAAGAAGACGAGGACCTGCAGATGGCTTTGGCCTGCAGCCTGTCAGAAATGGAAGCACAGCAGAGAGCAGCTGCTACCGGCTTCATATCAGGTGCTTTGGGTGGGGGCATTCGTGACAAAAAAGGAGGTGGGGTTGTTAAGATAGGAAAAACAAAAGTGTGTGCTAATGTTGTGGTCGAGGAGAAAGATGAAGAGGCAGAGCTTAAGTTGCATTCAAAGTTTGAAGATGGGTGGGAAAAAGGAAGTAAGGGAGCCAGGGAACAAGGTTTCACTCCAGAATCACCCACAACCGCCGACACTACACCTATAAGTGAAGAAGGGCTAGAACCTGCCTTGAAAAATAGTGATGACAGTTTGAAAAAGAAAAAAAGGTGGGGCTGTATTGTGTGCTAAAACTGTGTGTCCTTTTTCGGGATGCCTCACGTTTTTATACTTACATCAGTGTTCTGCCTGCAGCTCTAACATAATGTGAATGTCAGATTCTTAATTCGAGGCAGTGGCTCGAGGCAGTCTTAACATCTGTGACCCAGTGTGAGTTGCCCCTGACTTTTGTGCTGTTTTTATTAACCCAGACATTTGCACATAATCTGCCATTACTTTTGCATTATCGATGTCAAGCAATACATAATGTTGTTTCTGAATTATTTATATTTGCCACATACTTGCACACTGCTGCCAAATGAGGGAGAATAAGAAGGATTCAGGTTTGTCCAAGGTTGGAGTAACTTCAGTCCCTGTTGGTTGCGTATATGTTTCACGTACCATAAATAAAATTAGGCGGCTAGCTACCATGGCTTGGTAAAAATCACCAGTAAATTCAGTAGTGTCAGCAAACCAATTTGGAAAAAAAATATGCTGCTTAGATGTGTTGTGGAGCTATACATTTAAATTTTGAATGAGATTCTGGAGTGAGAGTCTGCGCTGTTGCAGCTTCCAGGTCCAGTTCAGAATTTGATGATTCTGGCTCTGTCTGCAGCTTATACTCTTTATCCATTTTTCATGGCTCTGAGTCCAGGCAGTCGATATCACCCATTAACTGTGAGCAAATTTGCAGTCCATACACACAGATATTATAGTACTTGCTTTTCAGTTTAAACGATTAAACAAATCATATTGCAAAATGAGAAAATGGAGAGCAAGATACAGGGGGTCCTCGTGTTACGACGGTCGCGAGATACGACGTTTTCGTGGTTACGACACATCTCCCGTGAACTTCCTTGTTTCGGCTTAAGCGGTTTGCCCCGTAAATACGTACAGACTTCACACGGGAACTAGTTGGTGAACGCTCTCTCTGTCTCTCAGCGCGCCTGCCGGCTCTCCAACACCTCCACAGCACAGCTAGGCTACTCTGCCTTGTGTTTACTTATGTGAAATGGTCGGCTGGTGGGGGACACAGATGGGTTCGGGATCGTGGCAATACCGTACAGGGTCTACACGGTTGATATCAGAAATCTAAAGGAAATGCTCATTACACTCGCGATATCAACCACTACGGTGTGTCAGGAGGGACAAAAGGCAATTCACCATAATAAACTCTTATTTTAGCGTGGTATTATAGCGACATCTAGTGGCACAACTTATTATCTACATACGAATACATACATATGAATCTATGTTCCGACTAACATCGAAATTCGGTTACGACACATTCTCAGGAACGGATCTCCGTCGTAACACGAGGACCCCGGAGAAACAACAGCAAGAGTCTATAATAGAGGGTCCAGTACATTTTCATTCCGGAGCAGCACTTTATGAAGGGAAACCATGTTGGAGAGTGTTTACAGCATTATGACTGTAGAATAGCTATGAAATGATCAAAATATATTATATTTTCATATTTTTGGTGCCTTTACACACACTGAAATGCCACGGGAGAGGACATATAGCACATTATCACAACCTGCTCCAAATGAACTGCAAATTACCCATAACTTTCCCGTCCACCTACAAATGTTCTGTCCAGGCTTTTACACAAGCTGTAAACCCAGTAGTCTTTAATTAAGTACATAATTCTACCTAAATGAAGAAAATATTAAAGGACCAGTGTGTAAGATTTAGTGACATCTACTGGTAAAGTTGAATATTACAACCAACTGAGTAACCCCTCCTCGCCTCCTCAGGTCTTTTTGTAAACAGTGTTCATTTTGTTCATTCTGGGCGACTGTAGAAAGTTGGGACTCATTCTAAACTGATCAAAAACAAAAAGTTTTAATAATTTTAAATGAAGACATTTATGAATAATTAAATAATTTTGATGATAAACTAAATAGACCACAACAGTAAAAAATTGTGTGTGAGAGAGCGTGTGTGTCTTTGAAAGTGACACAAAGTCCAGATGCCAAAACACAAAGGTGCTGCAAAAAATAGTACCATTAATGTGTATTATTATATCAACAAAATATGTTGTACTGCAAAGGGTTAGTTTGTTTGGAGAGGGAGAAAGAGGAAAGAGGCACATTGTTTTTCTTCTAAAGAATTATCAGCCTGTATTACTTGTGCAACTTTAAGCTGACATAGTTTTACTGTTGTTTTTACTGTTTTCATATTGTTAAAAGGGAAATAACAAATAAAGATTGAGCGAAAAGAAAAGTTGGAATATTTGGATTTTTTTCAGAAAATTATAGTAATTGTCATGCATTCTTCACTACTCTTCACAAACGCACTGTTATTACATAATGACAATACATTAATTGTATGATAAAGACCTGATATGTATTGTGAATCATTTACCCTGGTTCTAAAGCTCCATAATGCAGCAGATGTAGATGAGCATTTTTAAAAGCAAAGTATTCAGTCAGCTAAAGCCCTTTCCTCTTCTCTATTTGATTCTGGTTTGTGTTGTGCTCTGCTCTCCATATCCAGCAAAACATACTTTGGACTTAAGTTGATATTGTGGTTTTGTCTTACACTTCCTACTTACTGTTTCAGACTCAGACTTTGAAGCCTTCACAAGCTAACCTGGTTGCCTCATGCTGCTCTGTGCCCTAATCCAGCCCTGAGGTAAAGACCACTGTGAATCTGAAGCATCATAAAAGTTCCTAATTTATTCTTTCTCTAGTCTCTATAGTACAGATAAGATTAACTTAAGTCTTTTTTTTCAATATTTACATTACTAAAGTGTAATGTGTCCTTGCTCATCTGTTCTTACAGGTCAAAGGTCAGTTCCCAATGATGCACTTCTCTCTCTCTGCTCACTATGGCTCCTACCTGCCGAAAGACACTTAAAAAGGTGCAACAATATATCATAGTGTTATTGTGTGTTAAAGACTGGAAACTGCATTCTGAAGATTAGTGTGTTACAACTACTCCCTCACTTCCACTGCTCATGGAAAACAAAGCAACAAAATTTTGTTCAGAAGCTTAAAAAGCAGAAAAAGCACCAAATAAATGCAGTCATCTGATCAGTCTGCAGTAGTTCATCTTCATTTAACCTGAAGGTAAAGCAATTGAGAATCAATACTGTGATGCAGATGTATTTAACAGAGACTCTCAAAAGGCAAATGTCTGTAATGACTAGTAAGATGAAATACTTACTGTTGGTCTCACCAGTTGATTGTTAACTTTTTTAAAAATGTATTCTGCTTTTATTAAATATACTGTAAAATATTCCCAGAAATGGCACTCAAGGCTTCTTCTCTGCTGCATCACATCACAAATTTATTAGGTTTGAGTCAAAAATACATTTTTATAGATATTTTCTATCTGTCTGCTACATGAAATAAACACAATCATCTGGATGGATTATTTACATTAATCACAAGGACATACACCGGGTAAGACCACAAAGAAATCCAAACCAATTAGTTTGTATGTGTGGTGTGTAGTTTGTGGTCACCATACAGTACAGGATCTTCAACAGAACAACCAGTGCTTAAAGCTGACAATCATGTCGTCAAGGCAAAGACAAGCCTCACAGATAAAAACTTGCTGGAAATCCACACACATAAGACAGTAGCATACAGTAGTCTGGTGAACACATAACTCCACAGCCAGAGAGTTCAATGCAGAGAGACCTTTATGTCTCTCAGTAATGAGTGGGCCGTTTTGTGAGGGGATTTAACAATATTTTAATGTTGGTCCAAAAACATTCAGGGTGGAAAAAGTCAGTGTTGGTGGCAAATCTGTTGATTGATCATTAGAGGTAATCATGAGGGAAGGATGGAATCAAATGGTCATAAGTGACCACACAACAAATAACTCTTTGCTCTGTGTTCAGGATGGATCGACATCAGCACAATATATGCACATTCTTAATCTTTGGAGTTCACATGTGACGGCGTCGTTGTGTACTTGGGTAGAGGTTTTAGAGAGCAAAGACTCACACTTGTACCATAATGGCGAAAAAGCTCTCTTCTGTTCATATTTACAACCTCCTCATTACATGTACTTTTCATAAAATGTTCCAAAAGTGTTAAAAACCCAGACACTGTGTAAATGGTCAAATACTGCATGCTGAAAACAAGTGTGGTAGAGCAAATTCGGATTTACAGTGATGGCCAGACAAACGTGACTGGAATGCACCAGTGTCTCCTTTGGAGCGCATCTTCTTTTCTTTCATGTCCTCAGCTGCTGCAGCTACTACTGGGGCAGGGCCTTCAAGATGGCGTTCACCTCCTCCGCTACTGCCGTCAGCGCAAACTCAAACTGATCCTGAGGAGCAACGAGAAGGGGAGAGAACAGAGATTAGCCACAGGGACACACACACACACACACACACACACACACACACACACACACACACACACACACGCACACACACATTGCAGGTACCTTGGTGTGGACCAAGCCAGGTCTCTGGTCTCTGATGTGCTCCAGTGTGGCTGCGATGTCAATCTCCTTCACTCCTAGTGACACAGGAACAGTAACACCACAGATGATAAGACACTTCACACTTTATCCACTCAACCTATAAAAGTATCCATCGCCTTACCCCTCTGATCTACTAATACATATACATAAATAATATGTATGAGCGCCTCACGTGGAATAATAATTCAAATGGCACACCCATGCGTCTAGCTTCTCTTTCTCTCTCTCTCTCTCTCTTATGTGTCTGTCTCTCTGTGTGCACACCTGAGACCTATCCACTAATCACTGCCTGCAGCATAAAAACCAGCTCCTCCTCCTCCCCACTCACAGCCAGTTGGTTCAGTCATGCTCTGTGTATCTGTGGTTCTGTGTATGTGTGGTTCTGTGTATATGTGTATATGTGTGTATGTGTGTCTGCTCTGGGGTTCTTGATGCTTGGGGGTTGTTTGATTTGTCAGTTTTTACCTGCTCTGTCTTTGTGGGCCGTTCCTCACCTGGTTTCCTCTGTGACTCAGATCTCAGTCTGATCACTCTGCCTCTCCACACCTGCTCTGCCTCATCAGTAACACCAGCTCACTCTGACACACCGCTCTCCTGCCTGCTCACCCCACCAACAGGACCTGCTCCTAACTCTCAGCCTCTATTTGACCTTTGACACTTTGCTCATAAGGAATAAAACCCTGCACTCTGCTGTTCTGTGTCCTGCATTCTGGGTCCAGTTCTAGAACTGTGCTTAACACATGGCTACATGTTACGTTACAGCACTGAATTACATATTAGGGACTCTTCTTTATGTATGTGTGAGGTGACTCACCTTTGGCCATGCGGTTCAGCACCATGTCAATAAGGATGTACGTTCCAGTCCTCCCAGTGCCATCGCTATGCAAGACACAGACAGAGACACATAAACATCGTCCTACCTCACACCCCTCTTCAAACAGACACAGTGTATGTGTCTGCAGATTCTGGTGTTTGTGTGACCAATCGGATTATTTCCTTTTACCTGCAGTGAACGATGATTGGGCAGGAACGACCTCTGTAGCATTTATTCACTTTCCTGAAAGGCAAAGGGAACAAGGCAAAGTAGAGAAACAATGTGCTAAGACTACATGCACACAGCAAAGAATAAAATGTCTCGCTTGGGTGAAAGTGGGACGTGTGGTGAGACGGATAAATAGTGGTAATGTTTGATGAACACGGAAAAGATTGGAAAAGGGGGAAAGAAGACAGCAAGAGGCTGTGAAGGAGAGTGAGGGGGGGGAAACGGGGGAGAACAAGTGCAGAGAAAAGCCACAGATTGACTGTGCCTATTGCAGTAGCCAGTCACACCTGCCAATGCTCATTTTTGTGACTATGCAACTGGAGCCAGAGTACTAGCTGCAAACCACAAAAATGACACTGGGAGATGTTAAAGTACAAACCTGTCATCCTGCACACGGGGGGTGGGGGGTGGGGGGTATGGATAAGGCATGAAATGAATATTACATACACTGTGCAATGCTGGACCAGGGAAAAAGGGAATGAAAGATAAGAGACGGGAGTGCTGGAGATGTTTAGGGGATTCAAAGGATCAGTGTGACAACTATTTTCTATGAGATTTCACACACTGCATCCTGACCACTCCATTCTGAAATCTTGCGGTGCTATGTAGAATCAAGATAATGTGTGTGTGTGTGTGCGTGCCGTGCCTTACCTGCGGAAGTCAAGCAGCGGCCGTGTAGAGGTGGGGATGCCATCAGCTGGCCAGCTCAGCAGGTGAAACTGCGTCAAGGTTCTGGTCTCCTGAGTCTGGACGTTCTTCAGGTAGAAGCTACGCACCAGGAAGTCTTTACACCAGATGTGCTCCGACACCAGGTTGACCTGATTGTGGACAAGATCAAAAAAATTAAGAGGAGCAGGGGAGGAGCAAATATGTGTTTTTTTTGTTTTATTTTTATAAGAAGGGATTCGTTTTTGCTTTGTGTGAAATTAAATTTAGAAGATGGAATTTGAACCTCGTAGATGTGGTAGAGTGATGAGCCCTCATCAGGCCAATATCGCTCGCACTGCTTCTGTCCATCCTCCACCAGGGCTGTGATCATCACTATCACTGTGCAGCCATTCTCCCACACCATCTGCACAACGCATACAGCAAGCACACCCATGGACATACGTTCTTATGTTGCCTCTTACCCAGGTCGTCATTGAAAAATTGGTTCTCAATTGACCTAACTGGTTAAATAAAGAATGAATGAATAAAAAAATAAAAATATATATGGATGTGTCTCAACATACAGTATATGTATACACAAACATATATTCAGTTGTTACATAAAGTAAATCTGTCAGTAACAAGACAGCTGAGCGATGGACTTTAATTAGTTTTATTTATACACTAACTATCATTGAGCAAATGTAGCAAACTGGCAAGAAAAGTATAGTGAAGGCATCGCAGCACAGACCTGCCAGAAATCAGCAACAGTGTGGGGCAGAGGTCCTTGTGTAGCAATATAGGCTGGCTGGCGAGGGTCATGATCAAACTGTTGATAAGCAAATGAATAGCAGCTTATTTAAGCCTTTGTGTTTGCATCTTCTATAAAATTAACAAATTCTGACAATCATCAAATACTGAAAGCGGAATTTCTTACAATGCTGCTGGCGTTGATGTAGTCGTGCTTATGTGGATTGACTTCAGTCTTCAGCTTGACCCGAGCATGATCATCTAGGGGAGAAAACACGTCACCAGGCGATGATCAGTGTGGTCATGTAACAGCGACTGATTAAAGGGTAAATCAATATAGAAATGTGCATGAGTGACTCAGTGATTGACTAACAGGGGAGGGATTCAGCGTGTCTGTTTTTGTCCATGTTTCCGGGGGTCTGAGCCACAGCCACTGAACTGGGTTCAGCCTGGTAGGAGCACAGAGCTTCCCACTCCTTCTGCAGGCGGTCCTTGTTACGCAGGTGATCTTCCATGTAAGCCTGCGGGGGAGAGATTACAAACTGCTGCTCAGTGATGATTTTGACACCAGGAAGTATATTGCTACACACTGATGGTGCAATCACCAGTATCATGTGACCGGTAGAGATGTCCATGTTGGACTGTGCTGGCTCTTCACTCCAGGATGGGGTAGAGCTGTGGGTTGAGGACGGGCTGTGCTGTGGACCATCACTGAACTGGGAGGAAACGCTGCTGACGCGGGATGTGTCTGTGCCCCTCCGACCGCCAGCACCAGAGCCTATGGCGGTGCCCACTATGCTGCTACTCGCCCCGCCCACACAGTCCTGACGGGACAACGAGGACTTGGACGCCATGTGCTGCCGACACAGCTCCTAAACGTGATCGTGAGGAGGCAAAGGAGGCAGAGGAATCTGTGTATTAGAATCAGGGCTTAACAGTCAATTGAATAAAGAGGTCATTTTTTGTGTGTAACAGTAATTATCAAAAACGTGTGTCGAAATATCTTATTTGAAATGGTTTCACTTGATTACTGTTTTTATTAATCGGTGGATTGAGGATGAAAAAGAAAAACACACATTTCTTCATCATTCATAACTTTGCTTGTTGGCTATTATCAAAATATTAGACTATTTTAACACTGTGATGGATGGATGGATGGATGGATGGATGGAGAGAGAGATATGTTACCGTACCTGATAGTCAAAGTGTGTTTCTGCTCCTCCCTCTGGCCCTAGGCCCAGCTTCCCATTGGCAACTTGATGAGCATAGTGCCTCACACACGCTATGGCCATGGCCAATACCAGCAAACCGCCTACGACTGCCATGGAAACAAGGGTGATAACAGTCCCACTGGAGCCCTGGGAAACCCTGGTTACCTGAGGGAGACCCCGTGCATCTATCCTCTAAGAAAAACGACAATAACAAAGGAGAGTGAGTAAGACATGGGGAGGGGGGAGAAGGAGCAGAAAGAAAACAGATTACAGGCCTCGCCGCCCCAGGGAATCTGCCCCTGTCACTGTAATGATGAGGTCACTCATTTCAATATTTTATTTACACTCACCAATATGACATGTGCTTAAGTACATGGGTTTTGTCATTTTAATCAAAGGCTGATGATTAGTCCTATTTTTCCTCATGCACATACACACAGACTCAATCCCCACTGACTGACTCACCACGCTGCTGTTTACCACACAGAAAACCAGCAGCCTCGTCAGTAAACACAATACAGTGCCTGTCCGTGAAAAAATAAAATCATCCCAAAAGTCATTAAACCGTGGTAAACAAATCAAGAGCTGCAACTTAACTGAATTTCTGAATCATGAATCTTCGATAAATTCGATAACCTGAACAAACACAACAAATAAGAAACGGGAAATGCTAATATTGCAGATGATGTACAGTATTCCTGTTAATTCAAAGACATTGATGTTTCTGGATTAACAATAATTCTTATTATGAAATTACAAAAGGTCCGCATTCCTTCAGCTGTACTTTATCACCACCATCTACATACGCTGACCCTTTATTGACATTTGGTAATTAACCCATCACTTATTAATTCATCAAACACACACACACACACACATGCCACTAATATACTGGCTATACAACTACAGTATTATTTTTGTTCCTTTTTTTAATACTATTTTTATTAGTTTGCTCTGATCGCACGTCATTGCAAATCCATTACACATTCCAATCTGTTATAAAACGCAGGCACTTCAGGGTCCTGAGCTCCGGCTGTGTGAATCAGGGGGAGTAATGAGGTGAATGACACCTGTGGCTGTTGCCATAGTACCTGGGATCAGGAGGCCACAGTAGCGTGGCAAGCATAGATGAAACACCATGGCAACAAGGGAAATGTTGTCACAAGGTTGCTGATATTTTCCCGTCACTTGTCCCCCCCCCAGGCTGCACATGTATACCCACCCACACACAATTTGGCAACGCAGCTTTGTAGGTTAGATAGGTGTGCTGCCTTGTCTTTGCTGCATGACGTACTTTACACTACTTGAACATGAGAGGTCTTGATCCTGACCAACATGCAATGACTGGAGTGTGCTGGGAGTCAATGATTAAAGTAGAAATGGCATAGCATACAGAGGACTAATTATATCTCTGTTGCCTTGACAACTACTCTATATGCTACTGATAGGAGGGGTTACAATGATAACATGATGTTTTCCATAGAGGCTGTGTCATTGTGTGTTTGCTAAATACCTCTCCCACGCCCGTCTGGACAATCTTCAGGCCTGTCTGAGACTCCAGGAAGTTCTTTTCAGATACTGATGGGTTTAAAAAAAAAACAACAAACATTTTTTATTGGATGTGAGAAAAAAAAAGCTTTGATGATGACAGTGACAAAATAACATGTTATATATATATATGTGTGTGTGTTCATATTATAAATGCTTCCTGCTTGCGTGTACATGTGGGTGTGTAAGTCGATAAATGTGTGTGCGTGTGTTTCTGATCCTCACCGGCTTTAGCAGCCACCTCTGCAGCAGTCATGTTGTGTTCATTCTGACGGACAAGAAACGTCAGCGCAGGACCCATCACACTGCACGCACGCGCGCACACACAGACACACTTGATGATTCAGAACTGTGACATCCATGAAAAATAGCTCTGGGTGGTGGCAGTGTGGTTACCTGATGTTGCTGAAGCTGCTGGTTGCCAGGTGTATCTTATCAGCCAAGAGCTCTAACAGCTTCACTCCATCATACAGACTCAGAAGACTGGAGAAGAAAAATAGAAACATGCTCATGTTTTATTCATGCGTCTTGATCCTTTAAGCCTTGTACTACAACAACAAAAGAACTGATAGCTTATTTGCTTGATTGCTGACCTGTGGTTAGTGACAATGTACCCATACTCCTCCTTGGCTCCTGCACCCTTGGCCAGCGGCGGCCCCTGCTCCTTCAAGCCGTGTCCAGCTTCAGCAGGGGCATCCTGAGGAGGCTGAGGGGCAGATGGAGGGAGGCTGGTGCTCCTTGTTGGAGGTGTAGCTGGGACTGAGGCAGAGGAGGTTTGCTGTGAGGCACCGGGGAGGACAGGAACAGAAGCAGGCTTCTGGGGTTTATTTGACGCTGTGTCTGTTTTTAACACCTGCATCTGTGGGGGCAAAATGATACAAGATTTATTGGAGCAAAAAAAAAGTTTTTTAAAGATTAAAATCACTGATAATAATAGATGCTGACATACCTCTTTGAGGGTCATAAGGTCTTTTTCATTTGGATCTGTGTGAGACAAACCACTAGTTATAGACAAATAACTACAGTAAACAAAGAAAAAGCTGTTTTCCCTTGTTCTGTCTTTGTTGTCATATTGTGGCTTGTACCAGTCTTGTCCTGGGCCTGCAGCAGCTGCAGCATGAGGGCGAGCTTGTAGAGCTGATCTTGACTGAGTTCTCTGGGGTCAACTCCGTTTTTCTGCAGGACTCCTGACATCCTCTGCAGCAAGCCATCTAAACACAGGACAACACACTTAGACCTGGTTCTACATTGTACCTATATCTAGCTACCATTCTATTTTTTTTTTTTACAAAATATACTGAACATGTGCCTAATATACTTTGTGCACCCATTGTGTACATCTGGTGCATTCCTTTGTAGAATATATTATGCAGTTTAAATATGACCACTCACCACTGCTTCCAAACACAGAGCTGAGGTCCTGTTGAACTTTTTTGTTATGCTGCGTTTTCTGTCGACCTGCAGTTCTGAGTCTCTCCTCCAGGGTGTAGTCTTCCACATAGTCCACTGGTATCTCCAATTCCAAATCCTCATAGTAAGGCAGTTCTGCTCAAAGCATGATAGATTAAGATGTTAAAGAGAATTATTTAGTCACCATATATTGTATGATATGGATGGATGGATGGTCATTCACATTCCCGCGCTGCTTCTTTTTTGAGGGTCATTTACCTGCAGGAGCCATGGATGCAGACCCTCGGTGGCGATATGGGGGCTGTGCAGATGCCAGGTAGAGCGACAAGGCCTCCTGTAGCAGCTGCCTGTCACGCTCCTGCTCTCTCTGATTGGCCTGGAACCTTGAGGAGGGGCGGGCATAGTTGCCTCCTGCCCCTATGAGAGATCTCTCCACTTCATCTTGGTACCTATGCTGTGTTTAGAAGAGGTGCATCAGTGACGCATCTCATCCGAGGTCCAGACTGTGATGTACGGTTGTGATAATTGACTGTTGTGCATGAGATAAGGTTTTACTGTGAACCTGGCGGTATGTGTACGGGTCCATGGATGCTGTCTGCATGCGCAGCTGGGATTGAGGAGGATCAACAATCATGTAGTCCACATAGTTGCCAGCAGGAGACGCAGGTCCCGACTTTGTACTGTGTTGATTGAGATTGTGATGTTTAGACCTGGACGTAATCAGACAAGGTCAGGGAGGCTACAGAGGCGGGCTCACAGTGGAATATACAGTGGTGACGAGAGCGCACTTACTGAGGTGAATGAGAAGAGGAGGAAGAGGAGTTTGGCTTAGTGGATTGTGTGGTATGGGGAACTCGCTTCAGCTCCATTGATAATATATACTGGGTGATATCATCCTCCCATGAAAGGCCTGGGCACACACACACACACACACACACACACACACACACACACACACACAGAAAAAGAGAGAGACAGCGATTGTTCGTCATAGGTTTTGTGTTCAAGTGCTTGTATTATTGATGGATTACTGCCTCCATTCAAAAAACATCCATCGAATTCAGACCTCATGTCAGAACAATGGCCACTGGTTCACGTGAACACAGTAGCTTGTAAATGAATATGCAGTTATTTGGTTGATGATCAAATAATATCGGGAAGAAATTTTGAATTGTCAGGTAGATAAAAAAATGTAAATGACACATAAAGGAAATTCACAAATCATTTCAGCTAACTCCTTGACTTTGACTATTGTAATGGTGCGTTCACTTCAACAGTTTAAGGTTTACATGAATGCCAATAATTATATTAATGGTCTGTGTCACCTTGTAGCATGAGCTGTTTAAGCACTTCCTGCATCCTCTTCAGAACAGGAACAGACACCTGGTACTGGACATGGTTCTGTTTAGAGCTACGACACTGACCAAACAGCCCATCTGGAATAAATAGACATGCACACACACACACACACACACACACACACACACACACAGTTGTGTTGACAAGGTGATGTCAGTGTCAGTGTTTGTGTGCTCTTGAGACTCATCAGCATTTTCCTTTTGAAAGAACTTGCAGGCAAATGGCAAAATGCATTTGCTCAGTATTTTTTCCTGTTACTTCTGTAAATTCCAGGAGTACATGAACGCAGCACATAATTGTAATGCATCCACTCTTCACCCAGAGATAAGCGAATGCATCATCCTGAGCTTGCCCAATTTAGTATTAGTTGTACTGTATGTCTGTTGCATGGCCTTGGGATACATAGGCGTTTGTCATACATATTTATGCCAGACATAAATAATTATAATATAGTGTGCACATTAAAATCTGAATGAAGAGGCAGAAAATTGTACTATTAATTCTTACTGAGTTAAGATGAATACATTTAGAAAGAAGACATATGAATCCTCAGATGGCTTCATGAAACAAATGGAAATAAAGCAGTGGAGACTATTATCTGGTGCAGTGATGAGTCACCACAATCCCTCACTGTAACTGCAAAAATCTCAGACAAAACCAACCAGGCACAGTCAAAGTAACCAGTGAGACCAGTTTTTTTTTAATTCCCATTTTGGAGAGAGACACAGATTGTATTCATATTTTCCCTCCCAGCTGTTTTAAAGGACACAATCCTATTAAACAAACATTTGATGTCTATTATATGAATATGACACATAACATTTTAGCCGAGTACTGGTGAAGTACAATAGCCCCAGAGAAGGAACAATGAGAAGGAGCAGAAAAAGAATATAAATGGAGAGGAAACTGGATTGAGTCTATTGCTGGAGCTTCCGTTATTTATTTTTTTTTACTGTTGACAGGGGGATTATTTTAAATGGGAATAAAAATACAACCGTCTTCCTCCTTTACAAAACATGGTGCATTGAATAATCTTTCCTTGCTGTGGGTAATGTTTTTGACAGGGTCAGGGTGCCACACACTCAGGTGCAAATGTAGGAGCTTGCTCTGTTACAGTTTGGGTCAGTTCATTCATAGTTAATGTTTTGATTGTTTTCAAACTGAGCTAGAAGGTGGAGTCCTTCTCTTAGTGGAGGGCAGCTGCCACAGTCTCTACCTCACCCAAAGTACAGAGAGATAAAAGTGACACTGATTCTCCCATACAAACTCCTGCAAACCAGACCTGCGCGGAAAGATTCCTTTCATAAAAGATATGTACTGCTAATATCAAGTACTGCTGAATTTCTATTTGACAGTATATGCAAAAGCAATTAAAACACAAACAAATGCAGATGCTAATTTACAACATCAGCTATAAGAAAGATACATCATGTTTTGTGAGAGAGAGGTTATCAGTAGTATATTTGCAGTAGAATATATTGCATCAGTGTTGCCTATGATGTCAAACCTGTCATCTAACGAATATAATTCATTTATTTATGGAGTCAGATGTTTGTAATGTATTGTAAAATACAGTGGTGACTCTGACTGTTTTCTGTTGATTTTACTGGTTCTGTTTCTCTCCTTATCTCATACAGTCAAACACTTCCTCTACCTTCTCAGCGAAACACAACACAGTAGCTGTGTGTTATTCACGAGGTGTTAGTCAGTGCGAGACCTGTGTGGACGGTGGTTGTTATGCTCTGTGACTGTGTCTGACTTTCTCTCCTACAAGCCATAAAATAAGCTTTTTGTGTCTAACAGACTGTTTACATTTTATTTTGCAGCTTATGTGAGCTGAAAGAGAAAAAGAGCCAAAGCAACAGACAGAGACAAATGGATCATTACAACCAATCAGACTAACTACGCAAATATTTTTCTCTTGGGTTCTGCCCTTAGAAGCACAGATGTGCATAAATCAAGTCCTAAGTAAGCCGAGCTACTTTGTATTCTGTCCAATGGCCGTGCGCGCGTAAGAGCAATTTCCACAGAGAAGTGCGTAAGTGTGTGTCAGTGACTCATCACTGTATTAGCAAAACAACTGTGGGGGTGTCGACCTCATAGTGATGTCAGTGTTGCCATGGAGACAGTGGAGCAGGGGAGGGGTTTAGATAAAGAGGAGGAAAGGGAGAGGGGTAGGTGACGGAGATATACACAGGGGCTGAGAGAGAGAAGAAAAACCCCTGTTTGTATGTTTTCTACATGGCCAGCATACCTCAACTGACAACGTGTATGTGTGTGTGTGTTTTTAGTTGCAGAGTTCATAATTCAATATGCTGCTGAGGTGAAGGAAGGATTTACAGCAAGTAAAAAATATATAGTTGGATTACATATGTTTTTTTGTACATGTGTGTGTATGTGTCTGGGTGCACACAAGCGTGTACTCACCATCCGAGCAAAACTGGTCCCTTGTGCACAGTCTCCTCTCAAACAAGCACCCTGAGGCAAAGAGGGAGAGAGAAAGAGATTTCTAGCAGGTCCTCGGGGTAAAATCTTTCACAACAATTTCCATGGCAACTCAGAATTAGTGGGTTGAAACAAGAATAAAACAAAGTGATCTTAACCCTGGCCTTTTCATTAGTATTTACGTCAAATGAAAGGCACAGTAGTAATCAAAGCAGTGACCCATTCAACAACCAAACACCCACAACCTTCAACCTGTTTTAATTCGTATGCAAGTCAGTTATAAGCATTTAATTAATGGCAGAATAATTTTAAAAGTCTCTCACCCTGAGATTCCATTTCAAATTCACTGGAACTTCTGTAATACTTGCAACACAAAATTATCTTATCTTTATTTAAATAACTTTGCACCTGGTTAAACACCTAATGTATGAATGTATGAATGTATGTATTCACATGGATGTCGTTATTAACTGGCTACTGTGTTCAGTATATTTGTGACTGAACAAACCCATAAAAAAATGGTGTTTCGTTTTTATTTTTAGCTATTCTTCTTCTTGTATTTATGTTCCACTGTCGTTTTGGTCGGTGATTAAGACCTTGTGTGGCTATGTGAGAATCAGCAGGTGGTTGATAATGGATACCAAAGCAGCACAGCAGAACATGCCCTGATAACTCTGCCTGTCTTTCTTCTCCCTCATGTCAAATCTCATCTCATCGCGCTCCCTTTGTCCGCATGAGTATGGAGCAGAAAAAGACAAAACAAATAAATATCAAATCAGTGGTAAACAATCAGTCAACGTGCACAAAAAACAAGTCTCAGATACAACAAGTGAGTAACTGGTTTGCCGAGCTGAGTGGTCTTTGATTAAATGTTTACTTTACCACATACTTTTGTCGGATAGAGAACTAAGACTGAGAACTACTTTCTCTACCTTTAAATGAAGTGACGCATTCACTGTGTTTTTCTGTGACTCACCTCTTCTGTCTTTGAGTAGAAACACACAGTGCAATGACTTCTGTTTCTCAGATGCCCTGTTACACATGTCGTTCTGAAACCTGACACTTTATGTGCAGCAGGGAGAAGTTCAATGTGTTTCTCGTCATCAAGTTATTTGTACACAATCGCGACTACAGCCATCAAAGCATTTACTGTCAGGATATTTACATATGCACCATCCAAGTCTCTAATCATCTGTGGACATGTGTGAACCTTCGCACAAGCTCCAGGAAAACACACAGCCAAAAGCTATATGAATAACTGTCGCACACAGGGGTTTGTATAGAGACGGAAATGCACACACAATGCAAGGTATTATGTGGAAAGGCCATACAAGCCATAACACTGACTGACTGCTCAGGAGGAAACATCTGGTAGTGTTGGTCCAATAAATGGAACCAAAATAAATGAGTCAAACCACGCAGCTGCTTTCACACAGCAAATTTATTTCAGTATATTTTTGAGGACTAAAAATAAATTCTATAAAGATTCATTTTCGAATTACCTGTGGTTTGTCAAACATAGTAAGACACCACATTGGCAAGTGAAAGTCACCAGTCAGTCCAGCTGCAGCAACAGCAATGATATTTATTTGTGTAAAAAAAGATTAAAAGAAAAAGAAATGTTTAGCAGGCAAATTCTAAATGTGTCACAACTAAAAGACATCTGTCCTTCAAAAAGATGAATGCAGCGACATCAGCAGACATGAATTATATACTTTGTGTGGATGGCTAATTGAATGAAGATATAGGCGAATGCATGCGTGGAAGGCATTATTGCAGTTACTGGTTACTCTCCATGGTGCTGAAATCCTAGATGCTAGATTGTCATTGTGCTGTGCATTGTCTATTGTTATTCTATATGCCCCACAACATTTATTTGTTATTTGTTAACATGTTATTTTACAGACTGGATTAGTATTAGGATAATAAAATTAGGTTCTCCTCAATCAGAGACTGGATTACTCTTGTATTTTTTGAGCTAAGAAACCCCAGGGTGTAATAATTCACTTGTTGCACCATTGTATGCAGAAAACTCCACAATATTCCAACTTAATACATTCATCTACTGACTGACATTTTTCACTCAATGCATCTATAGCAATAATCAACACGAGATAATCCTCATGGAGACTTCTACTGCTGCTGCTGTATAGTGCTGCTTGATGTCACTGCCATTTTCCCTGCTAAGTGACATGTGAGGCTGACACTGTCAGTGCATCACTAAACACTTTTCAGATACAATAACCTGTTAAACATGTTTTCATCTTGCTTTAATCAGAATATATGCAACACACAGTAACCAATATCACTGTTTATATAGATATATTTACATATATACCTGCATGTTTATTTCAGCCAGTCACCAACACTAATGTTGTTGACATAATTCTGCTGTTTACTTTTAATGTTGCATTGTAGAGTGTGGATGTTCAAGCCCAACACTGAACATCAGAAACAGAAATCAAATCCTCACTGAACTCAAGTTTTCTTCTTCCCTGTCCTTGTTGCATCCTGCAGCTCCACACATCGATTTCTTATTCCTGAGGTTACGGATCATTTTAAAACCACAGCACACAATCCCCACAAAATTTACATAATACACTTATCTCTACAGTGGATCTGTAGCTGTTACAGATCCCAGGTCGGGGATAAAGTCAGCGACTACCTGGACTCGCAGTGATCACCAGCATCATCACCATCATCTTACCGTACTTGTCCGGGCTCCCCTGGTGGCAGAGCACGGTGAGAAGGAGCAGAGCTCGCCATGGTTTCAGGTGATGCATGATCCTCTCCAGCCTCACTCACAGCAGACCCAGCGAGGAAGATGCAGCGACTCCTTTTGCTTTGCTCCCTTTTCCCTCTGTGTTAAATCCCCATGTTGCTGAGCCAAGCTGCAGCCACTGTTGGCAGATCACACTGTGCCGGAAAAGAATAGGAATAAATGGCTGAAAGAAGTGATTCCACACAGTGGGAAGGAGGGGCGTGGGGAGGAGGAGGGGGAGGGGGAGGGGACAGACATGCGACGACACAGCTTGCGGAAACGACCAGCACTTACGTCACCACGGCTTCAAACAGGGAAGACGATCCCATGTGAATCCGGCCATTCACATACGTCATGCATTTATTATCCAGAAACATGCATCCGCGCGCACCGGGAGCGCGACATGCAGGTGCGCACAGGTGCATCAGTGCACAGCTTCCTCCTTTACGTCATGTCTGCATGAAACTGGACGTAAACAGGAAGTTGAACCTCCGCTGTAGCACCCCTCTGCACGTGAAGAGCAGTCTCTATAGTTCCTAGTTGCAACCAGATACAATAAGCACAACATCCACTACAACCTCTATCAATTATATAGGTGTTTATTTACCAGAGTGAATGTTTAAATGTAATTGCTGTTTTTATTTTTTGTTAATTGTAAATATTTGTCTCTTGGCCCTAACACACAATGAAAATGCCCAGAGTGGAAGTGTAAACACTTTGGTTAATTGATCCCCTCTGATTGAAGCACCACTGATAGTGCACAAGCACAAGCTTTTATTTTTTTTCTTAGCACGTGGTGTCAAAGCAGATCATCTGGTTTAGTTGTTCTGTTGCTCCCCCTTGTGTCTGGATAAACCAGTCAAAAGGAAAGGCCACTTACTGGTGTACAGCCACTGCTGCTTATGTACTATAGGTTCCCTGTCCTCAGCTCATTAGAATTAACTCCTGATAAAAGCACTTCATTAGTTCTTTACATTCATAATAACTATCAAAGTACATGCTGCACAATCCATTTAACCAGAGTGCAAATAACCAAATAAGTAGATGCCTGTTGTGTTATCAATAACATGAAGTCACTGCTAATGGTTCTGTGCATGTAATTTATTTCCAGTGTGTTTGTGAGTTGCCTGTATTGTTGCTCCTGCTCTAGAAGGTGAATTGGATCATTTTCATTTAAATATTTAATTCTGTAATAATTCAAATATAACCAGAAACCTAAGCTCGGGCTCTCACTATGCACACAGTGATAACTGTTGTGGATCAGCACCGGTGACAGTGCATTAACCTCTCATGAGACACAGCCTGTTTTGTTGACAGTAGTCTGGGGAAACCGACCTGTCATAAAACTGGAAGTGGCCTTATCTGGCGTGACTCATGAATCACATTGTTTGATCTGATGTTGTCTCTATTTTGGGCACATTGTGCTGCTGTTGGCCTTTAATATCGTACCTCTCCTAAGATAGATCCTTGTAAAAGATATAAACTTGATTTGGTTGGCTCCATGTTACACACTTAGATGCAATCAAAAAATATGCACACACTGAGTGGAGTGTGCACACAAACACACACACATTAGTCTTTCTAGAGTTCCGAGAACCCTACCCTAATGCTAACCCTTTGCAGTCCCTGGCCACTTATCTTCACATTAACCACCACAGCTAAATGCTACAGAAAATACCACTAAACCTAAACAAACTGTAACCATAACCACAAACACAAACACATGCATTTATACAGTGCATCTCTTTCCTCCTCTCTCCCTTACATTCACCCCTTCATCCATGTGTCACACTTGTTCACGCCTCAACTCATTGGCATGTGTGTATGAATGTTTAGTTGGTTGCCTGGCAACATATGTTCAGTCTCTATGACGGATGAATCAAGAACAGCCCTCACCTCACCTATAGACACTTTTTAAATTGCATTACATTAACATTCAAGGATGTATGTTTGTGACCTTAACAGACATGCACAGTGGTGTCTGTGTGACATTGTCTGATGTATGAAAACAGGCAGATTGTATATCCCAGTTTTACATATCCAGTGGTTAAAAAAGGGACAAATATTCCCGTCATTCCATCCATACTGCTTGGACTGACTTCTCCTGCATGCCACACATGACCCCACCACAAATACCCAACCCTTACAACATGGTCATAAGTAAAGATTATATAATGAATTAACATTTCCCCCAGAGTACTGTCTCAAAAATATTAAATTTATTAGAAGAATTATAATAAAAAAACATTATGTGTGACACTGATATCACAAGTACATTTTCAGTAAATGAATTGTGACAATAGCTCTGGTGAGGAGTGGGCATATATTATCTATAGTCCAAATCTATAGTGTTTAGTGTTATTTGGTTAATCAGCTATTCAACTAATTGATGTCGCTATGATTTCTGTTTGAAATGTAATTAAATTAAAATAGATATGTGACATGACTGAGGGTTTGGCCGTTATACACTGTTGATATTCTCAGACTTGATGCGTGCATGTGTCTGGTGGTCTCTCAGTCATGCTGGGAACTGCCTGCTAATTTAAGAATATTTTTTCTAGGCCGTGTGTCGGGTTTTGCTTGTGTGTCTGCAGTTGTTTGGCAACCTGTTGGAAGCTTGCTTTCTTTCCTGCGCTGATGAGTTGGTTTTGCTTGGGGAAAGTCCTGGATGACTGCCCCAGTCAGCGGATAGTCAAGTTACACCATGTTCGTATCATGTCATTTCTCATCATCTATTAGAGTGAAACTTCCCCACACCATTCCAGCAACATGAATGAATGGGGTCTAAGAAATCAGGCAGAAAATAGTGTAAAACCTATATCTGAACTGCTTTAGAGGTTAAGTCATCATGACTGGAGTGGCAGCATTAGGATATGACAATCTGTCCAGGTCTATTTGGGGATGGAAACAAGCAAAGTCATGGACTGGGATGGAGGCCTCGTGTTATCTGTGCGACAGTCTGATAAGAAATGACCCAAATGTTTCATATCAAAAAATGTTTGGTGATGGATTGCAATTATTTATTAATGTTCATTTTGAATAATTTTATTGTTTACAGCAAGTACATCAAGTTGACCAGTTGATCTGAAGATGATATTGTGTCTGAACATTTCAATGTAATTAACTCTTGATTGTTGTTTTGTTTGTGCGGTGCAACACCATGCGTCAAAACCTATTTTCATTTGATAGCAGAATTTGAGCGTCAGCAGATACATTTACTTTAGAGCATGTCAGCGAAAGCAGCATCATTATTCTTGTTTTTATTGCTGGTGTCAGGCTCTGTCCTCAGTCCCATGATCCTCTGGGAAAGTGACTGGACAACAGAGTTCAAACAGGATAGCTAAAAATAGAGCTGACACCAGAGGCAGCTGACACACACACACACACACACACACACTGCTTCATGAAACACAAATACACACATGACCCCACACGACGATGCAACACATACATACATATAGAACATGAACTAAATGTTTTCTATACGATGCCGGTGAGAATTGCCATAGGAGCAGGAGCCACAGCTGGTTCGACTTGAAGCATCTGTGTAATTTGTTTGGTCATGTGGCATATTCCTTGTTTTTTTTTTCCTTCGGTCAAATCACGTGTGACCGAAGAGAACATTAAAGCTTTCACTTTCACACACACATTCGCTTTTACACATCCCCCCGTCCATTAAGGTTACACTCCAGCATCAGCATGACTACAGGTGTCATGTCTTACGATATATCTGGTGTAGTGTGTATGGAGGGCCGTCAAATGTGTAACATGTGTAGGAAGTCAGGCAAATGGTGCGAGACCTCTTAGCTTCAAATTAGATTTAGGGGTTGGGTCCTATGACACAGGGCTGAGTATAAATGCCTCATGCTACTGCTTTTATCCACAGCCCTGCGTGCCTGACGTGTCAGTCTGTTATCGATCCACAAGCTTTCATTCATTCATGCTGACAAACACACACACATGCACATACGTGCATGAAGGCACCTACATATTTTTGTTTTGAAACTACCAGGGACCTTGTACTTCGACTCACTGGTTGAGGGATTATCTTAATTTACCACCTCTTAACACAACCCCCCCTTTTTCCTACCCTGAAATCTAATTGTTGTTTTTCTGCCTGTATATTATCCGTATTATATTTTCAGGTGGTCCATCCCATTCTCATTTTTGCAGTATCTCAGGAAGGTCAGTGTCTCAAAGTTTAAGCTGATTCAAATTTGGTCCGAGCTCAGAGGTCAAAGTCATAATGACCTGACATTCATCCCATTCTTTAAAGCACAATACATCAGAAAGTAAATGTTATTATATCTGGCACAGACATCGACTTGGCTTCAAGCACAAACTGATTAGGCTTTGGTTCAAGGTCACAATGACCAAAATGTTCATTTGCTAATTATGACACAATTCAACCATAAACGTCTGATAGGAATAATTGATGAAGCGATGACATTTAATATCCAAATGGTCTAAGGTTAACCTCACAATAACATTATTCTGTGAAACATGAACATTTGGCCCATGCATTTCATAGCCTGAACTGCTTGGCCCTGTTTCTATCAGCTGTCAGTTTTGCCCACAGGAAAGCTTCAGTAGAGTCACTGAATGCTGCCTGGCACCAAACAGCTGACATGGCGGATCAGGAAGTGGACAACTATATATAATAATAATATAATATAAAATTAACCAGGTAGTGCGTGGCTGACGTGCATCTGTACACATGCTATTCCTATCTGTGAGTATGTCGAGTGGAGAGCCCTTAAAGCAAAATGGAGTATGTGGCCTTCCTGGCAGCAGCTCCGTCAGTCAAACCATGCAGCTGCTTATGTAACCAAGGGTAAATGCATAACTGTGTTGTAACTCTATAGCAAGTGGTGGAGTTGTAAATTTGGAAGTATAATACATTTTGATGTGTGATAGTACAATGATAAACATGAGTTTCATATGCTTGGCACTTTGCATATTCTCTGTTTAGGATTTTGAAAGCTGAATATTATGAGTTAAAGGACAACTTCTCACTTTAAAGTCCCTGTACAACAATTCAGAGACTCACTCACTCACTCACTCACTCACTCACTCATGCCAGGAAGGCACACAAACACACACACACCCAGACACACAGACCACGGCCACCATCCCCTCCAGCTTTTGAAACCAGATCCCCTCCGACAGCTGAATTGAGGGCTGGCAACAGGAGCGACAAGGGGGGAGAGGAATGAGCAGATAAGTGTGGCTGGGGAAAGAAGCAAGTGGCTGCAGAGTGGGAGGAGATATAGGAGGATAATGGATGACATATCAAGAGACTGCAATAAACTGAGTACAAAAGTGCCCCGTAAGTTGTATTACTTGTACTGTATACTGCAAATCAAAGGGAGCGAGGTCATTTTTTTTCTTCACGAGGGAAGTTTATTCATTTATACGGAACATTATTGATACAGTTGAGTTTAAGTTTAATGTGTTAAGTCAACAAGAGTTTTAGTTAAGGAGGCCAAATGAAGCCAAGATTACAAACAATGGTTAAAGTCTTTCTTCAATCAAAGAAGCTTCAAGATTCTGTTCTTAAAAATAAGGTTAAAAATAATGAGTGCAAAGTCTTCAAAAAGCCCCATTAATGAATATTTACAATTCAAATATGATTAAAATAACCGATGACTTAGATGACATCGACACACATGGGGAAATATTGAGAATGGGTCAAGTATGACCTTCCTTGATTGGGGCTTTGATTTAAAACTGATCGAGGGGGAGAAAATGGGGCTGAGTGGAGGAGGGCGGTGGAGGTGGTGTAGTGGGTGTATCGAGAAGGACAGTGGGCAGAGAGGAGGGGTTGGGGTATGAGTGGGTGTGGTAGATCTACAAATAGCTCCGCTCTGTGCCTAACATCTCTTCACTTACTTCCCCTCCCAGTTGCCCAGTAGGACAGTTGGGTATCAGCACCTCAAGCAGCTCCACCAGTCGACCAACCAGTCAACCAGCCATGAGCAAGTCCTACTCCTCCGCCCACACGGCCTCCTCGTACCGTCGCACCTTCGGCTCTGGCGTCGGCTCAACACCAATGTCTTCCCTCTACTCCAGTGGAGGAGGAGGCCGCTCCTCCAGCCACATGTCTTCCAGAGTCTATGAGGTCAAGAGCGCCAGCATTCCCTCGTTCTCCAGCTACAGGGTGTCTTCTGGTGCTGGAGGAGCTGGGTATGGCGCTTCTACAGCCATGCGCACCTACGCTGGTGAGAAACTCGACTTCAACCTGGCTGATGCCATGAACCAGGACTTCCTCAACACAAGGACCAATGAGAAGGCCGAGCTTCAGCACCTCAACGATCGCTTTGCCAGCTACATTGAGAAGGTGCGGTTCCTGGAGCAGCAGAACGCGGCGCTGACGGTGGAGCTGGAGAAGCTGAGGGGCCGCGAGGGGCCCGGGCGCGTGGCTGAGATGTTTGAGGAGGAAATGAGGGAGCTGAGGAGGCAGATAGAGGCCCTGTCCAACCAGCGTGCCAGAGTGGAGGTGGAGAGAGACAACCTGGCTGATGACCTGCAGAAACTGAAGCTGAGGTAAACCAGGAAGCAATGAATGGTACCAATGTTTGTATGAATATATGAGATGTCTCTAAAGGCCTAAACGAAACAAGTTCTCAGAAAACAAATTCAGTTTTACCATTGAGAGCTCAAGTTTGACGTCAACTGTGACATCAGGTGGAGCCTTTTTAAAATGAAATGAAATGAAAACCACTCACATTTCCTTTGAATAGATGAATGGCCAGCTGATCATCTCGTGATCTTAAATAATTTTTTCACCCCTATACAGAGTAAATGGTGTAATAGTTAATTAATTCATTGAAACGGTTTAAATGCCGCTCTCCGAAATCCCCCCGGGAATGCTGCTTTTCTTTTGGAGGAGAGGAAAAACAAAGTAACAAAGGAAGGTTTGAAGATAGACTCACTCCAGTGAGTGTTCCGGTCCACCAACCTTTTCACCAAGCCTTTTTAATTTAGTCAGCGGAGACGCAGTGGGATAAAAATAAGGTAAGAGTCATACTCTTAGGAATAACGATGGAACAGACAGACAGGTAAAGTCAGGCTAAAAGCAACACTGCCGTACGTCTCTTTGAAACAGAAACCCATGTAGACTGATACACGCAGCCTGTTTTGTATGTGTGTTTACAAAAAATATATATAAGGAAAACTTTTAAAAGATCACCAGACACACACACATGTGTGTGTGTTTGTGGAGTTGTAAGAGGAGGAGGGTGGGGTGTAATGTGGGTGTATTTCTGAAATTGCCTATTTGTAGCTACTAGGTCAGCTCTATGAATTTAGAATTTCTGTCACTGCAACAGCAGGCAACATCGCTTCAAGTCTATAGAAATGCACACACACACACACACACACATTCACACACTAGCACAAACACTTCTTTTTTTATCAGCTCTTTTTAAATTGGTGCCTTCAGCGTTGAGTGAAGATTGGCAAAGCACCTGCTGCTCTGACTCAAGTCAAGATAGTTTTCCCTGCCAGCAGTGACAATGCAGGCACAGCTGCGCGCACACCCCGAAAGGATGACCTGCAAATTACACATTATAAAGTCTGTTACCCAACCAACTGCTTCCCCTGCAGGGTAGTTTTTGCCATAGCAGCAGAAAAGTAAAAAAATCAAATTTATTTGCTACACACACACACCAAGGGCAGATTGTTTACCTTTGACCCAGTTACACCTTTGGCTCTGACACTTCGAGAGCACTGCACAGACACAAAGAGCAAATGCACAAGTGTGCGTTTGTGTGTATGGATATGTGTAAAAATATAATCGTTAACACTGCCATGCATCACAGTCTCATTAGTTTTACTGTCATTATCAACGGAGCAGAGAGCAGAGGGTTGGCGTAATGAGAGGTGGTAACTTGTCGACTCTTGTAATTAGTCACTTGGAAAGAAATAAGGCTCTCAAACATACATTTACATACATACTCAAACATGCATTTATACTCAAACATACATTCATACTCAAACATACTTTTACATACAAACTCAAACATACTTTTACATACAAACTCAAACATACTTTTACATACAAACTCAAACATACATTTACATACATACTCAAACATACATACATACTCAAACATACATTCATACTCAAACATACATTCATACTCAAACATACATTTACATACATACTCAAACATGCATTCATACTCAAACATACATTTACATACATACTCAAACATGCATTCATACTCAAACATAATACAACTTCCCTATTTCCACTCTCTGCCTCTCCTGTTTTCCTCAGACTGCAGGAGGAGATTCACCAGAAGGAAGAGGCTGAGAACAACCTGTCTGCTTTCAGAGCTGTATGTATTTTCATATTTCAGTCATATCTCACATCTCACTCATTCTCTTCTCAAAGCTTGAAGCAATATTTTCCCTCAGTCTTCATTTTTCCTTCGCAGATCTTTTATCTCCAATCATCCACTTTCTCCCCCTCAGTTTCCTCCTGTTCTCTTGCTACACCTCTTTAATTTGTTCTTTAATTTGTGTTTTGTGCTTGTGCTCAGGATGTTGACAATGCCACTCTGGCCAGGCTGGACCTGGAGAGACGCATTGAGAGTCTGCACGAGGAGATTGCCTTCCTCAAAAAGATCCATGAGGAGGTTTGTTGATCTCACTATAGATTTCATCCGACTGTCTCCAATGTGGCACACCCACAGTAATATATCCTGTACTATGCATGAAGGAAGGGTGGTGTGTACTGTATCATGTAACGCACGTCTGTGGACACGCAACTCATTTTGGGATCAAATGTTTCACACTTTAACACAACTTAATGTTAATACAAGTTTCCTATGAACATTAACACATTCTCACACCCTTTCTCTCGCTATTTTCAGACGTGCACGTATATTCAGTTCTTGTACAGAGCAGAATCACAACGTGCAATAGCTAATTTTGTGCACATTCATTGGCCGACATCAAAGGACACAGTCGTCCGCACACTCAGACATATGTCAGCACACATGAGCTACCTTCCTGTCATTTTCTCTTCCCTGCCTCAACTCTGACCTCTCGGAAATGCGGAGCTGCTGATAGGTTAAAGAGAGCGTGTCAGCTGTTGTGTCTGTGTGTGCATGCACATGAACAGATGCAGAGCTATTTATATTTTTTGGTTGGACCAGAGGACAGCTGGGTGGGACTGAGCTTACCGGTGTGAAAGTTGTAGCTTGAGCGTTCCCAAATCGGCCCTGTGTGATACTGGATATCTAATATCTTTTTATTAATGTTGCATCAGTGTACTGTTTTGTTTCAGTATTTACATATAAATATCTTTAATATACACTAAAGTGCTTCACTTCCCTTAGTGATTCATGGTTTAGGCTTTCCCATTCTTGAGTTTCATTGTCATGTTAGTAGTTAAATGTTGATAGTGACAGGGATAAGGTTTAAAAGGCCAAACTGCGGGGTCTGTTTAAATTAGGTTATAATAATTTACAATCTACAGTGTCACTGTACATATGAATAATTATGTGTTTGCAATCTGCAATCACACCACTAGATGCCACTAAGTCCCACACATTGGTCCTTTGAATTTGATTTCTTTATTGATCTGTTTTACCCTTTTATACTCTTTCAGGAAATCCGTGAGCTGCAGAGCCAGATGCAGGACACTCAGATCCAGATCCAGATGGACATGTCCAAACCTGACCTGACCGCTGCTCTCAGGGACATCCGCGTCCAGTATGAGGGCATCGCCGCCAAGAACATTGCAGAGGCTGAAGACTGGTACAAGTCCAAGGTATGGTGGCAGCACACAGACATACGCATAGACACACACTCAGACACACAGTCGAGTTACTGCAGTGTCAGTGCCTCATCCCCTCTCTCCTCAGGTGACTGATCTGAACCAGGCCGTGAGCAAGAACAACGATGCACTGCGCCAGTCCAAACAGGAGAGCATGGAGTACAGACACCAGATCCAGTCCTACACCTGCGAGATCGACTCACTGAAAGGCACCGTCAGTATCAGCTTCACCTTCTCACACTTTAGCTCGTCAGATTCACCAATCTGGTTCTACTATTGCTGTCTTATTTATTTATTTTTGGATCATTTTGATTAAGGGCCCACTCTTCACTACATTGTCACTTTTGTCACTGCAGAATGAGTCTCTCCTGCGCCAGATGAGAGAGATGGAGGACCGCATGGGCCGCGAGGCCTCTGGTTACCAGGACACTATCGCCCAGCTGGAGGAAGACATCGCTAAGATGAAGGCAATTAGCAGTTAGATTTTGCACTGACTCCCAGATTGTAGAAAACAGTGTCAAATTCAGATACTGAATCTAGGAGGTTGCTGTTCATTCACTAGAACACAGAGATTTAGACACTGATTATGGAAATGGACAGACAGTAATATTTTTCTTGCATTTAAAGGATGACATGGCCCGCCACCTGAGGGAGTACCAGGACGTGCTCAATGTGAAGATGGCCCTCGAAATTGAAATTGCCACCTATCGCAAGCTGCTGGAGGGAGAGGAGACCAGGTGCGTTTGTGTGCTGGATAAAATCAGACAGGATTATACACACACCCTCTTTATTTTCTCACTGAAGTGTGTAAGTCATAGTTAGGTGTGTATAGGGATTACTGATGTGCAGTGATGTACCATTACATGTCCATCCTTTTTACAGGATCACTACCACTGTGCCTGTCCAGTCTGCTTATTCCTCCATTGGATTCAGAGGTTTGCACAGTCTTCCCTTCACACATGAATACCCATACAAATCTGGATGAGTCCATGAGCGGATTAAAAAAAAAAGACTAATTATAGCTTGTGACTGTATATGGTAGCTACTATTTTGGGTGTATTGCATGTTTCATATTTGCAGCTTCACATTCTGACCACTGTGTGGTGATGTATGACATTATAAAAAAACCTCACTGGCACTTTGGTTCACAGAGGAAACCATCACAAGGCCACGCATCAATAAACTCACAACTTAGCCTCTTCATTTAATGTATTTACAGTTGAAATGTGCAGCAACACCCTCCTCCTGCCACGCGTTGCGGCCGCTACGCAGTCATACCCTGTCTGCACAATATTTTATGGTGGCCTCCTAAATTGCAGGGCATGTCATCAAGTTGTCCAGTGAAGATTCACTTTCTAAGCGCACAAGTCTGTGAAATGATGTTACAGCCTCATGACTGTTCCCTTACAGAGACCAGTCCTGAGTCGCAGCATCAGCGCTCATCAGAGGTTCACTCCAAGAAAACTGTTCTCATCAAGACCATCGAGACCCGCGACGGAGAGGTCTGAGAATACACACACGCGCGCACACACCCACACACAGATAACATAAATCATGCACACAGTCTCACACTATATAACTTAACTGAACTCTTCCGCCTCAGTAGTTTATCCATAAAAAGACAACATTAATAATCACCCCGCTGAGTTGTGTTGATTTGTTGCTGTATACTGTATATTTCCACCCAGATGAAGTATTCTATGAGCCAGGGCGCTAGTGCCCAGTGTGTAAGTCTGGTTCCAGTGTCCTACCTTTACCTTTAATACCTGTTCACAATAGGTTTCAGCAAACAACCACATTTTAAAGTTATTATCCACCTTCATCTCCATTTATAAGAAGTTGTCTAAAGTTCACATGTGTGTTTGACAGCATGGAAAATAATTACACTTTCCCAGTGGTTTGCTTAAGATCAAATCTTAACTAGACTCTAAACAAATATGTGAAATCAGGTAGTTTGCATTGACCGTGTATAAACACTTAAATATAGGCAGCATCACGTTAACGCTGGCTTCCATGAATAAGCAGCTTCACTGTCAGTTTTGCCCCCGCACAGCACTTCACTCAAAACAGTACCTGCACTTAAGAGACGTCAGTAACATAAGTGCCAGCCTCTTCTCTGCTGATAGCAATACTATGACGTATTATCTGCAACACCCCATGTTGTGCACCAACATGTGCCATTACTGTTGTTTACTTTTTTTGTTGATATGAAAAATATCTCTCTGTGTCCTCCTCAGGTGGTCAGTGAGTCCACACAGCACCAGCAGGACATCATGTAAACAAGAAGAGGGAACACGAGTAACACTATATGAAATATACTAAATGAATTAAAAACAAAACAAAAAAATAGTACAACCATTTGCATGTTCCTAACATAACTAAGATGATCTATGAGCTGAGCACCATTTTCAGATCCCAAACACTGATCAATTCAAATTGAAAGAAAAATGACATATGTGAATGCATCTTTACACAACATACTCTATACATATTTAATAGAATAGAGATGCAGTGCACTGCATTCCAGGAATTTCTTTCCTAATCTCGAAAGACCTGAATTTTTCAAAGACAAAATGCAGACTGCCAAGAAACATTTTCTAAGTTTGTATTGGCCAATTATCTGCAATCAAGTTCTCAAAGTAGAAGACAGATCACTGGTCCTGAAACACCATGATCAAATATAATATTGTAACTGTAATTTCCACTGCACATGACCAGCCTCTCTGTGCATGTGCACAGTGTAACTGATGGAAGGAAAGTGAGATGTCGGTCTAAGGTATCAAATATGGCAGAATCAAAGTGACCTGATGATGAAGGAACTCAGTCATGTTTTCAGTTTGAGCCCAGTAGCATGTGCTGGGTGTTTTATAATGTGTGTGGGTTACCATGGGGTGGCACATCACTGTGACAAATATCTCAACGAATAAAAACAAGACATTTATTATCACCATTTGTCATTTTTGAGTGTTTTTGTTAAGTTTTGGACAAACTGCACTTTTGTGTCTGCACATAACAAAGAAACTATCTGACGTTTTATTGGCTCCTCCATGAAAAGCTTCTCGCCATTCCATTCATTATCTGATGTGGCTCGTATTAGGTTTCTAAAATGATACTAGCTTTCCCAGCCAAGCGTACCAGTTGTCTGACTTTTAATTCACTATATAAAGAAAGGGGGAGTTAAAATGATCAGTAACATGACTGGTAGTGGTGCGCAGGGAAGTGAACAATGGCTTTTAATAAGCTGGCCCCCGCTCATCCTTTTGTTTTCCAGCAGAAAGCAGATTAGTGCTTTCTGTGCAGTCTGTTTATGAAGTCACTGGACTGAAAATGTCAGTGAAGATAACAAAGAACAAAAGTCAGTGTGAGGGAGGAAAGAGAAAACGAAAGACGCAGACAATGAGGGAGCAGGCAAGAAAGAGAGCGAGACCACCGGGGTGGTACAGAGAGAGAATGTGAAAAACTGAGGGAAAAAATTCAGAGACACACAAGGAAGGAAATGTGAGGCTGACTAACGAGACACAATAACAAAGAAGGATGCAGACAAAGAAAGGGAGAGAAGGTCATTTCACTACCTAACCTGCTATCTCTATTATTATTTCTTCCCTCATCTATCAGTGAAAATGCAAATGCAGCTCTGTTTACGTTTATATTTAACAAACTCTGGGTACAATAAGTTAAATCATGTGTGGTTACATAACTGATGCAATGTAGGTTGGACTGAAGCTGACAAGTACACCAGTAGGTTATTAACATTTACGTCTACGGATTTCTTTTCTTACTATTATTGAGTTTTCAACAGAAGCTGTGGCACCTTGTACAGACTGTTAAGACCTATGAGGCACAATTTTACAAGCATTTTATGATCACTATCTACTGCTATATAATAACTGCCAACATTGCACCCAGCCTAATAATAATAGATAAACAATGTAACATAAATGCACTCCTGGATTAGTAGAAGAACAGTAGAGACAAGAAGACCAGTAAGTTGTAGAACCACAATGTTTATCATGTTTTAGGTCCATATAAATTCATGCTCAATAATAATAATAAAATAATAATCATAATAATGTGCACAAATTTAAACAGGGTTTCAGGTAAATCATTTGACATCTCACAATTATTAACTTCATCATAGCTGATGATATTCATAAGTCAAGGCTCAGCTTGTTATTGTTGATTCTGGACATCCAATACGGATGAGACAGGATGAGAATGACAGAAGTCCATTCACCACCCAGTCAAATGAAACCAACTGGACATACAGTCGTTACACAATATAAAACAGTGGCGTAAGCATGAAAAACAAATCCAGACATTTTTACATTTACAAATTATTTACAATTCAATATATACAATAAAGGAGTTACCCGACCATATACTCCGCAGTAATAATCAGTTACATAAAATAACTGTGAAAAGAGCGAATAAAAAGAGGAGTTAAAGGTTTATTTAACTTGTCCCCAAATTACAAGCAAGAGAGGGTCCAGAGTTAAAAGTGACCATTTTGTTTTCCAGGTGAGGACAGTGATGGTGTTACAACTGCGCTACAATAAAACAGCAGGAGAAAATCAAAACAGGAGGACTGAAATGAAAGCAAAACCCCAAATAACACTTACAGCAGCCACTACTGCAAAGCAATACTGCTGTACCACTGATACAACAGAACAGAAGGTGACAAGAGACATGATCCAAATGCCCTTTCAAAGCCCTGGACAGTGTCAACAAAGAGAAGAAGAAGAAAAGGAAAACAAAGAAGAACCCATTTGTGGGACTGAAGCATTTGGTCCTTCTTCACAACTGCTGCTTTTTACATGTTTTTCTTGATTCATGGCAAATTGCAAACATGGTCTCTGAAAACAATGAGAAGGCAGTGGTCACGTCTGCACATTTCACATTTCAGAGCGACAATTTTTTTTCCCTTGAATTTTCATCACAGTCAGTCAGTGTTGACCGTTTTGAGCATCCTAAGAAAGTAAACTGAAAATCAGAGGGGTCACGACAACAGTCAGACACAGAAACACTGACACATTGGAAACAGTTACACAAGGGTGCTCATGCAGTAATGGGTTAAAGTAAAAACTCTCCAGTTTGTGCAAAAACCCTTGAAACCTACATCCCACCACCAACTCAGAAGTAATTTCGCTGTTGTTTACTTTTACATTCACGTTTTATTTATTCACTTCCTGTGCGTATCATCGCCCTCAACTCTGTGGACGTTCGACACAACAACAGCAATATTAGCACAACTGAATGTTAAAGGTGAATCACCCATGTACACACAATTCACACAGAAACAGTTAGGGTTCAGTAGTAAACATTAGAGGGCGCCATTTTTTGACGCAGTCATCTATTCACTCTCATTGTCTCATCATTTGCAGGTGATGATCGTTATTTAACCAATTTTTTTTCCATCCCGCTTAAACTAAAGAATTCACATTTTTACTGGACAGGGATATTGATAATAATGAAAAAAAAAACATGACAATAACAACACATGACCATAAAGCCCCCTGTCCCTGGCGGATATTTGGTACAAGCCATCACTTGGCACAGGGCTCATGTGTCCACTCACACACATACAAATGCACTATATTATATATAGGCTGTTATGGATTTTCCCCTTCGTATCAACAGTGAAATTCCGAATCAGCGTCGCACAGCTGTTAATTGTCTTTGTGTCTTGAGTATCTTATAAATAGATTGTTTTTCTCATGAGTGGTGGGAGGGGGGCGTGAGCACACCTGAGACATGAGTCTGGTTGGCTGGGAAAATGGGAAAATGGCAACTATGATTTTAACACCTTGCTTTATACAATCACCTTTCAACAACATAGAATAAAGAAGAGCTGCCTTTTTGTGATAGTGCTGACTGGACCCAACGCGCTTTTCTGTTATTTCCCCCTGAGTGTCTGAGTTAAAGCCCTCCTCGTACCTTGACTCTATGAATGCCATCTAACGACAGTTTATCTTAAGCGCCACACCTGCTCGTGAAGCGTTTAAAGTATTTTCCTCTCTGTAAACCCACTGGCAACCAAAAGCCTCATTAAACTTAAATGCTCAATGGAGAAAGTTCAGTAAGTTACGCACAAAACACTTTTTACAGTGTCCTCCAAATAAGTAGAGTCACCAAATGGTTAGATACAGCATGTGATGATTCGTGAACTCTGAGATGTGGCCACACTGACGCTCTTGCTCAGTTTGTCTGATCAATGTTCTTTAACAGGTGTGAGAGGAGCAAACCAGAGTGGGTCTTGATCCATCCGTCGGTTGGCACGGTAAGGTTGGGTTTCTAACCCTAACTGTGACGAAGAGTTATCAAGCAGCCTCGCGTGATTGTGCGATTGTATGTGAGTGGATTTTCACACTTTGTCTGATTTATATGCGAACTGGGGGGGCGCTGGGGGTCGTGAGGGGCACTTGAGAGCCACAGTCGTAGTCGAGTTCTGCCATCCGGGATCGGCTCATCATTCGACTGTGGGAATACGCCCGTCTGTCGCTCTGCCTGTCCCTGAAGCTCCTGATGTAGCTCTGTGGACAGACAGACCTGATCACTTCTTGAAATTTTTTATGACCCTTTCCTGAAATAATTTTGTAAATGTGATTTTGACCTGTGTAGCAAAGTGTCTTACCGGGGACAGCACGTCTCCATCGAAGCGTCTTTTGGGGTTGGCCTTGCGGTGGTAGCCGGGTTCAGTCTGAGGAGGAGGGAGTTTAGGAGGCTGAGAGCTCTGGGTCTGGTGATGCGGGTGGGACGCTGCCGGGTGGTGATATTGCTGGTGGTGGTGATGGGTGTGGGCCTTCTGCTTGTGGCTGGGCTTTTGGCTCTGCCGTTTCTTCTTCTTCTTGTTCTCCCTCTCCTTTTTTAGCCTCTCTTCACGCTGTCGAATGCGCATGAGCTGGACCCGCCGTTGCTGTCGGCTCAAAACCACTGGCGATGTACAGAAAAATGTCGCGATGGTGTGAAGAAAGAAGGGGAGAAAGATAATGAGAGGTAAACATGAGGGATTGAGAGGATGAAGAAATAAAAGTAGCTGCCTAAGACAAGAGAGGAAATGGAGACTAACAAGAAAAACAAGACGCGTCTAATTAGATGAGGTATTTCTAATCAGCTTTTGACTGCTGAACTATCCCTGTGGGATTTATTTAAGTACTGGCTTCAAATGAAAGAAAAAAACACTCATGTCCATTTTCTCATTTCCTTCAGTCAGTTTGCAGATGGAATATATTTCCTCACTCCATGTACTGGCACTGAGCTGCTCAGCCTGCTGGCATATTGTGTGTGGGTGAGTGTGTCCGTGTTATTTTCACACCGTTCCAAGCAAAGTATGTCCAGAATCCTCCCTGTCTTGCTGTCCATTGATTTCCTGAATGATTATTTTTGGCTTTGTGCTTTTGAAGACATTCAGATTTCTTGGTTTAAGACACAACACAGCGTGTAGAGCCAGGGCTTTGGTTCCTGCGTATTATGGGATGTCACAATGTTGCCGCAAATGCAAGAATACAAGATGTACAAGGTGTGTGTGTGTCTGTGTGTGTTTGTGTGTGTGTTTGTGTGTGTGTGTGTGTGGAGGGGTGTGTCTGTGTTAAGATGACTATTGTTCTGTTCTTGTGCTGGTGGACAGCTAATGAGGCACCATCTGCCAGGGAGACTGCTTAATGATTCCCCCTTTTCTTTTCCCAGCTCAACCCACCTCAGGCCCCTTTGGCCACACGTAACCTTGTGTGTGTGCGTGTGTGTGTGTGTGTGTGTGTCTGTGGTGTATATTATTTACAAAAAAAACCCAAATCTCAACAATGTAAATCATTCCATTTACGTTGAAGACATAGGTAAGCGTGTGTGTGTGTGTGAGTGTGTGTGTGACAGCTGATAGATGATTCTCCTTAATGCTCTTCTTGGTGCCGTTACCCATGATGCCACAGTTTACCACCCTCACCCCAGTCCACCTGCTTCCCATTTACCCCCACACATTAAACCCTACCCTTATTGATTTATCAGTACAGTGTTTCTCCATAAACAGAGGCTGTTTGCAGTGAAACAAACTGACTGGGATTTATTTGTAAGTAATTTTTTTTTTAAATGACAGTTTGTACAGCTTAATTTAAAGGCGTTTTATAAGTAATTCAAGTAACGGCTTGCTCCTTATCTCCATCCGGGCAGAGTTGCATTAACATATATTTCTCCTACTAGAGCTTCCCTGTTATTTCTTCTTTCATTTATCTTCCTAATCACGAGCTACAGGCAGTTTTTATAGCAACAAGAACGTAATACGCACAACACAGAGGGCATATATGGAAATAATTTTTTATTTTGCTTGCTTTTTTATTTGTACGACCAATTTTTTGTTGAGTGAACAATGAATTTCTTGTTGAGTCTATTTACGTGCCATATTGCTGTGAAAAAATATTATTAAAAAAATACAATTATTTTTTGATGCAGCGTTCATCAGCTATGAGGTGACAGTTAGAATCAGAGATACTGATATACATATTTAGTGGAGGGGTGAAGTGCGATCAAAACACAGTCATGTAGGTAACCACCATGTGTCCATCATATCTGTATGTAGTGGTCTTTTCTATATATGGAGATGGCACATTTTGTGTGTATCTACAAACTGATGCCGCGCGTGTTTTGCTTTTCCTGCAGTTTGTGTGTGCGATCTTGCCATCTGTGCTGCAGTTGCTGTTGTCAGACTCTCCCTCACACACTGTCACACATACACACACACAAACCGCTCCCTGCTCTCATCACGCTTATGATTTCAAAGGCAGTGAACATGCCCATTTAAAAAAATGAATGGAATCCAGGGAATGGATTTGTAGGACCAGCTTGGTGGGATCAATAAAACAAGTCTAACAGGAATTCTCTGGATTCAACCGCATCCGAGATTAAACTTCAAGACCATAAAATATCTTGTTTTTAAGAGGAGTAATTAAAAGTGTGATTAAAATGAATCCTCAGTAGAATACCGAATGGAAAGATACACACATGCTGATTCTACTACAGTTGGATGGTCAACTCCACTTAAAGAGTTTTCTGCTTTCTGCTTTGTCGCTTCTTTGTCTTCATGTGTCTGTTTCCTGTTTTATTCTGAAAGATTGTTCCCTTGTGTATTGGGCCTCATTTACTTCCCATCTTTGTGTCCCATCTTATTTGATTGGTTTCACCTGTCTGATGGGTTGCACCTGTGGCTTGTTTCCCCTTGTCTATATAAGGTCTCAGTCTCCCTCTGTGCTTTTTCAGTTTGTCTGCTATGTCCTGTTGTTCTTGTTGGGGTTGGGGTGTTTGTGTTTTGACTTGTACTTTTTAGTTGTTCCAGATCCAGTTAGTTTTGTTTCACCTTTTCACTTGAGAGTCATTGTCCATGTTTAGATGTGTGTCCCACCATCTGCCTTACTGACACCAGCCATTTCTGAGCATATCCTTGATGGGCTAACAATTTCCAGGCCATTACTGTTTGATGTTTTCCCTTTACCCATAAGCATCTGAACATTTTCATAAAGTCGTTCACTTCCATGGTGTCTTTTTTTATGAAAGATCAAACTCTAATAAATTGCCTGCTGCTCTGACATGTTCTGTGGACATGTCCCATGTGTTCTTTATGCTCCTTTCCAACCCATCGTGTCAGACACTACATTTTGCCCGTATCCCCTTCCTGCCTCTGTCTAATCTAATCTGCCTGTGATACGCAACACGCCGCCTTTGCACCCAGTTAGATTTGTTTGCCTGTTGAGACCAACTTCAAACTGCTGAATAAGCCTGTATTTGGCAAGAAAGTCTAGTAAGGACTGCTGTGCCTGCAACTCTCTACATCGGAGTCGTCAGCCTTGTTTCCGGAACATGAACTGTGATGACAGGTTTACTCTATAATCTATTGTCAGGCAAACCAAACTTAGACAGTGTTCTTCTTTTCTCGATGTTGACACATGTTGTAGCTTAACAGATCTCAAGGAGCTGGATCTGGTGATAAACAGACATGGGTTTCTTTTCAAGGGTCAAATCCCACAGAAATATGTGTCCGAGATTAGCCTTTGAACCTGGAAAAAAAAAACTATGGATGTGTGTGTATAGCAGCGTCGCTCACCCTCTGTGTGAGAGAATCCCTCAGCAGTAACTTTCCATTGGATCAGCACACCGAGGATGGCTAGGACTGGCCACACCCCCATGATCACCCATGTAAACCAGCACAGCGGCTTCTTCGGTGCCACCTGCAGAGATTACAGCAAATTTAGTTGAATCATTTAACTGTGATAAAATCGTGATGAAAAAAATACATATTTAATCACAAAGGCACATTTATAACAAGTTAATAAGAGTTATAACATGCCCTGTCAACACATGTTTAGCCTTGTAAATGTTGTATATTCTTCTTGGTTGTTGTGTATGTTCACTTATAGGTCTAAACAGCACTTGGCAATACTGCTAACATTCCCAACCTTTTAGTAACTGCCATGTTTGTAAAAGTCTCACTAACATTCTTTTACATTGACCTGTACTTTTCTGTTGATGGTTCTTCTTGAGGAACACCTGGCACATGTTAATTACCCTTCAGATAAATGGTACTTTGATAGAAATACCTATATTATTCATTTATAAATGAATAATAAAAGCTTAACTTATATAAGTTGCTCAATATGTCAAATACTTCATGCAAATTCTTCATCAACCTTTTTTGTTGCATAATAAAGTAGCAAAGTTTGATTTGGAGACTTTTGAAGCACTTTAAACTACGACATTCCGCTGCATGGGTTTAGTCATTCTGCACTTCTGTGGGCAGCTCATCGCCTTTTCTCCATCATCCACCATCTCCATTAATAACAGTTTACTCACAAACAGACAGAAAAAGTAGAGGAAAACCTACCCTGAGTCTCTCGTAGACATAGTGTACCAAGGCAAACAGCTCTATGAAGTAATCCACTGTGACGGTGATGATGGCAGAGCCAAAGGTGGCGGTGGACAGTGTGACAAAGCAGCACTGCCACTGTAGAGTGAGGACAGCAAATAAGGTGCCAGAACCGAGGAGGATGCCCAGAGGAACCCATACCGTGCTGGGATGGTAGAACTCCTCCATGACCTTAGAGGGAAAGGAAAGATGGAGGGTGGGGTGGTTTTTTCTGCTGTTCTAAGATGATAGTACAATGGAAACAGAAATTTCTATCACATGTGTAGATTTAACCCAAATCCGAACCCTGACCAATATAACTTCAGGATCACATTTTACACATTTTTGCGAATGTGTCTCTTACCACAAGTGAAGCCACTCCAAGCAGCAGGCCAAGCAGCAGGCCAACCATAAACAGTCCCACACTGCGAACCAACATGGTCACCAGGCCACACAGGGTCCCAATTCCCAGGCCGATGCCAACTGAGGCCTCTACGCTCAGCTGTGTGTCCATCACCCTCTCCTTGTAGCACAGCATGAAAATGACCACGGAGCCAAACATCAGGCCCGTGAGGAACAACACGGCTTTAAAGCATCGATAGCCTGAAGGAGAGATGAGACATGGACCACTGGAGGGTTAGCACAAGCCGACAAGTACACACTGTACGTACAGAGCTACAAGCCATTTTTATTTCGTCACTCCATTGTAATTACTTCTTTATTTGGCGTTAATATATTGGTTACTTCACAAAAAGTTGTTAAAATGTAATACTTTTTTGTGGTGGGTATTGGAGCAGTTAGTTTTTCATTGGAGGATAATAGAAGCGGATTAATTTGCTCTGTAAACCTTGAGTAAACTGCTTTAAAATATGATAATCTCCGCGTTACAATGGGTCATCCACATTGATTAGTCAACGGACCTGCTCGAAGAACAGCTGCGCTCCTTCTAATTTTCTTTTTTTTCCCACCCAATGCATGGTCCCTCCTGTCCTTCTCGGTCCGCTCTGATTTGCTCTCTCACCATTTTATTTCCATTTTAATTTGCTTCATTGTGATGAAAACTGAATAGAGACGACTCAGAAGCAATAAAAACTCATATTATCAAAAGTCCCGGGCTCCGGCTTCTGTGTTTATCAACGTCTGCATCTCCTTTTATTTTTACTCCGCAGCTCCGTGTTTCTTTCTCGGACTGGACTTTGTCTCGGGAGACGCCAGCATCAGATTGTTATCTTTGTGTAATCAGGCATTGCACAGCTGAGCCGAAACAATACCCTTCCTCTCATCCGACCCACTGTCCTGTCAGTGCTCCTCCCTTGTGACCAAAGGTCATTCATTTGATACACTGCTTCTTGGCCCCTTTTTGTAATTCTCCTTTACTCAGTCTCGTGTGTTTTCCTCGACGGTTTTAGCCACTATGTCTCAAAAAGTGCAGTAAAAACAGTTATTTGTTCCTCTGCGGCACAAGTCTGACATGAAGCAAATGGAGTATTTCTACCCTCTGCACCTACAGCCACTCTGTTCACAACATTGTCTCTGCCGCATCCAATAGTTTCAGTCCCATCTGTTCACTCTGTGTTTATTCAGCTCATCTTGCTCCTCTCAGTAATAATAATAATTTGCTCTAATGTCAGCATATTAAAGTAGAAGTATGGTTGAAGTGCGGCTGTAAATTCATAGCAGGCCAGAGTGTGGTCTTTTGTCTGACACCACCCTGAGGGCACACTTGACATTTTCTGCCATAACAGTGCTAAGGATCTTCAAATGTTCTTAGATTTTTTTTTTCTTCCTTTCCACACAGCAGTTTTATTTCAGGGCCACGTTCTCTCCCGTCTAGTTGCATGCTGAAAGTGTTGTGGGGCAACCTGCAGGCTCTATTTGGACACGTACAGTGAATGTTAATGCTGTCTGCATGCGTCAGTGAATCTGAGTCCATTTGTATACATCAAGCTTTGACCGCAGCTTCAACATACATCGAAATTCATCTTTAAAAAAACATTTCTGTTGCTGTATTTCTAAAACTATTAATGTGCACAGAGTTCTCTCAGTATTTGTAGCATGTCCTGATGGTCCTGTGCCTGTCCCTGTCTCTGTCCCGTCTCCCAGCGGCGCCTCTCCGGCTCCCTCCGAGGATGAGGAGGTTCACACTGACCGCTCGGAGGCGTTCTAGCCCTCCGCCGGCCCCCCTCCGCCCTCCCGCCTTGGTGTTGCTCTTGGGGACTTCTGGGGCCGTCCCTTAGGGGGGGGGTTCTGTCATGAGCTCTCACGCTGCCTGGTAACACCACTAATTTAATTCAATCATGTGCCACTTTGCCCCCTGCTCTCTCTACTCTGTCTGATTATCTCCACCTGCTCCTAATCTGCTCCACTCTACTCTCCACTCTGCCTGATCATCTTCACCTGTCTCTGCTCTGCTCTGCTCCGCCCCACCCTCGTTAACTCTCCAGCTGCACTGCATTTACCACTCATCATGCCCTGTATATAAAGCCCTGTTTTTCAGTCCACACTTGTCAGATCGTCTGCAAGCCTGCGCCGGAACCCTGCCTGCCTGTTTGCTTTTTCTCTGACTCCTAATCTGAGACCCCGGACCTGTACCTCTCCAACCCTGATCTCCAGCCCAGGATCCTCCACCACCACCTACCTGAGCCGTCACTCTGGGGAACACACACACACGCGCTTACTCGGATCCCTGGACTCATCTCCCAACTCCCTTTTCCCCTGAAAATTAAATAAAAATCCTTGAACTCAAATTGCGCTCCTGGGTCCTCGTCTGTCTGTCCTGACATGGATTACAGCAAACCTTAAGCTTTTACAACAGATCTCTTTCTAATCATTCACTAAATTACTTTACACAAACTCATTTGGATTAGCCCTTTGTACAAGGTACTTATGGTGCAATTACACCAGTAAGCTTCGGTAAAGACATTGAGTTTCAGCAAATGAATGGAGCCTTGTATTAAGTCCACAGAGGCACTCGTGGGCCCAGAGGAGTTACAAAAACAGCGATCCACAGCCAGTTGAGCCAGTTTTTCCTTCTTATTCCGACATGAAAGGAATTAGAAGTAGAGCATTTTTCTTTAATGATAAGGGGAAAGACCATGTGTTTACCTTAGTGTCGACCAGCTAACTCAATGAAATAAACACTGCATCTACCCACAGTGGCTCTATCAGTGGAAATAAGAGTCCAGTATTGATTTGAACGAACTGTAACAAGAGAACCAACCACTCTGTGTTACTGTTCGTGACAGAAACATGATCAACAGTACGGATTTCAGAGGTGCCTGACCACAAGTTAGATCAATTTTCCAATTATTTCGTGGCACCTGGACATAGAAAGAACAAACCTCATCTGCCACACAACACGAATCCCATAATTTCTGTCCTTAGAGCCCAGGATCTATAAACTTGTGTAAAAAAAAAGAGTTGGTAACATGGTAAGAGCGATTTCAAGCTCGGACCTTATGAGCATGTCGGACTACACCATCACTTACCAAAGAAGCAGTAGATGATTCCAAAGAGGCAGCACATAGAGCAAACCACCGAGGGCACAATCTCATATCTCCTCTCGATTTCCTGGTCACACTTTAGCCCCACCTCGGCCAAACCAAACAGCTGGCTGGTGGAAGTCATGATGCCTTAATGTATGGTAGTTAGCTGCAGCTTTTGGGGGAACAGGAGGGCAGGGGTGAGGGATGTTAGAGTCTGTTAGAGGCCTCTCCCATTGGGGACGTGTCCACCTGCAGAGATGAAGAGATGGACAAAGGAGAAGGCGTGAAAGAGAGTGAGAGAAAGACAAAAGAGAGCAGGAGAAAGTGATTATTGATTGCTCCCCTTAAGTACTCAACAGTGAGTGCTGACAGAGCAGTAAGCATGCTCTATAATATAAAAAAAGGAACAAGTCAGCACAGCACGCAAACACTCACTACTCACAACTACCAGAGCAGACGAAATGGCTGCGTTTTTTAAAAAAAATTGCAATTCAGCCATTATCGTTCACTTGGATGGACGTTAAAGAGCGAGCAACAGATGATCTGCATCGCACACATAATGGCTGCAATGGAAATATAAACAGGATACATTTGCATTAGTGTGGGATGTGGTGGAAAGCCAATGTTATAGAGCAGGTTTTTATAAAAAAAAAAAAAGACTCATGCAACGGTCAAATTAACTGCAACGTTATCAACAGCCATCTCTTTAACTTCTCCTAAACCAATCTCTATACGTTCATCTCTGTATGTTGCAAACACTCATTCAAGCACCAAATATCAGTCGTTTAACTTGCTGGTACAAAGTACAAATGAAAAACATCTGAGCTGACGGCTTCGCTCAGTGATACATGCGTATGAATGGAAGCATAAATGTCATGATTTTCATTAATATTTTATGCAACAGGCAACGTATTCCATCTTTTATGCAGTCGTCAGGGTTGTTGGGAAAATCTGCATCATCGCTTACAGCAGATCTTTCTGAAGGGATGTCCTGTATAGTACGTTGGCTTTGGTACAATATGCCAAGGCCTGTGTACTCAAAACCTCCTGTTGGTGTGCAGACTCTGAGATTTATGAGATTTCATATTAAACTGGAAGTGTCTGTTACTCTTGATCCATTACCCTGTCCTGTTTTTTACCAGACTTCCTCACACACATGGATACATACACACATACTGTATGCACAAAGCGGACACATGAATGTGTCTGCATTACACAGGGGAGGTAAGCTTTTCTTATTCCTTATTGACCTACTGGATGATGATGCATTGTGGCTTACGTGCACGTGGGCTTACGCACACATTCATGCACACAGCACTCACACACACACACACACACACACACACACACACACACGCACACACACACACACACACACACACAGCTGTCACTGTCGTTGTGGCAAAGCTGCAGTAAGAACCCAGTGGTGAGCCAATTTCAGTTTGACCTGTCACTTTATTGATTTCAACCAGCACACAGGCAGTGTAGCAGAAACAGCTCTCAACAGTTGAAAATGTCACTAGCACACACAACACATAACGCACAACACACAGCGCACAACGTTACTTAAAGTCCCAGCGCGTCCTTTCACAATAAGCGATAATGGCAGTGCAGGAAGCGATGAGTCAATACAGATGTAAGGCTCCACAGTGTAATGAAGACAGTCTAATGACAGCATCAGCAAGTGGCATTCACTGAGCTATAATATCAGTGTCCACAGTGTCTCCGGAAATAATTGCTCAAATGTTGTGAAGACATCTAAATGTCAGCCGCTTTGTTTAAGAGACCGCACAGGACACCGCGCCCTCCGTCAGATCTGTTCTGGTGTCGGCACCACCACCTCAGCCTGTGCTTGGCCTGTGCTTGGCCTGTGCTTTGGGCTGCTCCATCACCACCAATAAGGAATTAGAAGCATTAACATAGATTAAGATGAAGTATAAGCCAGTGTTTAGCATTTTAATGACGGTGTAAACGATGCTCTCTGTGGGAGACTCCGAAGTACATGACTCACTGCTAATGGAAGCAGATTAGCATTAACAGTGTTTAAATACAGCAGTGTCGACTGACAACCGTGTTAGTGTTGCTGTTAGTGTTACTGGGCAACCACGTAACACTAACAGTGCAATAACAACAGCTGTGAGGGGTATGTGCTATGTGATGTGCTTTATTGATTAGTGAGGTTGAATTCTCAGAGTCAGATACAGTGCAACACTCAGGGAACAGGAAACTGCAGCTGAGTAGACCGGAGAATCTCAGCTCTCTAGTTCATGCAGTTATCTCCCTGCACATCACCACATCCTTCTCCTCTGCAGACTTGTGATTGCATGATGATGGATTGCCATTAAAAGTCAGTGCACATAAAGAAATATGGTAAAACTTGAACTAAATAGCTCAGAGTAAAAAGGATAATATTATTGTTAATAATACAGCTTATATGTTTACATTCTGTGGAGTGCATAAAAATAGCAACAACAAATGTCGCAAGTTCAACAATTGCTGTGTCAGAAACCCAAAGACAAGTGAGTGATTTCCAATTCATAATTGTCTGTCTTAAAGGCAGACTGTGCTGGTGGAACAGATTGTCAGGACTGCAGCTTCGTTACACCTCAGGCGCCTCAGGCAGCCAGACTCAGGAGGAAGAGTCAACAGAGAGTGCGTGATAACGAAAAAGGAATAATGTGCATACAGTGTTCAGACAACTGTTTTCTTTTGTCTCTCTGAACCTCTCTCTCTCTCTCGCTCGCTCTCTTTTTATTTTTTATTTTAAATTTTAAAGCAAATGTTTAATTAAAATTCTGAAAACATGATTTTTTGCTAAAATCTGACATACAAATTGTTAAGTCTTTTCAAAGTTTGGACAAATGCCTGCAGAGGAAGATGCAACTACTGCAATTTCTCCATCTGCATGTCCATTGCATCCACATGCAAACAAAACAAACAAAACACAGAGTCACATAAATTGCTGGAGAAAGTGACTGGTTGCTCGGTGACACAATGCTAACAAGCAGGCTACATGCTGCATTTTGCAAATGTTCACACACATTCACAAGGAAACATGAGGGAGACTTTTGCTGCAAACGTAGTTTCACTCTTCTATTGATAAAGCACAGAATACTGACAGGAAATCAAACAAAGTGATTCAATGAGGATTTGTTGATTTCATTTTTTGTTGATTTGTTGATTTTTTCACCTTTTCATTCTTTTCAGATTTTGTCAAGTTACACTTTGTTGTGACCTGATCATAACTCTTCTGACTGTGACCACAAGGTCAGAAACTGAAGGAAGGGGGGAAAAGAACATCACGTTATGCAACTATGTCACGTCCTGTCTGTTTCTATGGCAACCGGCAGTGGTACGAGGACAGGGGGGCGTCTCCATGGGAATGTGCATAATAGGCGTCATCAATGATGGTTTCCCTGAGGCTTCTGGCAGTGGACAGCCCTGACCTCTGACCCTATTCAGCTTGCCTCTTTATACTTCTCCAGCATTCGGGTATCCACTCTCCATCGAAGCACTGTTATTGTGGAAATGTGAGCCTGCTAAAGATAGCATTTACCTAAATGATCAATACAGACTGACAAATACCACTGCAGACTGTTAGAACTAAAAGAGTTTGAACTAAAATCAATAAATAAGTGAATAAATAAAACAAAAAGTTTCGACCTGTAGCCTGAATGTCTAAAAACAAAAATAAATCCTGTATTTGTTCATTTCTCTTAGTGAGAAACAGGAACAAAATGCACCTAAAGGTCATTGTTCAGTGCAGAAGCATTTGCTTCACTGTGGCTCTACGTTACCATAGAAACTGCGCTGTAGATCTAATTATGACAGTACACAGTAGTCGCACTTTTGAAAGACGTACAATACAGTAAAGTCTGCACAAGATGACACATATGTCCCTTTTATTGTTCTCCTGAATGGAGGATGCAGGAACATCAAAAGGATCATGTTCCTTCCTCTGCATCGAGAGCCCTGAAATAGTTCTGCACCACAGGAGAGTGTTATTATGAAAACCATCATCTAAACGTCATATCACAGGTTCGCTTTCCTCCTCAGTGACAAATGCAGGAGCCCTGAATCTCCCAGCAGCAGCCTCTGACACAGATCAAAGCCCGCGTGATGACTTGCTCAGCCATACCCTTGTTTGCATGTCTCTGTCAGCCAAACAGGCCAACAACATTAGGTTACATATCAAATCCCTGGCAGTGTAATTACCATTCAGTGTGTTGATGTGCTCTCTGCTGGCGTTTCGCTCTTCCACTCTCCTCCAAATGGGTAAAGAGTCCGAGGTCACAGATCAAATCTGAACACTGTTGGCACTGTAATAAGGTTTTTGTGATTTGGTCGACCGCATGTCAGCTCGTGTCTCTGGACTCAAAACCTTATCTGTCATTTCAAGTGCAGTGTAGATGCATACAGACCCGTGATCATTGGATCTCTGTGGAACTGCTGATTACGATGCAGTAAATATCAGAGTGCATGAAAGGGCAAAGTGTTCTCTGCCATTGTTGTGGCGCTCTGTGACACGAGTGTGTGCGAGTTCCTGCATGTGTGTAGCTTCTGTCTCCAAAACCTGCTGCGAGATCAATTCTGTTTTCTAATCTTCTACTGATGTGAGCAAACGGGCAGGGAGAAAACGATGAGGAGTACAAAAGTGTTTGTGCCTGTGTGTCTCCTCATGCCTGGAAAATATGTCTGCAAAGCCAACGTCTCTTCAAAGATAATGGGTCCGAGTTGACAGACATCAAAACAAAGGATGGAGAGCTTAATAAACAGTGTCATCACCGACAAGCTTTGATTCACGAAGCAAGGTTTAATGGCGTGTACATGGATTTTGTTTCACTGTGTAGGGGTTGAGATATTTGTCTGAGCTTGTTCCAGCTAACGGATGAGGCCTTCGATTTTTTTTTTTTAAATTAGCTTTGTGGTGTCTATAGATTGAAGAGGTATATCTATAGATACCCATGTCTATATCTGCTGTAAGTCTGAGACCACTTTACCATTTGAATAGAATAGACAACTGCTCTGAAGTGATGGTATATTGATTTTTAAATGTACCTTGTACACGGTGGTCATTAAATTAGACAGGCTATCAAATTCAGACTGTCATTAACGTTGTCGTTATTAGTATCCTGCTGTTTGGATACAATATCACGGGGTGGGTGTCCAGTGGCTCGCACCAATCAGCCACAACACTAAAACATCTGACTGGGTTTAATGTGTCTTATCTATTTATTTTATAACCTAATCAGTGCATGAAGCCATGCTTGAAACGAAACAACAAAATAAGACTGAAATCATTCATGCTCCAGAATGCACTCTTTAAAAACCATGATCAACCATAACATTAAAAATTAAAATATTTGTTTTAATGTTGCGGCTGATTGTGTGTAGCTCATTGGGCTAAAGCTGGATGGAGATTAGGTCGATGGTGAGAGGTGTGTCGTGTTAATGCCACTAAAGCCGTTACTGAGGTATCAGGCTTTTTCCCCTGGTAAGATTAACAAGATACTACAGAGAAGATTACTCGTATGTAGTGAGAGTAGTACCTGACTTCAATTATTGTTGGCTCATAACTTGCTGGCTCATTCCTCTGTGTCAGACTCCCCAGAAAGACTTAGGTTTTTGGTGCTGAAGAGAGAAACAGCGATGGCCGTGTCATGGTTCCAATCTGTCAGCACCTTCGCTCCTCTGTTCCTCTCCCCAGTTTAGTGAATTACAGAGCGAGAGCATTCATGTGCATAAGACAGTGAGTCTCAGTGTTGCTGATGTCATGGTTACTAGCGGGATGAGTGTGTTTCCATCAAGCCCATCTGTCACTAAGAAGCCTCCTACTGTGTGTGTCTGTGTATGTGGGGGGACTTTAACAGTTAGAAAACACTTTGTATTTCACACAACTCAAACAAAGAAATAAAAAAAAAAAACTGTCCAATTCACCATCTGCTCTAATGTAGAATAAAGAACCTGTGTAAGTTCTATTCTTAGAGTACAAGGACAAGTTAGTAGTAAAGTGTTGTTGTTGTGTAAGAGTTATATAATGTTTAAAGTAAAAGCATCTGAAACAAAGAACTGCTGTGTTTCGTTACCATAGTTACCTTAATGCCTCTAACGAGCTCTAGGGCTGGTCCTTATCCATGGAGCCCACCACACTTATGTATAGCCTATAGGGACACACAAAACAATGGCTTGAGGCTTGTTTTTGTTTTATATTAACTGAACTCCACCATGTCAGTCACACTGAACCAATTCTGTGATCACACAGGGACAGTAACCAGAAAAAACAATTTCAAAGTTTTAAAAAGGCAAAGTCTCTAAGGACACTTCTTTAAATGCTATTCACTCCTCATCATTTCCTTACCTGCATCCATCCTGCATAAATGCAGTGAATTTGCGTTTTGGTCTCTTTTAAATAAAACTCCACTCGACGATACACACAATTAAACAGCCACAGTCATTGTGGCTGTGGGTCTTTGGGTTTAAATACACAAGGAGGGTGATTTGTATGGGAGCTGTGAAACTTTCTCTTCACTCTCCCTCTCTCCCATTGAGCTGCAAGTCTATTGAGATGTCGCCTGAGTGACCTACAGACCCCTTACACACACACACACACACACACACACACACACACACACACACACACACACACACACACACACATATAAATCACAAAGCTAAAGAAGCACCAGCCTATTTTCTTGCTATGAATCCATTTATCCATCATGTTATCATTTCTACTTTGCCACAACAAAGTGATTAAAGACTGCTTTGCTATGCAGTGATTCCCATTGTGCGCTGAGGTGTTGCATGTGTACCATGTCAGCCACAGAGCACTTAAAGTGAAGTGATCTGAAGAGTGTGTATGTGTGTGTGTGTGAAGGTTGGTGTCACACACACACACACACACACACATAAAACACAAAGCTAAAGAAGCACCATCCTATTTTCTTGCTATTTATCCATCAAGTTATCATTTCTACTTTGCCACAACACAGTGATTAAAGACTGCTTTGCTATGCAGTGATTCCCATTGTGCGCTGAGGTGTTGCATGTGTACCATGTCAGCCACAGAGCACTTAAAGTGAAGTGATCTGAAGAGTGTGTGTGTGTGTGTGTGTGTGTGTGTGTGTGTGAAGGTTGGTGTCCTCAGCACTGATCCACATCTAAGCCTTGGTCATTGCTTGTGGCCTGAAGGTGAGGTGACAGGGGAGTAAAGAGGCTTTCATCAGATTACTGCTCATTCCCTGTCCCTCGTCATCTCTCTTCCCAGTACCATTTATCTCTTTACCGCTGCTTTCACCTACTTTTCTCTTGCTCACTCTTCTTCTCCTGCTGAACATTAGTCCTACTTTTACTAAACCAAAGTGTAAAATTGGTCTCCCATCCCACACGGATCCATTTGTCTCTTTTCAAATGTCCTTCATGAGCTGACAGTAGCTGTTCAGAGCTGAATGCCCGAAATGAACAACATTCTGTGCAATTTGTACCTTTTTTACTCTCCACTCACTGAGATCAATTTGTTGTTTCAGCAAGTCGAAAAAAACATTTGTAAAACCATTAAGACCCCATTTCCTACATGATCGTTTTTGTGCTGTTTGGCTTTTTTTGTCCACTTTCAGTGAGCAGTAAAAAAAAGAAAAATTCATATAATTTTATTGGTTTTCATATTATTTTTCTTCTGGGGTCATGAATAGTTTGTACTTTTTGGACAGCACCAGAACATAGCAGTAATTAATGTATTCATGTGTTCATTCATTTACCTTAAGTGGGGTAATTTCTTAAGCAGTTTACAAAGACATATAATTAATATTTGTAATATACAAATGACAACCTAAAAATGTTCCGACAAAGGCAAAGATGCCCCACAGTTATTGGAATGACTCATATCATTCATATTAATTATGCACTTATGCTGCATTTAAATTAGGTGGTGCTACTTTTAAATAATACATTGTTGTGGAGTTGTATAAAACTCCATTATGCCTAATATGCTCATCACAGGTTTTTAATGTCATGGTAATGTATAATAAATGCAGCTGGGAAATAATATATTCAGGTCAATACAGGTTCCTCCAAACTGCACTTGAGTTAAGTAACTGAGCAAATAAATGTTTTTTTTTCCACCAGGGGCACATGACCAGAGACTGTGGCACATACTGTAGACACACACAGATACACAGTTCCTCTGTATAACTCCTTCTATCTTTCTATTGGCCGCACAGCATACAGCTCTGTCTCTGTAGACTCGTCCTGAATTATCGTCTTCAACTGTAGCTCTCTTCTGCATTTGCTCTCTCTCTCGTTGCCGTTTGCTTGTGTTTACCATGTCAGCACACACACATTCATGCCCAAACAGTGTTACTATGCATTATGCATGAGAGATGCCCACTGACCAAACAGATACCTGAACCAGATGATTAAGCAGAATATCATAATATTCATACAGATGAATCAGTGTTTACTTCCTCCCACAAGCTTTTGTCCCGAGATAGGTCGCATTCAACACATAAAGTTCATGCATGCTAAAGTATCCACAACACATACATCAAGTGCGTCACAAACACACATTTTTAGACAGATAAAACAGACGTGGCTGGCCAGACAGTATGGAGAGACTTCTTTAGCTATAAATCACCATGACAGCCAAGCATGTGCACACCCAAACACACACTCACACACACGCACACACATAAAATGCCACGCTGCCAGGGGGCTCTTACGTGCTGTGTCCGATCTAGTTGAACCTAATGGCTGTCAACCTGACACTGTCCTCATTATGCTGATGGAGCACTGAAGACGATAAATTCAGTGTAAAGAGTTGCTCACATCATTAGGAGGATGTCGAGACAGAATGTGGGTGCGCTGAATATCAAACAGCACTATATATATGAACTTATGTTATGATGTATATATGAACACGACTGTGTAACATGTATGTGTGGTGTGTGTGTGTAAGTGTATGAAAATGCGCTAGTGGGAAGGACAGCGCGGGTGTGTGTTAATGGGATTAGGATTGACTTTCTCTCTCTCTCTACCCTCTTCTCTTTCTCTCATCCTTCCTCTTTAAAGTCCTCGTCTTTCTTTGTTCTCCGCTTCTCTGTCCACTTCAATTGTCCTGCATAAAGTCTGTTCCCCTAATTACATTGTGGTGTGTTTTTTTGTCTGTGATCATCACAGTCGCTCATGAGTCATAAATCTGCCCCTGACTTCCTTTCCGTCCTACAGTTCTCTTCTTGTTACAATATATATATGTGTTCCTCGAAAATGTTATTTTCCTTACTATCTTTTTGTCTTGCCTTTTTAACCCATCAACCATCTTGCTCCGTAACAAAAACACTGAGGCCTGTTGGTGACTGCTTCTTTCAGATGGATCAGGCCTTGTTGGTGTTTTGTGCTTTGTCTGGAGTCTGGGTCTTTGGTATATGTTCACTTCACTTTTATAACCCATTGTAAAAGCACTGTGCAAAGCACAGACAATGGTACCTTCTGTTTGAATAATAGTGTGTAGCACTCAATACTGAGATCAACTATAGCAATTACGTCCTATATTACTGAATAATGAGGCCGATATTATAGGTGGAAACAATATATATGAGTTTGATAATATATTATATTGCAGGTTTCTGTGTTGTGCACCAGAATAATATTTTTGAAGCGGTTGAGTCCAAGACAAATCCTAGGAAATCCTCATCCTTCCCAGATTGTTCTCATTCTGTCAGTCTTGCAGGAGGAGAGAGAATTTTGGACTTTTAGTCAGACAAGGGAAAAGTCGGCCAAAGCACCACATGAGTGTCTCACTTAAGTTTGGTGGACTTTTCAAATGTGTGGGCCTAAATCCCAATGCATGGCCCGCATTTCTCCTATTATATCTGCCAAGTCACAATTCAAAGACAGAAGGTGGGTCTAAAAACATGAAAAATGAAATGGAAACTTAAAGATTCATTAACATCACAGTGTACAAAACCTTAGTGTTTGAGAACTCTCCAATGCGCTCTGCTGAAATATAGCATTGTCAGTAACTAACAGCAACCCTAACAGTCTTATACACTGAGTTTTCTTCCAGTCGTATCCTTTCCTTAGCATCCTCTATTAAAATACCATGCAACCCTTAAATCTACCATTAAACATCAGCAATTTTCCATGTCATGCATGTAATTGTACTTTTTTTAATAGTCTGTGGCTAATTGTTTTCATGCTTAGCGTAGACCAAAATGTTCCTTATAATCTGTCATATTGAAGTAGCTCATATCAGCCAGATAACAGTATTACCACACGTTCTTTTCCTCTTCCACTGCAGTGTTCTATTTCTTTATCTTCCTCATAGCAGAAGGCACGCACCAATGTAAACGTCCACAAGTCTTTTCATTTGATGGGCTATGTGTGGACAGCTGTGCACACATACGCTCAGAACAAACACACACAGTCGCACACACACATACACGTATTATTGGTACCAAAGAAAATGGAGGTGAAGAGGCACATAACTGCAGTTTTCACGAGGGGTTTTGTTTTGATCCATTTATGAATAACTTTATCTCAAAGTGCAGAAGCAGGAAAGAGACGACTCAAGTTGAGAGATTTGTCATTTCCACTACAGACCCAGTAGGCTACGTGGTGCCAAGACAGCCTGTGCTTGCATACTTGACAAAGAGAATTAAAAAAAATGCCTGCACACTTAGCTCAGCAGGCTTCCTGCTCTGGCAAACTACTAATTATGAAGATGTTTTATGTGCTATTACTGAAGCCCAAAATAAAAGTGAGCAGGAATGTTGGCTCCTGCCCCTGATAGATAGATAGATAGATAGATAGATAGATAGATAGATAGATTAGATAGATAGATAGATAGATAGATAGATAGATAGATAGATAGATAGATAGATAGATAGATAGATAGATAGATAGATAGATAGATAGATAGATGCACATGACTTTTTTGACTCCTTATATTGTTTACACGCTGTCCAATCCTATTGTGTACACGGGTATCGAATTCACAGTTTAGTCCTTTAAATTATTCATTCCCACACATCATGAAGGATTCATCTGCCTGCCACTGATATGGGGCCGCCGAGAGGTCTCCAAGTGCTTGTGTCTTGTTTAACAGCACCATATGTTCCTTTAAGCAACGCTTTGAAAACAATAGAGGGAAAACAATGGCAGAGCTGAGGCAGTCGTCCATGTGTCTCATATTATATGGCTGACCCGGTGATGAGCATAAAGCTGTGGGCAGCATAACTGGCTTTGGGGAACCCTTTGTTTACACGAGGAAACGTGTAGTGTTGGATGGAGATCACAGGATGAGACGTGACATTATAGTCTTTCATCGGTGGTCTCATGCTGCGTCCAATACAAACAAAACGCGCTGTCACAGAATGAGGTGGACAAAAGAAAACTCACTCACCTCAGAGCTGCAGCACATTGGCGTGCTTTTCTGTCTTCATTGTCCAGTCCAAAACAATAACAACAACAACAAACAAGAAAAAAAAACAATAGATGCGATGCAAATAAGGGGAAAATCCGCAGTTGTCGGCTTGATCAGTCTCAAAAACACAACATCGCGTCTCGGTGAAGCGGATCCGATCCAGAGCCAGAGATCAACTCTAGAAGCCTCCGATGCGAGGATGAAACAATGCTCTCAACTCCTCATCTCTCGCTCCCTCTCTCTCTCTCTCTCTCCTTCGCTCCGAGCTTGGATTTCTCACTTTCTGCCTGCTCCCCCCCGTCGTCGTCCAGACAGACGCGCTGTTGTTAGTCCAAACTCATGTAATATTGAACGCTGATAATGGACCAGTGCGACGGGAAGTGGAAATGCAGCCTTGCGGTTTTTATTCCATGTTTACATCATGCGCACAATGATATTCACCCCCCGCGCAACGGACCAGCGGACGCGTTTCCTTTGTGCTCCCTGTGTCTCCCTCACTCTCAACGGGTTAAACCATTCCCACAGCACGGGAGGGGGGTGGAGAGGAGCTGTCCATGTGATTATACGGGAACGAATGGGCTTGGTGACTCGTGGCCAAATGTTGTTATTGTCGGGGGATAAAGAGACTGGGAGGCAAGAGAGGATGGAGAGAGGGAGGAGGAGAGAGAGAAACGAGTGAGGGAAGAGAGGGACAGACGGCAAATATGCGAAAGAAAGGTTTCCTCTGCAACGCTGTGAAAACTTCCTTTATTTGACACATCTCAGTCAGACTGTGCCTCAGTGTGAACTCTGTAATCACCCCCCTCTGAAACCCAGCCTCCTTCACACTAAACCATTTCCCATCTAACATGCACACAAGATTCCTCCCAAGCACGCGCTCGTGTAGGATTATGCAACAGAGACATAATTATAATCCACTGTAGTGGAATAGGGAAAAAACACACAAACACTAGTGCTGATGTCTGACGTTCTGCTGCCTGCCTTCAGCACTGTATTAGTTCAGGACCACGGAGAGCTCCCGACCATTCCAATCACCTGAGACAATAAAGAGCAGTGGTTTATGACGCAGTCGTGTTTGTTAGTCGTGAAATATGATGTACATTACCATTTATGATGACGATGATGAGTGTTATACAACAAGTGGGCGACTGGTAGTCAGCACCAAGTCATTATGAATTTACCAGTAAGCTCACTCAGAGCAGCCTGCTCTGTCTGATCCCTCATCTATACACCCACAGAGCCTTTATCACTCAGCAGCCTGCTGCGGCCTCTCAGCAAAAACAGCCAGCTGTAAAATCTGAAAGAGAGAGACCTGCATAGCCAACAGATACTGTATTTATGGGGATATGACATGGGCCAGCAGCGCCATCTCTCGGGGTACAGAGTAGATACACGTGGAACAGAAAGGATCCTCGCACGAGTTATTTCTTTTTTTTTGTTTTGTTTCTTTTTGGAACCAGAAGAATCCTGTTGTAGTCTGGTCCATGTTGGCGCGTGAGGTTTTGTATGTGATACCAGGTCACGTGGGAGAAGACGACGCATTACAGGGTATAACAGTTTGTGTTTTTACAAGCAGAGCCCCTCACAATGGGAGGTTAGTTCGAATAGTTTACTAACGCTGGATTGGGGTCATCATTTACTCCACACACAGTGTGAAGCTGATCATAGAAACATTGCTTCATAACGCACTGCAACAGTCTACATCTATTTTTCATAGACCATATTTATAGAATAATATTGAAACCTTTGATTTTTAACAAGTCGGTGTATTGCGCTGACGCAGCTGCAGTCGATTATTCATTTGACCGCTGTGCTGCTCTCCACTGACGTTTCCTTCCACTTATCCCGGAGGTTTTCATTCCGCCTCACGCGTTACGTAACCGCAGAGACAGATAGGCTCGCAGCCTTAACGCCGCTGCTTACCATTGGTTTGCGGTCATTTATGAACACATGGTCATAGAGGGCCAGAATGTAATGAAAGAAAGAACAGTTATCCTACATTACAAACAATACCAAAGAATATTGTGAATCAGAATCACGTGATGAAAGATGTGGGCTTCATCTTTCGTCCAACAGCCATGTATGGCTGCAGCAGCAGCAGCGTCTGCGCCTTTAAGAGCATCTCTCTTGGCAGCAGCATCCTCCTCCTCTGTCACGGACGCGCTCGCGGCGGCGCAATATTACAGGAATACATCTTCAGCCATCTGCGCCCACATCACCCCACAAATCCAACATTCGGCATCCCCTAATTACATTCATCATCGCTATTTCTCCACTGGACATTGATGAATTTGCTTCCCCCGTCGCCGTAGCGGTCCGTCCGATCGTTATTGTTTTTTTTATTACTATTATTTCCTCCTTCTCTAAAGAGCGATCTGCGCTGCAAGATGGCTGAGTTGAATTTGGGGAAGGGGCTGACTGCGGGGAAAGTGGCCAGCAACGTCCAGAAGAAGCTCACCAGAGCCCAGGAGAAGGTAAGAACCGCATCCTCAGGCGAGGGGGGAAGAAGGTCTGAGGCCCGCGGGAATGCGAGGCAGCAGCGCCGCATCCTCCACCATAGGCGCAGTGTCGCATCTCGACGGTGTCATAGTAATAATAACAATAATAATGATACTAATAAGAGCAGGGATGCTGTGTTTGGATATGAAGGGGGGGTTTGCTTCAGATGCATCCTGCCTTTAGTCAATGTCACGTAGCGGACGCCTTCTTAATGCAGTGACATATACTGTAATACTGCAGGCCTGCTCATTATGAAGCCTGCTGTGTTTGTGGTATCTTCTGTACATGAGGGTTCTCACATGCACAAACTGTCCGTGCGCCCAACTCTCCTGCGTTTCTCCACTGCCCTGATCTATATCAAACACCCATTTGACCAATGGTAAACACCAGGGCCTGGTGTTCATGCATCTGCGGGTTGTGAGCTGAATAAATGTCAGGGGGCGCTACTTGTCCATCAACGTGCACCATGCGCTGATGGGCTGCAGAGAGGCAGAGGAACCAGCTTATGTTGCCTGTAAAGTCAATATGCGTCAATGGAACAGGAGTAGGCTGTGTAGTATAAACCTGGTTTACCTCGATGTGCAGCCAACTTATTGTCACTTTGATTCATTTGTTTTTCAGGATGTTTCCATTTTCCCAGTTGTGTGTGTGTGTGTGTGTGTGTGTGTGTGTCATGCATGACTTTTCCAGGCAGTTTGTTTTCCTATTTTTTTGATGATAAATTGTTGATGAACTTGAGGAACAGGTGAATCGTCACAGTTTCAACTGCAAAGTGACCAGCTGTGGTGTGTGAGTGTCCACGGTCACTCTCTGCATCGTCACTAATGTCACCCGCTGTTCGATGGACAGGTTCTCCAGAAGCTTGGCAAAGCTGATGAGACCAAAGATGAAGCCTTCGAGGAAGGAGTCATCAACTTCAACAAACAATATGTGAGTGCAGACCAGTCAAATGCTGTGTGTCAGCGCCAGGTTCGAAAGGTCTGAGTCTAAAGCCCAGTGTGGCTCAGCAGGTTTAGAACATCTCTGGTCTTGTCTCCTCACACTGGTTTTGTCTTGCAAGCCTCATGTGTTGTGTTTCGCCCTCAGGCTGAAGGCAGCAAACTGCAGAGGGACCTGAGGGCATACCTGGAGGCAGTAAAAGGTGCCATGTTCAAAATCACACATACACACATACATTCAAACCACACTGTGATGGACTCACAAATACCTACCTTAGCCCTCGAATATAAATGTCATTTAATGAACAATATGTGTACTTGTCCTCAGCCATGCACGAGTCCTCTAAAAACGTGCAGGCGTGCCTGGCTGACATGTATGAGCCAGAATGGTACGGCAGCAAAGAAGTGGACTCCATTGTGGAGGTCAGAGATGCTTATAAATGAATGTGATTAAAAAATGGGGTGTCCTGTGTGAGAGAACGAAATGTGTTGCTTTTAATATACAGGTCGTGAATTCAAGTGAATTAACTTTAAGTGGTGAAAAAGTTTATTGTGCTGTTATGCAGGACTGTGATGAGCTATGGACAGATTACCATCAGAAGTTGGTCGATCACGCTCTCATCTCCATGGATACTTACCTGGGACAGTTCCCTGATATCAAGGTGACCCGTGTGCCCATAATAGTATTATTAATCACATTATATTTGGTTAAGTTATATTGAATTATCAATGTCAAGTCAGAATGCAGATGTTTTAAAGACTGCACCTAGCGTACATTATAATTCTGTTCCCTGAAAGACAAACTTATTTGTTAAGCAGGAAAACTGGGCTCCACAATGCCGCTGGAGACACAAGACTAACACTCGTACTTATTCTACCCTCCATTCAGGCACGTATAGCAAAGAGGGACAGGAAACTGGTCGATTACGACAGTGCCAGGCACAACTACGCTGCGACACACAAGACCAAGAAAAAGGACGGGGCCATTAAAATTACTAAGGTAATGCACCATATTAGTAGCCCACTGCTCATGGTGTTCTATAATCCCACATATAAATAACTATTATATGCACTAGGTATGTGGACAACATTTTTACCGTATGAATTTGTTTTCTTTTTTTCCCTAGCCTTCGTCTTTGTTGGAGAGGGCCACACCAGGCTGGGCTCAGGGTATCCTGTCTGCGCACAGCGTTGCCCAGAGCAGTCTGTCCAGGAGCCAGGTACACGAGAGGTTTTTATGTTCTCACTCACACTGTATGCCCAGGTTCCCTTTCATTCAGTAAAAGGAAAATGACAACAAAATAACAGTGGCAAAACCACACTGAGGCATAATAATAGTGACAGGGGTTGTTACAGGCACATACTGCCCGTAACTACCCCGATGAATTAGACAGTCCCAGCGCACGTGTGTGTGTATGTGTGTCATTATTCATTTGGTTGGGCCCTTTATCTGTTTACACAGTCTGTCATTACCAAGTCTCCAGGAAATGAACATAAGTGAATGCCTTGTCCTCGGAAATCAAAACAGGCGAGACTGTGTTTGTGTGTTTCAGGCTGAGGAGGAGCTGGAAAGAGCCCAGAAGGTGTTTGAGGAGATTAATATTGACTTGCAAGAAGAGTTACCTTCTCTCTGGAACAGGTGTGTATCTGATTTTCCCGCTGATGGACAGATGATATAATTACATTTCACTTACATCTGTGCTACATTTACCCTCGCAGGAAATTGGACTAAGCCAAGCCTGTAATGCTGTCAATACTCTCTCTCTCTCTCTCTCTCTCCCCCCCAGTCGAGTTGGGTTTTATGTCAGCACCTTTCAGAGCTTGGCTGGTTTCGAGGAGAAGTTTCACAAGGAAATGAGCCGGGTGAGATGCTTCTATAGATGTCCACTGCCGCCGTATTTATATACAGACCAGACAAAACATACTGCATCACAATATCAAATAACAGTTAATGGAAACTGATAACAATGCCAGACTGTGTCTGACTGCATTAGCAGTCTCTGCACTTCTTGCTGCCCTTGAGCATGGTTTCTGTAAACAGATTTAAATTTACAGTTAGAATTTCAGCTTTTATTTTTTTGCCCAGTGAAGCAAACCTAGGACTTGGGGTGGTTTTAAATGAGTGCAGCCAGATTATCCATTGCCACCCCAGCTGGAGAGCTGTAAATACTGTCTCTCTGAACAGTTTGGACGTGGTGCAAATAAACTTGGCAGCATGTAGATATTGTGATCAATTTGCCATGGACAGTCTGCTGCGACTTAATTTAATTGGAAATGGAAATGTTAGAGAGAGATGTTGCTCAAATCAGTGATGTGTGATGATTGGAGGGCTTAATAGCTGACAACCTTCTGTTCCCTTCCCTGCAGTTGGATCAGGATTTGTACAATGTCTTGGAGACTTTGGAGAGAACGGAAACAACCAGGTTAGTGAGCAAAGATCAGTTGTTTAAATACTCTGCTAGCAAAACTTGATTCTGCTGAGTGTGCTATAATGCATTGCATAAATCCCGGAAATCATTTTAGAGTGCCGAGTCTCATCAATTAATCCCTGTGGCTGGTGCTATTAGCCAGGGAAGAAAAGAACCTGCTGGATCTCTGTGCTTTCCTCTACTCTAATAGAAATCTTTTCCAAAATGTTTGCAAATATTTGAACCTCCTGGAAGAGATAATTCACCATGCTTGATGAATGTCACAGTCTCTATGGTTAGACTAGCATAGCAATAAGTGGTCAGCTTATTATCAATGAGCCCATTTATTTTCCCAGTTAATGTGTTTCATGTGCAACGAGAGGTGAAAGCCCACAAAACCATAAATACCACTCTATGTTACAATACACATTCTCAGTGTCTTTAACTGACCAGCAGGAAAGCATTGTGATTATAATACTGGTTGTAATTGCACCTTGATTTCTAAACACAGTGGATTAAAATGTTTCATATCACACACATCTTAAGACACATAAATTGACACACAAAGTGGCATGCATTAACCTAAAGCCCCCCCACCCCCACCCCCTTGCAGAAAGACAGGTAACCGAGATGCCACAACGTCAGGAGCAAATATGAGGTAACCAGCAGCAACTGTGGTAACCTTAGTGACACAACTGTTGTCTGTCTGTCCACCTGACATGTGTGTCCAGCTGTTTTACTGTCAGTCAGTCTGCTGGCTTGGGAGATTTCAGGAAAGACTAGTGCTTGTTGTTGCAAGTGAATTCACAGATACACAGTCTGATCAGAGAGTTGTGCGCTCGGAGCTGCAGATACAAAAGAGATTAGTGCAACTGTGTTTTTAATGCTGCAACTGGAAACACTGATTTACATTTTGATATAGCTCAAATCTAATTAGCATGGTCATAGCATCTCATCCCTTCTTACACTTTCAATTTCTTACATTTGCATTTATTGGATCGTCAACTTCAGACTCACTTTAGTGCCAGTTGCACCCGACTGGTAACGTCACTCTGTTATTACAATGAGTGTGCAGATACGTATGTTCTAAGCCCTTTTCATGTCGGCATCTCCGTGGCGACTTTATGACATGCTCCGAATGACAGCGAATGCCTCTGTCACTGCTCGCGCCTGAGGATTTACAGGAGCCACAAACTAAGCCCTGTTGCATGGGATGGGAGGATGGAAAGATGGGAGGATCACTTCTCTTGCATGATAGCCCTTGTAGTTACATCTTAAAGTCTTGTAGCGCATGCTGTGTAACTTCTCTCCTGTCTTGTTACAGCTTCTCTACTTTGCTGCTCTCCTGTTTCATATTGTCTGTGGTCCTTGTTATTCTCTCTGTAATTTGTCTGTGGTCTCGTTTGGTTCTCCCTCTCCCCCTTTCTCAATCACTCAGTGGGAAAGAACCATCGAACCACACTCTCAGGCCAGGAGGACCTCCACCAATCCCTAAATCTCCATCCAAGGTAGAGGTGTAAGATTTGTGCGATTTATTTAAAAGAAATATTGTTTCTTAATTCTACAGTCATTCTCACGACTTCTCGTTTGTATTTCATTCTAACCAAACTTTGCTAATGTTAAATCTGAAAGTTTCCATGAAATTTGAAAACCCCTCAGATTTATTTGTTCCCGTGGCTCAACGTATCCATATTTTATTCTCTGTCCCAGCTAAAGCCAGCAGTGCCTCCCCCACCCAAGGTGACCCCATCTAAAGAGATGAAAACAGAGAATATCATCAACCTATTTGATGCTGCAGCAGCTACTCCGGACATCAACGTCACCTCCCCTACAGAGGTTAGTGACAAACTGTAGCTTTCTGTGGCCCTTTAACTTTCTCTTCTATGCAGGTCAAAACCAATTAAATGCTCCTTATGCTGGCCTGCCTATTCTATTCTATTCTATTCTATTCTATTCTATTCTATTCTATTCTGTCCATGTCCTGGCATCCTCTATTAAACCCAGTTAGCCAATGAGCCCTCCTATTCCTGTTGTTATCAGTTTGACAGTCCTGCAGTGAGCAGCCTATTGGACATGGACCTGGACTCTTTCAGTGCAGCAACCAAAGCCTCCATGGTCACACAGGTGGACGAGTCATGGCATGAACATAGTCATAGAGACACTCCACCGCGAGAAATGCCAAACTACACAAGAGATTTCACGTTGTATTCAGAAATAGCTTAAGATTATTTCATGATATTTAAGTGCTAATGAACTTAGGTCATTAGGCACAGGTCACTGCAACGTGACCTGTGCAAAACAAGGTGTGCAAATGATATAGTATAAGGTTTGGTGCCAGTTCAGTTATTCAAATATAAATATACTGAAATAACCTTGATAAGTCTAGATACAACATGAAATCACTTGGTTAGATTGACATCGCTTGAGGTGTAACCTGCTCTGCTTTTTCCCCCCCGATGTTCCAAACAAAAGGTGGATGACAGCATGATGATCTGTAGAAACCTGCTTCTTGTCACCACATCCTACTGCTACAGCACAGTCCACAGATCAATCATGGCATGAACTGATGACTAATAATTCTGCTGTGCTATGACAAAAGAACAGGAGAATGTAATGAGGAATACTGCAATGGACTGACTTTTGTTAGACTAAAAGTTGCATTCTATGCAAGTTGAGATTGTTGACTGTTAAATGGCATATAATGTAAACTGTTCCTGTTGTTCCTGTAGTTTAGATCTATGTGCCTGTTGAGAGGTTCAGACTCATGGCTGGTGGGTGGGAGTGACACTGGCTTTGAATAAAATTTGGTTTTGTTTAAGAAAATATATGGCAACATAAAGTCACCTCTTACATCAAAGAGCAGTGATTCTACTCTTGTTCTGCCACAGAACTCCTGCTATGGGCTTGTAGGTTAAGAGCATGGGACCTACATTGAAATGTCTTATTGAATGATTGAATGCAGTGAGTGTAAACAAACAAAAAAAGGATTGAGTTTTTTTTCTGTGTTTTCATCTTGTTGCTTCCTCTGTTTTTCACAGTCTGCAAACTGGGACTCATGGGTAAGCACATCACCTTCATCCTAAATTAAATGTTCAGCATCATTAAATAAAAATATATGATTATCATTACAATCATCATCTTTATCAGCAAGTTTTATTTTTGTTCAGTTTTCATCTGTTTGCATTTACTACCTGTGTAGGCATGCAGTCTTTTCCCCACTTCTGTTATGCTTGCTGCTACATGAAGTCCTGTACTACAAATGCAGGTTGTTGGGGAAAGATACTTTTATAATGGTTATTTCTGTATAACAACAACAGTATACGTTTGTTTTCATTTCGTTAGTCTGTCCCGTATCTGTTTGTGCATTGTCCTTGTGTCTGCAATGCTTCATGTGCTAACACTTAACACTGAAGAGATTGTTGCGCAGCACAAATAGAACTTGGGAATAAAGTCAATTCATTTTCAAATGTCATTTTACACTGTTACAAATATAATCAATATGAACCATGTCCTATATGCAGAGTTCTCTCAAGGTTTCCTACCTCTCCTTCAATATATACAGTTCCTAGAGAAGACTTACACTTTGCAATTACTGTTCAAGTGTATGCTACTATAAGTGTACAAATACTGGCATACAGAAACTTTAGAATGAATGCAAATGAAATATCTAAATGTGTATAATGATTTGGAACTGAATTGACTGAATTTTTTTCTGTTTCTCCTTGTATCCCTGTGTGTTCACATGTTACAGTACATGTCCCATGTGGCACAAAGGGAACTGTTGTGTTCTGAAAGTAAAGTTGCTCACATTTGTGGTGGATGTAGCTTGTAGTGATGAGACTGAAGAATTAGTGAGCAACTTTACAAAGCCTTTCTTGCAACTTGGCATTTGATTACTCAATGGCCTTTTTTTGTTCAATGTAAGAGGGATGTGTCTCAACAACCATACTGCTGTACTCGAGCTTGAGGCAAAGCACTGATTGCTGAAAAGGAACGACACTTCTACTCTTACAAAGCTCCTTGCTCTTTCTCCATCTGAACATAGCCGTGGGAACAGAAACCATGCTTGCTAACTGCACACAGAAGATCCAACATCTATCTTCTGATGGGAAACGGCTCATTCTTTTATTTTCTTGCCTCTTACTGCCACGTTTCCTTAAGTTATCTTTTGATTTGTTCAAAGTCTTCTCAGTACGAGTTGTTTACACCTATCTTCTTGGATCGTATGATGATGATGATGGTGATGATGATGACCCACAAACACCTGCTGCTGAACTCCTTCCATTAGTGTCCATGGCATTTTTTATGGTCTTCTTGCAAACGTCTAAGTTTTGCCTGAAATTTGACTAATTAATGCTCGACTCCAACTCCTCAAACCCTCATCCGTGTTTAGACCCATTAAAGGGCCATTCTATTGTTTTTCTTGTATCATTTAATATCACATCGCACAATAAATTTAACTTGGGCACAGCAGTGCTTTGAGCAAACTGCTAACATGCTCACAGCAACGATGCTGACATGCTGGTAATGTTTGCCATGTTCTTGGTTTAACATGTGACTGTACTAACATGTAGCATGTAGCGCATGTGTGGGCAAAGTCACTTTTATGGTCCTTTAATGATTTGAGTCCTTACCCACCATTCTGTTAGTTCCCATATACAGTCCTTTAAAGGCCCTTTGATATCCATGTCAATCAGATAATGCTTTCCTCATCAAAACTATTTTACTTTTTTCATCCAAAGAAAACTTTTTGAAACCATCTGATTTACAAAAACCTTACAATACCCATTTATTTATCTCTTATAACTTCAATGCCTCTGATGCCTGGAAACCCGACCCTTGTCCCTCAGGCTGAGGACAGTGGCTCCCAGCAAGAGAACACCCAGGTGCACTATGACCCTGTGGCTGCTGCTGCAGAGGCCTGGGGGGATGATGGTTCGCAGCCTGTCCGGTATGACCCCATAGCAGCGGTCAAAGAGGGCTGGGGGGATGACGGAACCCAGCCAGTTTCCTATGACCCTGTGGCTGAGGCTCAGGAGGAATGGGGAGATGATGATGAGAGCCAGCCGGTTGATTACGAGCCTGTGGCTGAAGCCCAGGCGGGCTCGGGCGATGATGTGAGCCAGCCGGTCTCAGAGGTGCCTGCCACCAAAGACGAAACACCTACAGCTGAGGCTCCAGCTGACACCCCTGAGGAAGAACCTGCCCCAGCTACGACCCCGTTGGATAATGAGGAGGGTCAGGTAACGAAGGGGGAAAAAAAAAGAGAGATGCATCTGGATGAAAATGGCGGATGCATCGACTCGATATCGATCAATAGATAGAGAAGGAACTTGTGAATGAAAAGTGGGAAGACATCGTTATTTTAAGATGCAGAGATTTAGGATGCATCTGGGAAAGATGTTGCGATGAGATGGAAATGAATAGATGAGGGAAAGAAAAGATTAGCAACATCTGCTTCTCAGTGCACATAATTAATCAGAAGTACCGCTATTCACAAGTTTACACACACTATCCTGTGCATCTAATCCTGCTGTCTATTCACCATACCTGCATTAACTATGACATTGCTGTTTAAGCTCTGCTGCTTGTCTGATAGTCTGTCTCTGTCTTGTCCCTCTGTTCTTCTTCCCCTTGTCCATTATGTACGGAGAATTGTGTGCATTATTCTCTAACCTTTCTCTGTCGTTCCTCTCTTGTCTTGATGCTCTCAGGATGAGTCCACAGCAGCTCCTGCAGCTGCTGAAGAAGAGGCTGCAACAGAAGAGGTAAGTATAGGATTTACTATATATTCCTATTCATATGATCTACAGGGGGCAGCACGGTGGCCCAGTGGTTAGCGCTCGTGCCTCACAGCAAAAAGGTTCTCAATGTCAGCTGGCATCGGTTCCAGCTCCCCCCCACGACCCTGAAAAGGATTAATCGGTGGAAAATGAATGAATGAATGATCTATAGGAAGAGAAGTACTTTCAACAGCTTCAAGACACAGGCTCATGTTTTATGCAAACTTCTGCTGGTTCGATTAGTTTCCTCATAAGACATTGAAGATTTAATTAAGAAGTGTTACAGTGTGAACTGCGCTTCAGTAAATTGTGCCTCGTTTTATTGTCTAGACACCTGTAGCAGTCACACCTGATTCGACAGAAGCACCTCCAGAACCTTCAGAAATGCCCCCTGGGTTCTTATTTAAGGTAAATCAGGTTGCAAACAAGAAAAATGATTAAAATCTGCCACGTGTCTATTTAAACACCCATATTTGTTGTATGAATGGTGATAAATCATGTCAGTACTTATATGCTGTAGGTCCAGGTGATGCATGATTATGCCGCTAACGATACAGACGAACTGGAGATGAAGGCTGGAGACACGGTGCTAGTAATCCCCTTTGACAACCCTGAAGAACAGGTACACACACAAACACACACAGAGGCATGCAGGTATCCTGTGTTGTGTCGCAGTGACAATGTGTTGATGTTTGCATGTCTCTGTATTTAGGATGACGGCTGGCTGATGGGAATGAAGCAGGATGACTGGCAGCAGAACAAAGAAAACGCCACTAAAGGAGTATTTCCTGAAAATTTCACCCAGAGGCTGTGAATGAGAAGGACAAAACATCATTTGAGCTCTCTCGCTTTATGTCTCCTTTCCTCTTGCCTCTATCCTCCATATCTCCTCTTGCCCTAATACTGTATCTTTACTAGGACTTTGGCCATAGAAGCAGAGCTGTCACAGCCCTTGCTGAAATCATGCATTTCTAAGGTCTGCTACACTGTGCTAAAAGCAGATCTTGCCCTTTTTTGTGGATTTCTGCCAACCGTATACATTTCAAAAGGTATGTAGCCATGTCACAGGTGCCAGTTGGTCTTGGCCTGCTATGTTGCTAGTCACAGCCAGAGGGATTGATTAGAGAATCCTGATCAGACTGGGCTGACGCAGGGATGGGGCACCTCTGCAATGGCAACTGCTGTGGCAACGTCATTATGATATTTTATTTTTAGTTATATTTTGTCTCACCTTAAACTCTACAAAGCATAACCCACCACCATAAGAGAAAAAATATCTTTCAAGGCTTATTTTTGTTCATCTGATATCGAGAGATTGAGAACTGTGTGAAATTACAATGCCAAGTGTAGCAAAGTATCCCTTACACACATACACAAACACACAGACAGTATATATATATACATATATATATATATATGTGTGTATATATATATGTGTACATATATATATGTGTACGATGTGTACATATATATATATATATATATACACATATATCACAAAGGTTGGGGGGTGTAATACCAAAACAAGGCTTAAATGACACAACACACACTGAGTAGAGTCTTTTCTATGTTTAAAAATTCCTAGCTGTCAGCTTTATCTTAGTTAAAAAGACATTTGAGCACACAAGGTGCCAAAGTCTGTTCAATAAAACTGCACAGATTTAATTAGTCCTGAGGTTCTCAGACGGGTGATTACACACTGGACACATTCAGCCGATCTTTTATTCCAAATTTAATTATTGACCTGTGAATCACTGGCCCTTGGTCGTTGTATATGTTTAGATTTAATGGTGGTTCATTGTAAGTAGAGTGAAGCTATTGTTAAAATCCTATAAAATGCATATGCAGTCAACTGGTCAGCCAACACCAGCCTAGTCCAGGTGACTGCAGGAATTCAGTATGATCATGTTTTGGAGGTACGAACAGAAACACTGGTCTCAAAGGCCCGTAGAGCAGAATCGATAATGTTAAAATCATTTTTGATAGACGTCTTTTCACAAGGGGTTTCCAAATATGCATTACTCAGGCTTGCCACAAAGCTAGCCAGCACAGTACACCAACGAGAGGCACAAGAAGCTGCTACTGGTATAATAGTCGGGCATATATAGTGACAGTCACACCCTAATATTAATCAATATATGGTTACTGAGCCAGGCTCATTGGTTTAAAAAAATGTGCCGAAAACAATTCCTCCTGTTTGCATAGAGACTACTCAGCTCAAATGCAGATGACTCAGAATATGCACCAGAGCAACTTCTTTTATTTTTGTATGCTGCCGAGCAATGATTACATATAGCCTAATGTAACTATGTCAGCATAATTGCCAACTGAGGATGCTATGGAGTATTTTGTACTTCTGTCAGGTTTACTGCTCTCAACCTAGTCAACCACTGTAGGTAGTTCAACCTATCACACATTCTGTCTAACTCAAAGGAGAGTCACATTTCTCATGATGTTATTAACGTGTAATAAGTGTGAGTGACGATGTATGTATGTGTGGTTGTATGTGGGCGTGTTGATGGGTAATTGGAAACATAAATTCTTTATCTATAGGCTACTGTTGTTGGACAATATCACCGCCAGCTACCGGGGAATGAGGCTGGATGAAGACAATTCAGATGTATTTGGGTCTTTTTTTCCCCACTGGCTGGTATTATGGTTCCAGGTGTTATTGTGCATTTGTTGTGTGTAAGTGTAATTTTGACAAGCTGTGTTGACAGATACATATTCTATAGAGACATTCATATCTGTGTGTGAGTTACTGTGAGCATGCTGACTTCCCATGTGTTGTGTGAACACCCTTGATTTAAGACAATGATACTTGGGTCACTTTTGAGGCAGTTGAAACAAGCATTCTTTTTGCTACTTTGTTTTCTTCATCTTATTAATTGGGGGCTGTATATATTTCCACCGCTGCCCCCTTTTAGCCCTAATTATATTTGCTTGTCCATCAGCTTTGCCTCAGAATATTGCCTGGGTATCGTGGTCCAAACAGAGTTAAACATGATCACATGGAGACCAGACAAATAGAGGAAAAAATTAAAACCACCTGACCCAGGTTGACAATTTTTTTTAGTGTATTTTACTTCCTGATATGTGCCTGATCTCAAATGAGATGCACAAGCAGGTAAACCAGTCACTTCTCATATTTTGTTTTTCAACTTTATTTATAACTTACTGAGTATTTTTCCTGGGTCTGGTTCTCTATCTGTCTTTATGAATCAGTCTCCTGCGATGAGCTATGGGATATGCCGAAAAGGTTTGTCCTGTAAGTAACTGACTGAAAATAATAAAAAATAACCTACAATCTCCTTACCTCTGTGGCTGTAATATTTTGTCCACAAATGAGGCATCCAGTAGGGTGTGCTGTGTTCAAGGACTAACTCTCCATCCAAGAAAAAATAGCCCACTGTCAGCCATCATGAGGAGGACAGAGGAGTGCTGCTGTGTGCTGCTGTCCGTGGTCCTGAATCCAACTTGCAGCCCACCCTGTAACCACAGCTATCCATGCTGGATTCACAATATGCCACCTGATGTCACAAATCACCATTTACATGATACATGTTGACATGTAACAGGTGGGTATCAGTAGAAGAAGCAAACTTATCACACAGGGTCTCTTAGCAATGAATTCTTTGCCAATCTATGTTGTTAATAATGCACACAGTAGTTTTGGTTTAAAAACATGAACTTTATGTTTCAAATGCAAATTGTATGCACATAGTTGGCAATAATAATAATAGTTTACAATATTTTTAAAAATAGATTTTTAAATAGTCTCTCCAACAACAGCTTAATATACATATTTAACAAATCTTGGAGCTTTCATATAGAAGAAGCCTTGGAGTTCCTAGATAACTTCACAAAACATAACACAACAGGGTTTTCCTAGAGGAACACTGTGGCAATATAAGCTACATGTGTATCCATATCATTTCAGCCACATATAAAAAGATGAGATTTCCATCTCATTATGCTGAAAATCTGATATTCTTGGGTGATAGATGGAATAATGAATGTTGTAAGGTAAGGCTATTGAACATATTTAGTATTCAAGATTAAAGATAACTGTTACTTATCAATGCATAGCTGTTGCTTAATACAGTAGTTGAATGCAGCCTGAGTATTGTGTATGCCTTAAATAGGTACTACTGACCTGAAAACTGAAAACCTGACACGAAAAAAACATGTCACAAAATACCTGATTAAACAAAAGTGAAGTATAAATGAACCATATGAATCAGTCTGAGACAATCAAGTGGAATGAAAGCAGATGATGGACTTGGGAGAAAAAGAAGATGGCCACCACAGCACCATGCACCTTTCCTTTAAGCTGAACGAAAAACGCAACAACACAATTCTTGTGTCCATCATCATTCCCTGACTTATTTCTTACTCAGCCCTTTTCAGATGTGAAACAACAGTGGAACACCACCATACTGATACACTGCATCCTGACATAACGTAGAACCTCGGTGTCCACATTTGAATCAGCTACTGAGGTTTTTCAGTTAAATATTGTTTTGTCAATAATATACACAACAGGCTCTATAGATAAGACTTAAGCTAAAACTGCAAATATGATTTAGACAGTAGAATTTGTTTTGTCTTTCTCTCTAATGAGCCCTTACTGACTTAAAAACGTGCACAGACAGACCTTCAAATATTCAGTTTCTAGTTTCCTTCATGATACTTCACCTTTTCCTCATATGTTAATTACTTCTATTGGTAACAGTATAACCTAGCTTGATATCGAATGCAGAAATTACACTAAATACAGTACAAAGGAATGAGGACAACTGATTGTCTTACTTCATTATACCTACATTGTTGATCACAGTCTTTGGTTTCGGTTTCTAAGTCAAGGGGACTGAACAGGAGTGATACATATGCCAGTTTTTCTGTTGGTACTCAAGCTAGAAATTTGATTTGAATTTATACCGATGTTCTTTTGACATTGTTTAAAGACAAAAGCTAACTGTCTTAGTGTTCCTTTGTCTTTTGCACAATTTCACTTGTGGCGAAACAGGAAAATCCACATAGATTTAGTACAAAATTCATTTACGCTATAAAACCTATTGTCTTTGGTGGTCCTTCGATCACTTTCTCCTGCTGAGAGAGGCAGCTGTGATCTGTGCTTTGGTGGTCCTGAATTGAGGAGTCATGAATGAAGTCATGGCTCCTATCTGTTTTCTTGCTCCATACCCCATGGGTGGAAGTGTCCGGGATCCAGCAGCATTTGCCCTAGCTTCTGCAGAAGCCAAGGATACCAGTGCAGCCCATTCGTCTGTGGTTCTGAAGGTCCAACCAGGCTGTAGAAGAATCTCAGTGGGGCCAGGACCCAGTGGGCCAAGTGGTGATTGTCCACAGCCGCATAGCAAGATGCTAGCACACCGTCCACCACTATAGACCCATGCTGGGTGAGTGGGGCATACAGGCCAATGTCTCTCTTCTCCTCCACAAAGGTAACCCGTGAAAATGTTACCTGTGACCCCACATTGCCTTGTGGAGTACGTACACACTGTCCTGGACGGAGCTCGCTGGCAAAAACTGCCTTCAGATCACTGACTGAGCTGGACCAGCACCCCTTTATGGAGCCCAAAAATGTCTCTTTAACTGTCTCTTCCTGCTGCAGCTCACTCTGACCACCAGTGCAGTCAGTGACAAAGATCAGATGAGCGGCTGTGAGTGTAATATTAAGTCCCGTGTCCGTGCCAATGGTGTAGAAGATCTTTGTGGCGTTGGGCTGGCGGTCCAGAAAGGATAGGACTGGGCTGTACAGAAGAGGACCCAGGCCATCTGTGGTTGAGGACGCCAAGACACGGTCACCGAGGTTAAGGTCACGCATATGTTTAGTCGCTCCACTCTCAAGGAAAACCTGAGCATCACCGGGGAAACAACCACCAGTTTTGGCTGCCACAGAATGTTCTGTAGAGATGGAAGAAAGAATAAAACTGAATCTTCACTGTTTGAATTAATCAAGAACATACGGACAAATGAATGTTCAGTTCAGCAGCAGCACTTGCATTTTGACATCTGCAGGTTATTCTAGGTCGCCCTGTGCTGTGTGAAGCAGGTGAGACTTTGACACTTACTCAAGGACAACTTTATCTCAGTGGATCAGCAGTAGACTGTTAACATATGCATGTAATGTGACTCCTAGAAACCCGCCACTGGCTCTCACATGTAGGAAGTTACTTGAGAAATAATGTAATGTGAAAATAATGTGAAAATATTTCTTAGAAATTATCTTTTTTTGTCCTTGTGCACACTCTGATAGTGATGGCTGACTGAGCAGTAAAACACAAATCACAAATAATTCAGCAGCAGTATAACAATCGTAAATTGTATTGTATAAACCTGGTCAGAACACACATTATATATATATACATATATATATATATATATTTGGTAACATTTATGATATCTAGTCCAGCCTACGGTTCACATTTTATCTGAATAAGGTGGCCCTTTAAGACACCGTGAGATGAAGTGGCAAGAAGAAGTAGTCAGCAGGAGCTAATGGATAACCAGCTGATTGTATCACCACAGTCAGAGCACGGCCTGGGGTCAGGGAGACAGGAAAGTACACAGACTCATACCTGGGTCGAGATATTGTTTGGATTACAGCAGAGTTTGAGTTTTAAACAGAGTCACATGATTATTTTCACTGGTCAACACAAGAAACGAGCCCTGACACATCGTAATGATTCTGAATACTGCAAATCTGGAGAAGTGGGCTGACATTAAAGAAACAACTGGCCTGAGAACAGACTGTTCCCAGTTTCAAATAAGAACTACAACACTCGTCATCAAATATGTGTATGGTGGGGGGGGGGGGTGTCTGTCTCAAGGCAGTCTTAAAGCAGCCAAATATTTGTTCAAGGTGTGTGTGTCTGTAAGCCTGAGGACTGCAGAAAAGGAGGGCTGTGACCAGGAGGTGATAAGGCTGCGATAAGAGATCTGAGAGAAACTTACTGAAGGAAAAGCAACAGCAAAACAAAGAGAGAGTTAATCATCTCACAGCCCACTAACCACACCAGCTGCAGACTGCTCGACTCAAGTTTGGCATCAAACAACTGGTGGTACCAGACATGGCACGATGGGCTTCTCAAGAGTTTGAATAACTCAAAGTGGAATGCGCTCGAGTTGTTTTTTTGAAGAAGAAGAAGAAGAAGAAGAAGACATGTATCTGTGTGTTTCATAAAGTCTGTGTGTGCTGGAGAAATCTAAGTTAATATTAACAATATCACTTGGAAAATTGAATTTATTTACAGAGACAGTCTCGAAAACTATCAGACTGACCAGAAATGGGTACACAGCACCATATGCACTATTAATTACTGGATTGTTCTTCCACTTAATATTCTGCAGTCACAAAGACTGATAGCTTTATAATGACGTCTGACCAAAAAAGTAAAAGTGAATACAGCAAAGAGCACAGGTGCACACCCTGCTTTGATTGGCTCCCAAAAGGCCATAGACAGCAACACACACACACACACACACAGACACGCACAGACAGATTATACAGGCACAGGAAGGCAAGATGGAGAATCACCAACAAAGGCTCTGAGATCACCCTCATTAGTGGAAATGACAGCTGGCCACACAAACAAATACATACAAACACATGTTCAGGTACTGGAACACACACACACACACACGGAGTGGCTCATATCCACCTCTTACCTGATTTGACGCTACAGTGAATGTGGGCTTTGGACTCATAGTAGACCCAGTCAAATCCAGCTTCTACAGCCAGCCGTGCCAACATGGCATATTTATTTCTGTCCCTGAGAAGAGAAATATCATAACATGCATTACAACAAATCGATCAAATCGATCAGATCTCGTCCGACGTGGAGTACTTCTCCAAAAACCTGCAGAGGGCCACTGTGTTATAATGTTCACAGTGTTTGTGATTTCAGCTGGACCTTGGTCCCACACTCAGATTTGGATTTTAACATTTTAAATCAGCAAAAAAAACAAAACAAAAAAAAACAGGTTTGCTGACTAACTGTTTAACTCATCACATGCTGATAAGCTGATTGACTGGCTGACTTGTTGACTGTTGTCAGTGATGCTGTAGCCCCAGTCTATGGCCTACTTAACGCCACATAGTGGGCTGTATGGTTTGCCCACCTGTCTGAGGTGGTGATGTCGACAGCACGTCCCTCATAGTGCAACGAGTCCTCTGAATGATGGCCGTCCTCATCCCAGCCCTCGGTCACCCTCAGCTTCACACCTGGCCACATGTTCATCACGGAGATGGCCAGCGAGTTTAACTTGTCCTTACAACGCTGATGACGGGACACCCAGAATGAGAGTGAGAAGACAGGCTGTTAGAGACAACCAAGAAACCAGCTTGTACCACTTATGAGAAAGAGGAGGAAAGTGAGTGAGTGGCTTTTACAGGCAAAGACAGACGCGATGAAGACATATGCTGACTCATATAGCACTGACATAATCACACTGATGAAATTCTGCAATGTGGATGGTCACATTACACACAACTATCCACACATATACAAGATGCCCCTGACAGTGAAGAGCCACTTCAATTGACCTTATTTAAAACCAGTAATTGTTAATTCAATTACGGTAATTGTCAACGAATGAATGAATGAATGAATGAATGAATGAATGAATGAATGAATGAATGAATGAATGAATGAATGCATTGATTTACCACATAATACAACTTTACACGTCTCCATCTGACCATGTCCATACATGAAATCACAAAAGAAGCAAAGCTTCAATTCAACAACAGCAGCTGAGCAGGTTTGAAAACACAGTGGTGACGCGACGCGCGGGAGTCGATGGAATCAATTACTCTGGTTTGAACATTGAACTGACTGCAAACACTGGATCCAGAGACGGATCACGTCAAGTCAAGTGGCGCTGTCAGTTGGTTTGAACCTGTGGACAGGACTAACGCACAGCAGTGGCACCAACAACTAATGGTGCGTCTTTGCGCATCTGTGCCAGATGTTCTTCATCCTTTACCTGCACTCATCCATCTCTCCTCCTCACCTGGGTCATGAGTCTGTCGGCGCCCGTGTCCTCCTCGTCCTTGAAGATAATGTCCGTGTTGTAATTCGGCGTCAGCTCCTTGAAGCGCTCAGAGTTGCGAGTTATTTTGCCCTCGGGTCGCCCGCTGGCTCCCAGCGTCTTCTCGGCGACGTTGGGGCTGAACTGTTTGTAGGCAAGCGGCGTGAGCTTTTTCGGGAGCCGCCTCTTGCCGTACCCCCTCCCCGGCCCGCAGCCCTCCGAGACAGGTGCGAGGAGGAGGAGGACCAGGGCGCACAGAGAGGCGGTGAGAAGGAGGAAGGAGATCCGCATCGCCCCTGGGGGGAGGGAGGACTCTCCCTGGGGAGAGAGGTGTCTTCAGTGCCTCCTCGGGCGAGTTCCCGACTCCATCGTCCGTGACTGCCGCAACATCACGCCCCAAAACCCGCAACGGAAGCTCAACACCTCGTCTACACCGGACACCATGAGGTCACCGAAGAGTTTTTATTGGCTCAAAAAAAAAAAAAAAAAAAAAACACAACCCAACAACGACCTGAATGGAGAAACTTGGCTCCCTCCGCCTTGCAGAATCAACAGTAAGTGTGCAGGCTGTAAAGTGCGTGTATTTAAACAAACAGGTTCAAAGTCGATTTGGTGGGTGAGAGAGTTAAAGGGAGAGAGAGAGAGAGAGAGAGAGAGAGAGAGAGAGACGGGTTGCTGATATCCAAGTTGCAGTGTCGTGGGTTCTCTCCCTCTCCCTCTGGCTCTGGGAAACGGTCACAGCATCAGACTGTTGCTCGCCGTTCGGGCGCTGCTCTCTCTGGACTCGGAGCCTCTCCGCTGCTCCGCTCTCCTCTGCGGCGCGCAACAGGCTGCAGCTCTCCACTTGGATGGTTGCGGGGATTTGAGTGATCCAAAACGATCTGTTGCCACTTCAGACCGCACCCTGCCAGTCCTGCCCTCCTCTCCTCTCCTCTCCTCTCCCTCTGTCCCCGCTCTGCCACCCACCCCGCCCCTCCTGGGCACAGGGCGCACTGGAGACTCGTGTCCACACTCCGCTGGCAGACAGGCAAGCAGAAACACAAGCTCCTGCACATTTCCAGTTGCTGTCTTTATTTGTCTATGCACTTGACTGCTCCTGAAAACACAGTGGTTGTTTTTCTTATTATTATTGTTTCAAACTGTCACAAACAATCACAGTCAATTAAACCAATCAATTTCCTGGACTGAAGTGCCACCAATGAGTTCCCCTCAGCTGCAATCCACTATCAGTGTGATCAAGGGTCACTGGCTGACTGGCTTGCTAGTGTTTGGTTGGCTGACTGGGTAACAGGGTCATTTACTAGCTGTGAGGCAGACTGATTGACTGACTGTTTCCCAGGTGGACCCAGCTGAGGAGCTGCTCCACTGAATAACTGACTCACTGACTGTCTGTCACTCACAGATTGTTTGACTCGCTGACTGATCAGCATGACCAAATCTATGGTTTGCCAAGTACACTGGCTTACACCTCTGCCAGTTGGTCCATACAATCCTCCTAATTAACGGACAAGATTCATTACTTTTGTCAATTTCCTAATAGGAACAAATTACATAGATGATTTATGAACTTTGGCTCTATGGCTCCCTGGCTGCAGGCTGTTTATGGCTGATACACACACACACACACACACACACACACACACACACTGTTAAACACCAGCAAATGCCTGCCCCTCCGAATTAGCTCTTCAAATATTTGCCAGTAGAAAATCAGTGGTCTCACCCCTATTTCTCAGGGCAGGCTCCTTTGAATGAACTGAACTGTACATGGCCGAGGGTTTCCACAATTTATGTTTTATTATTTGCGAGTGCAAACACCATAAAGTATTTTTGCTGCGCACACTGCTTTTCATGTCTCTTGATGGAACACAGGAAGGCAAAGAGCGAGATTCACGCACAGTAAACAGCCGTCTATAGCTGTGTTTACCCTTTAGCCGAAATAGAACATCAACCGACACTTGTGTAAATTCATTAGTACTATCCTGGTAGGGAACATACAAGCCCGTTAAAAGAAATCAGAGTTAATCATAATGGTGTCAGTGTTATGCTGAATTTGTAACAGCTTTGTAAAGCGAAAAAAGGCTCTGATAACAAAATTAACAACCATAGTTTGCCTTGACTCTCCATGGTTTCATGTTTACCATGACGAAATAAAACTAGCATTGATTTTCTGGTTAAATGTTTATTTCATTTACACTAGTAAAATTACTGAACAAGTGGATCTTCGGTACAAAAACACATTTCTGATCAGTCACATGAACGTAAGTACTGATACTTGATCCGCCTCTTTTTGTGTTACTCTTTCCATATGTTAACAAGGTTTGTATTTCTCAAGCGCTTCTGTGACCAAAAATCTCTATGCAAATTTGTGTGTTTGTACCCACGTATGCAGACGCATATGTTTTCCTGTAACTATCAGCATTTTGTGGGTGTGTGTGTGTGTGTGAGTGTGTATCATCCCTCCTTTGAAGATCATAAATACAGGCGTGGCTCCAGGCAGGCCTGCTGCCTATTCAGCGTGGCTGTCGACAATGCTTCAGAAGTGGTCACATTCTCCCATCCATCCATCCCTCCCTTCATCCATCCATCTCTCTGTTCCTCTTTGACTCAAGAGAGGACGCCGTGACCTTTCAAGAAGGCAACACTGTGATCCGATCGACCCAAAGAGGAGCCTCACACCATCTCACCGTCTCTGTTACTATTCATCAACCTGTCAATTTCTCAGTCTCACACTATTCACGTCAGCGTCTTTCAGCGCCACTGAACCTACTGCCATGGTTCACAAATCCTGAGGTATGAGCTCAAACACACACACACACACACACACACAGACTCACACACACATATTAAGGCTAGCAAATACACAGACACACATATCCAGGCATGTGTGCAAAGTACAAGCTCATATGTTCACAACTATGCGCGCACAAACACACAGCGACCAGGCCGGCCGACAAGTCAACCAAGAATCAGGCCCCGGTTCATTGATGTTTGTTAAAGTTATTAATTTTCTCAGTGAAATAAGAGGCCACGGTGGCAGGACACAGGCAGATGAGTGCCAGCCCTAGAATCTGCCTCTGCTTTCATCTGCTGATCACTGGGGCTCTATGAGTCCACAGCACAGGGCCTTTACATGGGCACCGGGGTTACCCACGCATACCAACAAAGGCTCTGAGTGGGGCAAGAGGAGACACAGATGAAAGGAGATGCCGTGAAGACGATGAGGAAGAAGCGATGAGGGGAGAAAGAATGTGGAAAAGAATGACACAGGGAGATAATGAGAGAGGGTGAAATATGGCAGCAACATGTGAACGGAGGCGTTGATGAAAGAAAGAGCAGGAGGGGAGATGGGTTGAATGAGTGTGAGAGACTGGCACATTAGCTGGTAAACAAGCGAGCCCGGGTTGTTTTGCAGGCAGTGGGAGCTGGCGTGTTTGTGGCTTGTGGTGGAAATCGCTGTAATGGGGGTTCAAGTACGTTATGCTCAAGGTAACAACAGCTAGTGGCTAAAACCACCATCCCTCTTCCTCCTCCTCCTCCCCCTCCTCCCGCCCTTCCACACACTCCAGCATCCAACCCCAGACCACAATAAACACCTAACACTATGTCTCCACACACTAGGCCTCTAAGTATCAGAGTGGTTCTGTCTTTAACCTTGTAAGCCTCAGTCTTCCAGGACAAGGGGATACAACTTCCTGAATGTGCCACACTTAGCTGCTGCCTATTTGCCATGCACATTTTTGGCAACGGGCGCCACTTGCCAGTGTGAATAGTTTTGGGGCGAAGCCGGAACTAACATGGCAGCCAGAGAAAACCACGTCGACCAAATCTGTCTATCGGTGGTTCCGAGCGGCACAGATACTCGTTTTTGTTGAGGGCCGGTTTAGTGCAGCGCGTTTGGTCAGAGGGCAGACAGAAGGAAAATAAAAGCAGGATGATATAAAAGCGGAGCGCAGGCTAAATGGGTCTCGGAGCTAGCGGGCCGGGCTAGCCACCGCACGGCTAAAGCAAACAAAGAGCTGCCCAGGGGACTGAAGTACGCTGTGCGCTGACACTAAATACATATAAGCACGGAGAGACGGAAGCACATGCACACACAGAGTCATAGGTATCCACACAGCAACACTGTGTATAGTTAGATATGCAGAATGCTGTTGGGCATTATTTGCATGCATGCAAAATTGGACTAATACAAGTTTGTGCCACCACACACAGCTAAATGTCAACAATAAGCCAAACCAATTAAACAGAAACAGGGAGTTTCCCTTCGTTAGCGTCTGAGAGGTCAGATTGAACCTGTCCATGAAAACTACCACTAGAGAGGAGAGATTCATTATGCAAACCATGACTGAGCACTGACACCAACGACACCAACAGTCAAACTGCAACTGCAAGTATAATAATAACACTTGCTGTTGAACTGCATATTTATTAATTACATATGGGGTGTTTCTTTTTACGTTCTTCTAAAGGCAAGTCTCAAATCAAGAGTTGAGGTCTGAGGGAGACTTGTCTTCAGAAGATTGGAGGCTGGCTTCAAGATTGTTGACAAAGACGAGGCAAAATTTGTATGAAGTGTCCTAATAACAAGTCCGGCAGTTTGGTAATGCCAACAATAATGCAGTCACTGCCTCTGCTGCACTCTCCCCATGTCAAAAGAGGGATTTTTTTCCCTCCTCCCTCTCGCCATCCCCCTCTCTCCTTGAGTTTGTGCCACATCTGCGGGCTCTGTGGTGATGTTTCTCTGCTCAGAATGGATTCACCAGCTCAAAAACGTCCTTATTATATTTATATTTTACTACACCACTGGAAAACCATGCCAGCTGGGCTGCAGAACTTTGGGCAGAAAAAGGGAGAGAGCGTTGAAGGGGAGGATGGCATGTGAGGAAGAGAGAGAGAGAGGGGGGGGAATGAAGGATGGAGAAAAGGGGAGCGAAGCAAACAACAAGGCAAAAACAGGAAAGGGGATCGAGAGAGACAGGTACAGGAGGAGCGTTGGAAAGGAGTGGAAAAGCACAAGAGGAGTGGACAGAGAGAAGTTGAGTGGGCACCTTGAAATAGTGTGTGACAATATGATTACCCAGGGTGCTCGGAGGTAAACAGAAATGGACTAAAGAAATAGAGGGAGGGATATGAAAACAGAGTCAAGCTACTCTTTCACGCAGAAACACACTCATATGCATTTAGAAAGTGACCTCTGATGTTCAGGTTCCCTCATGTAGGAGCATCTCTGGAGTCTGTCAAAAAAAATACATGTCTGACAAACTAAACAACTGCAACAGTGGAGACCTGCTGTCACCTCTGATCATGTTTTATGTTGTTGTTTTTTTCAAGGTGAGACTGAGGATGTGGCTCAGCAGGAGGATGATGAGGGATTAGCGGAGATTAATGTGGTACAGAGAGAGACAACACTCAACAAAAAGACTGCTGCTGCGGCGTTCGCACAACACATCCCTTTGTTGTCAGACCCTGGCACATCGGTGTATGAGCATCCCCACAGGTCATCTGTGTAAGTAGGATATGGATATGGAGAATGGATAGAAAAATGGACAGCACAATATACTGTAAAACAAGTTTATTTAAACCTATTTAATGTTTTAAATGCGTGCTACACACATAGGTATTAATGCATAACAAAATACAGTTCACTTCAATACAATACAGTTAATAGTGTAACATAAACTACACCGTACTCAACTCAACAAGGCGTATCAGTGGAGTAGTGTCAGGAACTGTCGTAAACAGACCACATGAACTATCACTGGTCAAGTGTTTGCAGAAGACCTGTTTATTTACACCAGTTTAGATGAGGCTGTAAAGGGCTGTTCTCCCATTTTGCACCAAAAGCGTTTTTGACTGTTAAGACAAAGACCAAAAATACGAAAAAGTCTGAAAATATACGCGGAACAAAAGACGTAAAAAGAAAAAAAAGGCACTGAAAGAGTTTATTGCAAAAAGCATGAAGAATGGAGATAAAGAAAGCAAAAGAGTGAAAAAAGAAGGATGTTGAGAAAGAGCGAAAGAGAGAAATAGATGGCTATGAAGACTGGTACTGATCAGTAGCTCTTTCTGTGATGCGGCTTCCAGCTTCCAGCCCACCGATTGGTCAGCTGCCTAACTCGGAACATGCGTTCCCACAATCCCTCAGCACCACTTCAATCCCACCACAATGGTTCACCACTCTGCGGCTCAAAACAGTGCCTGCTGGCATGGGCAACATATCAATAAATTCATTACACATTTATACTTAAATATTTATACTGCAGCAGTGTGTTTTGCACAGGCATGGTATTTATAGTGTGTGTGCGTATCTGTTTGTGTGTGTATGTGTGTTCATATTTATAGCACGGTGTCACATCGTAGCTCTGTGCTGCGGTGAGACAGCTGTCTGGGTTGGGGGTGGGGGGGGCGTTGGCTTTTGGGCATGGTGATGTTGGGGGGGTTATGTGCAGTGACACAGAGAACAAGTGGAAAGACTGAAGGACAGGCCTTTAACAGAGATGTATGGTGGATGCGGAAAAGAGCAAATCAAGAGGAAACTGACATAGCAGAGAATTAAATGTGTGATGAGTGTCAATTAAATCAAAGATATATGGAATATAAAGTTATAAATGGCTGCTAACAATCCCTACTGGTACTACAGCTACGAAACGGCATATAAAAAGCTCAGAATGAAGAAATACATAGCGGAAAATAAACTTAAATATTATTAAATATTCTTTTATTTGCACCACCACTCCCACCCACTGACTCACTCTGGCAAAAACAGAAGTATTTATACTGAAAAACAGAAACTAGGGAAATTACATGGTGTCTTATTGTTCAGTTGTTTATTGAATGATCACATTTCCATTCAGATGGCCTTTTGGAGACTTCACTATTGTTCGTTAGGTTACAATGGTTTTTAGAAAGTCCATTCAAAGCAATAGCAACAGACTACGTGCCATTTAGAACATGGCGAGGAGGGTGAAAAGGACACAGAGACATTAGCAAGACTTATTAACATGGACCCGGACAACATGTTACTGACAGACCCAACATATGTTGGTCATATGTTAGTCATATATGAACAAATATGACCTGTCTATGTATTGGCGAGTACAAATTGGTGTGTGTGTGTGTGTGTGTGTGTGTGTGTGTGCGTGTGTGTGTGTGTGTGCGTGCGTGCGTGCGCGTGTGCATGTGCGCGCACGTGTGTGTGCCTTTATGTAAAGTCCTGAAATACAGATGGCTGCGCTTTCCTCCAATTATTTGTGTCCTCATCTTCCAGGCTCAAATATTATTTACACATTCAGGGTAGATGTGTGATCATGAAGTGTGAGTTCATGCTGGTGTTGTGTTCATGCATGTACCACCCCCCCTGCTTCTGTTTAAAAAAGAAAACATGTCTGTGGTGCAAATATACAGAGGCCTCACTGAAAATAACACCCCAGTCAACGTCTTCATTTGACTTAATTCACCATCAACAGCCTCATTTTACCTTACCATAATTATACCTCATCCAGCCTCCATTCCCCAGCAACAACATCTGCACTCCATTTACATCGAGCATCGTAACATTAAGATTACATCGCCAATCAACCAAACATCTATGTTGGAATTGTTGGATATAGCTTTATTCTTATATTAGATTTTGATTATACTGACCACTGAAGACAATGGATTTCCATGTGTTTTAATTTTACTTTCAAATTGAAAACATTGAATAACATTGATGTTATTGCTGCATGAATACGGCATAGTTCTGACAAACCTCAGGGACCATATTATTTATTATTCAATTTTCAGTCAGTTCTCCTCGTGTATAAACAATGACGTCTCTTACTTATCATTATAGCATCATTTTAATTCTTCATTCATTCTCTCACATTAAAAAAACAAAAATGACAACATGACAAAAATGTCAGGACAATGTAGGAAATCGTAATTTTCTAGTCTTGTCAGCTGATAACTAATTAAACACAAATCATGCTATAATAAACATACACAGTGTGCTTATTATATTAGTGTTGACTTTTATGTAACGTACACTTTAGAGCCGTGAACATGCATACATTCCTGGCCCAGGAGAGCACACTGACCTGAATGAGAGGGCAGCAGTTTTTAGATGTGTGAGAGCGAGAGGCCAGAGTGAGATGATGGGAGTTTTAAAGAGAGACAGAAACAGGGAGACAGCGACGGACAGACCGAGAAATTAGGGGCTCTACTGACCAGAAAGTGCTCTGACTCAGTCAAAGTCAACATCCTCGCTGACATCACTGACCATCAGCTCCATCATTTCAACTTAAAATGCTTTGATGGCACAAACAACCTTCATTTGTCTAAACCCACAAGGGTTTTACTACTGCCAGTGAGACAGGGGTAGCTCTGTAGCGTTGCAAAAAAAAAAGAAAAAATCAAAATCCAAGCACATTACAGGTTTGTCATATTATTTCAACTGCACGGCAAATACTTTACTTTTAGGATGGAAACATTGCCCAATTTAAATGCTGAGTTTAATTTTCAAAAATTTGATGAATGTGTGATTTTTTGCAGCGGCTGCCTACTCAAAATGCTGTGTCCTGAATAGGAAGGCTGGAGTGTGAGGTGAGACAGATAGACAACTGACCACAGGCGTCCTGCAGGCACCAGTCAAATATACACCGTCCTAATTAACACTTGTATAAACCCATATTAAGTCTAACAATGTGATTCATGACAGGTTGTCATATACAGCGAAGCACTGTTTGGGCTGAAACAGGAATGTTTTACCACCAATTTGTGTATCAGAGAACTCGGTAGAGAAAACATAATAGAGGACTAAATTAGGTAATGGCAGAGAAAGTTATTTGTATGAAGGAGAGGGGCAGAGGGACTATGGGGGTTTAAGGTTGTGGTTGTCTTCGGGGGAGGGGGGAGGGGGTGTCGGGGTTTCAAACCAGCAGCCTCTAATCCTGACACACTGCCTCTGGCAATTATAAGGCCTTCAAACACGGCCGGTGGGAGGAAAAAACATGACCAGGGAGACCAGACTAGCGCCGGGGCGTATTTAGCAACATACAGGCAGACTGTAATTACATATATGGCCAACAGAGAGATTTAATGACTTTTTCCTCCTCCGGCTGATTGACAAGGCAGAAGGGTTGATGGGGGTGGGGGGGTGGGAGTGTTGGGGGGTTAGATAAAGCAGTGAGAGAGAAAGTGTGATAGTGTCCCCTTAACAGAAAATACCTATTTACTCATGGGTACTGTATATTCCATAGGTTATAATTGCTACAGTGGTCACTGCACATGTATATGAGTATGTGTCATAGTTATCGTATCCACTGAGCTGGAGTAAAGCTAAAGCAACAGAAAACCCGTCGCTGTGCAAATGCACATGTATCTAATGTCTATGGCTTATAATCAACACTCTGCTTTACGCTCAGGTGGCTGCCGTCTGCAACCTCACCACAAAGGCAACACACTGGTATAAAGGAAGAAATGGATCAGTTTGAAAAATTAAAAAAATAATGGTTTCCACAGAGAAAATAATAAAGTGGTTTAATATTGGATAATTTCCCAATGTTAGTGTTTAGTATCTTGTCCATGACACTTAAACATATGCACGGGTCATAGATCGAACCACTAAACCTCATAATCCACAGATATCCCCATAGCAGACAAGTAAATAACCCAACAAAACAACAAACAAACAAAGTGCATGCTCACCTATAGTCTTCAGCTGTTCTGGAAATCACATCATTTGTTTTTCAAACTGACCAATGTATAAAACACACTCCCTGTCATATAATGTCAAATCCCTTTAGCAGTGGCATTTACAAACATATTCCTACACACTTCCCACAAACTGGACACGTAAGACGAATGATTAACTATTTTTCACTTTCAGTATCAAATACATGACACTCTTGTTTATCTCACTCAATTCTAAGAGAATATACTTAGCAAGTTCTTGATAACTAAAATATCCTTGTTATCTAGAGCCAGCTCGTTTTATTGAATTGAAGTTTCCAGGAAATTAGCTGTAAAAATTAAGTTGTGCCAATAAAAACCTCAAAGGGCATTTTGATCTGAATCAGGAGGGTGCGACCATGTAGTCCTCGCCCTGTGATAGACCTCTGGGTGTGACCTTGCCTCTCCAGGATCCTGCAAATAAAGAGTGCTCGCAAATTCATATTGTATCACTTACATCCCAAAGTTAATACGTTTTGAACCACTTCAGACTCACAGAAACATGATGTTTTTCATACATTATGTGTAGATAGCGTGCTTTACTTGTTTACTCTCTTGTGAGTGTCTTGCATCATTGCAACCGCAGCAACATAATAATAGCGTGCACTGTAGACACACACACACACACATAGACATCCACGCACCCACCTCATCCCATCCTTTCATCACACACCACATTCACACTTCCCGTAAAACCCTGGCTTCTTAAACGATGGGTCGGAACCTATGATGGGTCACAGCCCAGCTTCCGGTGGGTTGCCACATGATTAAGAGTCCTCATATTGTTTAATGAGTCTGCGTCCCAGGCTATATTTCTCCTTCTGGTTTTAAAGGAAGAGGATGTGAAAGAAACAGCTTTAAACATCCCATTTTACTGGTGATAGATCTCTCCAACCCCCATCTTTCCTCTGTTCATCAAAAGGCTCGAGTCTCCAGCTTTAATTTCTTCCTTCAAACCTCTGTAATTTTTCTCTCCAGAGATATAACCACAAGCCATTACCACGGAGGTGACGGCATCATTGTTCACTGCACCATTACAAAGTGCCATTACTGTACAGGGTACTCCACAATTCCTCAGTTGTTTGAAATGCATTTTAAGTTATTGCAATATTGTCTTGGTTGGACACAAGGTTTAAAATACAGAGTTTGGATGATCATTACATATTCAAGCAATAATATCAGTTACAGTCAATCAGAAGAAGAACTGTCTTAAACAACAGATTATATGACCAACATGTTACTGTTAAATCTTTTGTGAATATATATACAAGCTCTATATTTCATTGAAAAAACTTGCATGGCAGTTGCCATTGCTGTGATGTGAAGACTTTGGCTGATTTGATTTGAAATGTATGAATGCAATTCCAAGTAAATACTGTCAAAATACAAACCTGCCAACATTGATTCAAATGTGCTTATTTACTTACATTTACATTTATAGTTAAATATTCAGATCTGTGTTTCAGTAGTACATTCTCATACTGATCAAGTCAAAGTTTCAAATGTGCCTTGAAGGGCAAACAAAATCAAATATTGAGGTGAATTAGATGGAAAATATGTTATTTATAATGTAAAATAGTTTTAATCAGACAGGATGCTCTTTACAAATACTGCTGCCCCACCCCTGTTAATATAACAACCAGTAAGTCCTCTGAACTAATTCAAATTATGTTGATGTTGCTTATTGTAACAGTTAAGTTAGTTATCGCATAGGTCATTTGGGGCAAACTAGTAAACATAAGCTTTCCATATCTTTTTGGAGGTATTTTATAAACAAATGAAAGTGAACTACTTATAATTGCACATCACCTTCTCCGCTGTCTATTGGACAGAACATCTAGAAATTATGTCTTGAATGTAAGGCACGTTAACTACTGCATCTGAATTGAAGGCTTCTCTGTTGTGTTGACAAGATCTGTAGCAATGTTGAGTAATGCAGTCTCAGGGGAATCCTGATCAGTAAAATCACCTGCACCAAAGCCTGCCTGCAAAAAAAGTTTGCAGGTAGGATACAACACTTTTCGATAGTTTTAGGTATCATTTACTGTCTCTCAAAACAAGAAAACAAAGCGTATCGGACATTTTCTATTTCCTACCATTTTCCTATCACTAAAACAAATATGCATGTCCCTGCATGCGCACACACTCACACACACACACACACACACACACAGACATCTTGCTCCCAGCAGATGTTTCGTCCACCACTGCCTTCCCAGAAACCCACAAGTGAGCGTATTTTCCCACCGCAGGGTCGGGGAGCAAAACCACTGAAGAAGACCGCTGCACCCCAACATAAAACAAAACACCAGAGGGAAAAAAATGTACAGAAAACCTTTCAAAAAGGAAAGGAAGGGAAAAAAGCAAAGGATTTTCTAATCCATCCTTTATTGAGGTGGCTGGTTTTCGGCAGCGCAACCTTTTTTATGTGTGAGAAGCCTGGCCTGTAATTTGGGTAGCCACGGCGACCAGAGGGACTTGTAATAAAACGAGACTCTATTCTGGGATGCTCTGTAATAATGGACGCCACCATCCACTCCTCTTGTTAGAGATGGATGGATGCATGGATGGATGGATGGATGCATGGATGGATGGATGGATGCATGGATGGATGGATGGATGGATGGATGGATGAATGAATGGATGGATGGATTACATATATGGACAGGCTGAAAAACAGATGGACAGTGGTTGGACGTATGTGCTGTGTTAGATTGTCATTAAATAAATAAAAAATACTATACTGACAAATCGAAGAATGGACAAGTCTTACACTTGAATTGACTACTAACTCAAACCATCACTAACTCATTCACTCCCTCCCTCCCTCAGCCCTGATCAATACCTGGCAGGACCTCTGAGTGGCCATTATGCCCTTCAACATAGCTACAAGTCCCTGTGGTTGAATTTCTGCATTCAGACACCTCTCTATAATCTCCACGCCATGTTAACAGTTGCCCATTATGCCAAGGTCATAATTAGAAAATCACATTGGCATATACATCCTGTCATTAGAAGTGTCTATTGCTATTGCATTGTAATTACATTTTAGTAGGTTGTTATTACACCATTTAGAAGCTGTCTGTCTTACCTCAATCTCCTCCTTAATTGGTTATGTTGGTCTGTCCCGCCCCCCTGAGTCCGCCCACCTCTTTGACGGAACATTCCAGTGGTCGAAGCATTTTAAACTGGAGAGTATTACAACTGAGTCTAATATGCCACTGAATGAAAGAAATGAAGAGGGAGGGAAAAAGGGGCAGTGAGAGAGAGAGAGAGAGAGAGAGAGAGAGAGAGAATTTGGTGAAAGACAGAAGTTGGGAAGAGGAGGAAAGAAAAAAGGGTTGAGAAGAAATGAAAGAGGGAGATTAGGGTGAAAAACACAGTTTTCTTGTTGCATGACAGATTCCCTCCCAGCCAACCAAGGCTTGTCCTTTAATACCCAGAAGCCTTGATGTGGCTTCTCAACGATTGCACATGGGGCAAAGCTGACCACATCTCTGCCACGCTGCTTATTATACTGCATTGCTCACACTCTGCCTGTGTGTGTGTGTGTGTCTGTGTGTGTGTGTTAGAGAGTGCAAGAGAGAGATAAGTGCCCATATGCAGCAAAGTACGGCTTGTTGGGAAGCAGCATCAGTCATGCAGGGAAGCGTTCAATGAAACTTGCACGTCTTCATTTGTCAACACACTGTTGATGGATGGTAGAGAGAAAACCAGATGTGGATGTAAAAATGTGTAGGAGAAATTGGAAATAAGGAAACAACAAACTGTCGTCCATGAAATCCTACAATTTATCCTCCACCATTGCAAACATCTCAGTTTGATATGTTTTAAACGGCTGTTGTATCACAGGTGCAAAAGTTTGCTTCCAACTTGACTGCACTGTATTTAACATCTATGGGAAAATGGGCGATGAACAGCTTCATGACAAGGTTAAAATAAACCAACCAGGCTCCACTTCATTGTGGTATTCCATGTGCATGCAGTATTTATGGTACACAGGATTCCCCGCACAAATACAGGCAAGAAAAGATGGATGAAGGAGAGGAAAATGAGGGATTGAGATTATGACATGGCGCAAAACATGTTTGCCTTTCTACTGACCACAAGGACTTCCTCTTTGTGACCTTCATGACTAGCTTGGTACACAGCACATGCATGCACACACACACACTCAGTCGAGTGTAGTAAATCTTTACTGAAACCTCATACAGTATCTCATAATAGTCAAAAAAACAAACCAATGCAAATAACCCTACATGTACAATAAAGTTGTTTTGTGGCCATTATTAAGTGGCTCCCCAAACACTGACATAAAGCACAAGTATCATCGTCACTTGTATTAGGTCTAATATTTGACATGAACATGTCCATTGTTGTCCACATGAGATATGGACAGTGATACATGAAGACATATCTAACCTAGATTCCATTTTGCTCCTTACAAAACATAAGGCCTTTTACATGAATGACACATCAAAATCGATCCCATCATGCTGTGCTTATTGATCTTACTGAGTTTGATTGTCATAATAATGGCTCACGTGTTGTAAATCAATATTACTGGTTTTTGCTGCCCTCTGCTGTCCAACAGACAAACTACATTGATCATTTTGTAATGACATAGAGAGATAACTAGAGATTTGGTTGCTTCTGTATGTCAGCCCTATTTTATGGCCTGGCTACCTATCTTGGGTGTAACGTGCAATGATTTGCTCCAGTACCTCAACTAATAGGTGGATGGATCATACTAGCAGATGTACAATGTAAAGGAAAGACATGAATGACCAGAACACCTCATAAGTAATAAATAAGATTTTTCAACTCAATAAGCCTGAAAAACATTCACATGTTGAAAAAAATGAAAAAAAGTTGTAATAACGATATATTTTAAAATGGGCTTTGGTGGGTGCACAAAATCATATTACCATTGGTTGTTATTCTGGTTTGTCCCCAGGCATTTTGGCCTGAATAATTTGAAAAACTATCCAAACGTACTAATATAGCAAATATAAATAAGACAGAAAAAACATCTGCATACACATGCTGTTCATAGCTAGTCGTAGCTCAGTGTTCAAGAATGTTGGGCTCTAAAAAGTTGTCAAATGGCCAGTTACATTTAATCTGAGTGTGGTACCAGGGGTGTGTATGTATTTGTTGGTCTGCGTGCCCGTGTGTGCGGACAGGAAGTGGTGGTGGCTGGTTTGAGGTCAGCGGCAGAAAAGAATGGTAACTATGCTGTTGCTGTGACGACAGCTAGTCACAGTGGAGGATCTGGGTTTCCTGACACGCTGCAGCCTGAAACCGCCTCTATTCATCAGCCCATTCGTCCAGCCCTCCCTCCTGTGGCAGAGTCACAATTAATTTGCAATTAATCGTGGAATTAATTAATCTCACCTTTGCTCCTCTATCTTAGATCAAATGCATTTTTTAAAAATCTCTCCCCTTATTTCTTTTTTATTTACCCTACATGCCTGTCCATGCCCAGTGGCAGCTATATAAAATGCTTCCTTACTAAATGCTGCTCCACCCTTCTCTTTAAACATTAAATGCTGCACAGAAGTGTGACCACAGGAACTACAAGGCCTTGTTTCTGTGCTGTTTACCAGCCTGAGGCATACCGCATGCATCCCTCTCATTCACATCTGGGCCCTACAACCAATGACCAAGAGACCAAATGATATTAACACTATGGAAAATGACCATTTTTCTGAGCGTTGCCTTCACATACTATCAGCACAATGATACATATTCAGAACTATCTTGTTTTGGTATTTGTCTTGTTAATGTTTATATATAGGACAGATTGCAAAAGGAATCAAATGGTCATGGACATTTTATTTTATTTAATTTTATTTTATTTTATTTTATTTTATTTTATTTTATTTTATTTTATTTTATTTTATTTTATGAGCAGGGCCGATTTAGCACTATCAACCTAGTGGCGTCAAAAGTTAAAGAGGTCCCTGATCCCTGACGCCGACTGGTAACGCGCATGCGCAAAGGGGAGGACCCCGTCTGCCAGCTCAGCTGACAACATCAACGTAGCAGCCAGGAAACGATGGCAGATCCAGGGAGCAGCGAGGTGGCTGTTATCGGTAACACCGACCTAACTTCATCTGAATCAGAGAACAACACTTTTAACACGGTGGGACCTTTTGTTTTTCCCTGTAATTATTGTCTCAGAATTATAAAAAGAGCCTGTTTTCTCTGGTTCAAACTTTTCTCTAATAGGCCTAAAGTAACGATAGCTAGCATGAAATTGACACATGGAGCCTTTTGAACTTATATCTGTAAAAAAAGCTGTAGCTATCTCTGGACCGTTACCTGTGGCTGTGTAAGGTACCGATAAAGTTGCAGAGTTAGCTAAAAAGCTGCTTCTGCTAACACTGGTTTGAAGCTACACTGTCAACGTTGATGAAGACTAGCTTGGTAGCTAGCGAGTCACAACACTGAAGTCACTTTGTCTACTCTAAATTTGCCTCATTTTGTTTTGTGCGCTCGGATTTTAATATTTGTAAGCATCGTTTCGACTAAAAGAAGACGTAGAAAAGCGCCGAGTTTTGGTGGTAGCGTTATCTTGTTTAATCTTGTGACCTGCACACGCCTGTCACAGACCTGCACAGTAAAACAAAACTGTACATCTGTGTGTTGATCTACTTTCAAAAACAGCAACAAAGTGGATCATGAATACCTGAAAACTCCATTGTTACTCTGCACACACCTTTCCTGATGCTCCCTTATTTACTTGTCTTATGCCTCCACATTCAACTTTCCCCATAAATTGGTTGACTTTTTCTCTTATCCTTGCACATGCATTCTTGTCTGTGTAGATGGTGGAGAAAGAGACAGCTCTGTTGAGAAAAATCGAGATAAACGTGACGGAGGCAGAGAAGAGAACAGGGAAGAACACGGTCAACATGCAGGAGACCTACACTGTGTACCTCATAGAAACTCGGTAGGTCATAAACTGGAGCATGTCATTTTCAGTGGATTCCCCACACTCACATGGCTGTTACAAGGTATATAAACAGTTGAACATAGCAGAAAAAACCTCAGGGTAACACGAAAGGTGAGCTTAGATTTACTCTTGATCAATATTTGAAGCACGCAAGACATTTTCTTGCACAATTTTCATATTAAGTGAAATAAGTTGGAGAGGTTTAGGTCATTAGGTGCATATGATTCAGCTGTATTGAAAAAAGCAGGAAATTAGCAAATTGTCTGAGTAACACTAATATACAGCCACACGGCCAAATATAATGAGTGCAGTGCAAAAAACAATTTCAGTAATATGCATGTTTCTTCATGTGGAATTGCAGACCCCCAATTCTGTCACTATTTGAAATATAGACATTTGTGTGGAGCGTAGTTGTTTGGAGTTGCTACTCTGCTGGCCATGTGCCATTCCCATTCAGCAGATATGCTTGCACAGTGCATATGTAAGGACTTTTTTCAGCCAGAATTCAAAAATGTGATTTGTTGCTATATCTGTGCCTAAAGGAGACATTGCACATTGGACATTGCATTAGGTCAGATGACTTTCCACGTCTTAGACTTCCCGAAATACAGATTATTCATCTGTTTGCAGGCCAGCTGAAACTGTGCCAGAGGGAGGGGTGCCAACCGCACCAGACACTTTGTGGAGACGCTACAGTGAGTTTGAGTTGCTCAGAACTTACCTCCTGGTCACTTACCCTTACATCATTATCCCTCCACTACCAGAGAAAAGGGTGAGTGACATTCTTTGTGAAAGAATAAATACAACTGCATGACATTTTCTTCAGTTTCCACCAGGCAGAAGATGTGACTGTGTGTCCTGCTTTTTCATTCCCTCCTGGACTGTGTCTCTTGCAGGCAGAGTTTGTGTGGCACAAACTGTCAGCAGACAACCTCGACCCAGACTTTGTTGAGCGACGGAGAGTAGGACTGGAGAACTTCCTGTTGCGTGTTGCATCACATCCTGTCCTTTCGGATGACGAAATTTTCTTTCGCTTCCTCACAGAGGTTAGTGTCCAAACTCATACCAAGTAGTCCCTCCTAAGTTTGCTTTTATACATATACACAACTTACATATTCATATTGCACATAAATACATAATTGTCCTGAAAGATCACGTAACCCAGTTTTATAAACCACCCTAAAAATATAAAATCTTGTATTAGGGCCAATACAATATCCTTGTGTTACAGACCTGGACAGAAATTCTGGCCATTGAGATGTGGTGCCGAGCCATACCTTAGTACACGGTATCACTGATAATACTGTCTGTGAGTTGTTCATCATCTATCAATCATCTGTCCTCAGGATAAGAGATGGAAGGAAGCGGTTCTGGAGACTGGTTTTCAAGACAAAGTAAGGAAGTTGTAGTGTTTTATCATTGTCAGTCCTTAATTGCCTTTGTATACTAATTGATTTAAAAACCAAAGTTTAATCATTGTTTCTGTCCTCTATCAGGTTGATTCCAGACTCAAGTCTCTGAATGCCACGTTCAGAGTCAAGAACCCTGACAAGTAGGTAAAAAACACACATAGTGAAATGCTTGAAGTCAGTGACACACTGACCTGTGATCCATTTGTTATGTTCTCCAGGCAGTTCACAGCAATGAAACACTACAGTGATGAACTGAACACTTCTATCTCTCAGTTACTCAGGGTGCGGGCGGTAAGTTTTGACATGTGCAAAAACACATATGCCTGTATTTAACAGTCCTCTTGTGTCTGTACAGAGGTGGACAGCTCTAAGTGCAGGTGTAAATGCAACCAAATGTGTCCTGAATGTGCTGCAAGATTCACACATTAAAACCACATCTCTACATTATTTGCTTATAGAGCAGTGACATAGAATTCTGATCACAAGTCGTCACAGAAGACACATACAGGAAGCATTTCATTGCCAGCTGTAAACTGCGTACTAAGAGCTGTCCACTTCTGATCAGATCTCTCAGAATGGATGTTAATACCATGATTGTTTGGTTGTCTTTATTTCAGAGAGTTGCAGATAGGCTGTACGGTGTTTACAAGGTCCATGGTAACTACGGCAGAGTCTTTAGGTGAGAAACACCTGATCTTTGTATCTTTTTTTTACTGTATTCCCTCTTCATCTTTAAAAATGTTGTTTCAGCTTCATGGAGAGCACAACATTAGACAAAACAAAATACCCGTATTAAGCCTCCATATATCTCCTCATTTGCTACGGTAAACATCGGTTAGCACACATCTGTCTGATTTCTCTTGAGAAAAACTCCTGTGTAGGCTGTGTCGAGAGAGCAGAAGTAAAGTACCTTGTTGTTGTCTCTAGTGAGTGGAGTGCTATTGAAAAAGAGATGGGAGATGGCCTGCAAAGCGCTGGTCACCACATGGACACGTAAGTAGACAGCCTCCAAGTACACACCAACAAGTGTACCCTCATACATGCTCACAATTATCATATCAATAGTTATTAAACTGAACAAAACTGCTGTTGCATTGGTTCACTTATAAATATGACTTTGTGTGTATGTGCACAGTTATGCTGCATCAATAGATGACATCCTGGAGGAAGAAGAGCATTATGCAGACCAAATGAAAGAATATCTTTTTTACACTGAGGCTGCCAGGCAAGTGTTAAAAAAGAGACACACTCATAACTGTGTCTGGCCAAACAAGTAACTGTCATGCTATGTTAGATGAACGGATAGATAACCAAGACCTGTTGCTAGTTGAGACCTCATGTTCGCATTGACTTTAAAACTGCTAAAAAAAAATCAGATTTTTTTTTCATCTGTTATTTAAGGTCGGTATGTAGGAAACATGATTTGATCCAGTATGAGTTGGAGATGGCTATACAGGACCTTGCCCATAAGAAACAACAGAAAGAAGAGCTGACCAATGGGGTAACGCGCTAACACACACTAGAGAATTTACATTTCACCTTGTGTTACAAGTCCAATGACCGTACACAGATGGCGTACACACGCACAACGTCATTTACATTGGTCATAATTACCCACAGGAACAAGATTATCAACATAATTAGGCATGTGAATAAAACATGGTTTTGATGCAGTGAAAATAGATGTGTTACAATTGTTTTTTATTTGTGTGCATGTCTGTGTGTGTAGACAGTACGGATCTTTTCTCTGAAGGGGATGACTAGTAAACTATTTGGCCAGGAGAGCCAGGAGCAAAGGGAGAACCGGTTGGCAGTCTTGGATCTGAGTATACAGGAAGGGGAGCAGGCAGTGAAGGAGAAAAACAAAGAGTGTCGGTAAGTGCAAAACCAGTTAGTCAGAACTCAGCACATTTCTCATTTTTCTTTCTTCTAAACTTCCCCCACTCTCTCTTTGTGCACAGACAGTTTGCCCTCAATTTGTCATCTGCCTTTAAGATGATTTACTAAATCATTGTCTTGAACAATGAGAGTATGTGTCTTTGTTTGTGATTCTCTCCTCAGAGAGTTTTTGCGAACAGCCTGGGAAGACATTGAACGATTTAAGGAGCAGAAAGACAAAGATTTGCGAGAAGCGCTCATCAGCTATGCCATTATGCAGATAAGCATGTGTAAGAAGGTAAGGAAGTCATTTGTTTTGTTCAGTTTGTGTTTGTTCTTGCACGGCAGATATTTTAACATTTATTATTCATTAGCTCCAATTCTTGTCACTTTTTTTCTGGTTTTAGTCTCGGTTTCTTGTTCCACTTTCAGGGTATCCAGGTCTGGTCAAATGCCAAGGAGTGTTTCACCAAAATGTGAGCCACTTTTCCAGCCAATCACACTTTGCACCAAAACAAAGTCAGTCAGATTGTACAGACCGGAAGCATCAGACTGTCATTATACTGCTGCCTTCAGTGATTCGACCACGGGAGCCCAAATTTGACTTTCTCTTGGTTTGCTGTGCTAAATTGGAGCTACTGAGAAAAAGTCAGTCAGTATTTTATTTAGAGAAAGATCGCAAGTCAGCCCATAAGCTAATTTATGCCTTTTTAAAGCCAAGTGTCTGAACAGTACCACTCTGTTGACATTCTGCTGATTTCCTCACTGCAGATAAGTCAGAGTTTCCATACTCGTCCTCAGTCGCTGAGCTGACAGCATGTGAAAGAGCAAACTGCTGCGCTAATAATGCATTATAGTTGCCTGGTGGAAGTAGCTGTATATAGCATTTCAGTTGTAACCTGTCTCGACTTTTTTCTCACCCATGAAAAGCTGCTCATGTAAGCCAATGGTTCTTCTGACTCATTTTAGATCTACCTGCCTGAAAGGAATAATAATAGCCTGTAGTGTGTGTTTTTCTACTGAAAGGACAGGTTTTGTCAGTCACAAAATTGTGGTTATATAAAATTGATTGTCCCCGCTCCCAAGAAGTTAGCTTGACAAATTCTTCCAGGGATTTCTCCCTTCTCGCCTTATTCTTGGCCTCAAATATTAAACATAATGGTTCGAAATCCTACACAATAAAAAAGTTGGCTTTAAATCCATCCATCGAAATTAAAGTGCTAAGACAATGAAATGTGTGCCACACTATATTCATTTCAATGCATTGCATTCACCTGTTAAATTTTATATACGTTCAAGCGGATCACACTTCATGATGTTATTGAACGATAGCCGACCAAAGTGCTTGTGACCAATTATGTACCTGCATAGTACAAATAGGAAGCAAAGGAGGAGGGGGAACAAGGTTAGGTTCTTTTTTTTTTGTGCTAAATGACTATAAGGAAGCGTAACCAGAAGACCTCAGACTGTTTTGGTTTAAGACTGATTTATATGACTGAATCACAGCACCTCTGTAAACCACCTTGATCGACCAAGTGCACCCTTAAACTGTAAAGCACATACAGATTACCGGTAGTAGTTGAGTCTTTTTCCGTCACCTTTTACGTCACTGCACTAAATAGACCTGAGTAATTAACAGTGCCTCGTGTCACTGTTAATTAAATGCATATAAATAAGATCCTTACACTCAAACTTAATATGTTGCTATAGATTTACATCGTGTGCTACTTTTGGTGTGAAATTGGTCTAACATCTAAAAGATCAGTCTCCATTTGCAAATCCATCTTTTCTGAAAGAGTTTGAAGGAATAATCCTATTTTCACACTTTATGTATGTTTTTATTAAAAGAAAAAAATGTTGGATGAGAGAGTTGTTGTCATTTCTCTGCATCCATTGTGTTAAAACACTAATAAACATTTCTTTTAAATCAGTTTGTTGCATTTGTTTGCCAGTGTACAATACTCTTGTGATCCTTCACATGAAAACTTCTTCTTGGTGACCTCACATTGTGTCTATCCTTCATTGCTAAAAGATGTAGAAAACTTTATTTTTAAATGTTGCGCAAGGCTTTAAACCTTACATGCTGGAATTTAAACCTCCCATGCACAATCTTGGTTATAGTCCAATTCTGAACAAATAGCGCCACCTTTCGACCTTTACCAGTAAAAAACATTTCAATTTGGCACAGTGGAGCGTTGAAACCCGCAAGTTAAATGGAGCAGTCAGAGGACAGGGAAGAAAATGAAGAGGGAAAAAAAAAAGCTCTTTTCAGATCCTCCTAGTGGCTGGTTTGCATGAGGTCATGTGTGGTTTTTCCCAAATAGAAACCTAACATTAATTCAACATTAAAAACGGAATCCAGCAATTCTGTGTGCGCTCCCGAAACCTGATATTTTAATAAATCCAAGTAAATTATAGGCCTATTAGGCTGTGAGAACGTTGTTTAGACTACCAAACTCTGAGCTGTCTTATAACTTTATAAGGAAATGTGTTACAGGCACAGGGATGCTGATGGGATGTTAAAAGAGGCTGGTAAAGGGTATATGATGAGTCATGATTGGTGGTGTTTCATATATTTACATCCCTACAGGAAGCTCAGGATACAGGACAGATCTGTCCACAGCTGGATCAGATGTTCAAGTAAAATGGATCCAGTTGCTCAACAAGTCAGAACACACACACACACACACACACACACACACACACACACACACACACACATCAAATGCTGAACTTACATCTGTTTGTGGTTTCAATGTTGAAATGGGGTTTAATTACTGAACAGAAAATGTTGAACATAAGCAGGCTACCGATCCAAAACATTAGTGAGAGTCTGCGGGGTATTTGCAAAAACCGCCCATTATTAGTAGGGGCAGCAGCGTCCTCGCCGCACCGTGCCCTGCCCCGGTGTCGGCCCGCCTGCCTTTATTTGGGAGAGGACACGCCCACCTTAATAAAGACTGGACCTTCTCTCCTCCAATTCAGACAAAAGGAGAGGGCGACACATCCGCGGCGTCGGCGGCGCGCAACGAGCACACAAACACACACACGCGCGCACAGCACCTTGGAGACGCCAGGGGTTGGATCCGACGCGCAGGAACGCACCGGCACAGACAGCGAGACGCGCGCCCTCCACATCCACCTGAAGCCTCGCGCCGGTTCATTGTCCTGCGTGAAGGTCGCGGACAGGCAGACCCAGGCCCGGTCCACCTCAGAGCCAGAACACCGTGTTCCCATGATGTCATACCTGTGGATTCTGCTATTAGGAAGCCTGCTGGCTGCAGGCGCCAACGCACAAGGTAATGATTTATTCCCAATTCCCATATTTCAGCCCACTCAGTCAGCTTAATGCAGATGCAACCACTGTCTGTCTGCCTGTCTGTCTGATAGCGTGTCTGTCTGTATGTTGACTGCTTCATCATAGCATCCAATTATTTCTCCACTAATAAATCCCAATGGACCTCACCTATCTCCCAGTCATTTCTCTGCCCACCTTCCTCATTACTCTCTCTCTCTCTCTCTGTGTGTATGTGTGTGTGTGTGTGTGTGTGTGTGTGTGTGTGTGTGTGTGTGTGTGTGTGTGTGTGTGTGTGTGTGTGTGATTTCCCAGTCTCTCTGGCTCCCTGTTGGCACGTCAGTAAATTCACCTTTAGTTTTAGTTCTGCCTGCTTTAATGGGCTCTGGCTTAATGGATGAAAACAAAAAGCTGCATTCTTCATCCCCCATTGTTATTCTTTATGGCTCCACAGCAGGCACATTATCAGTGCATTATAGGTGTGCCCTGTAATTTGGTCATGTTTTCTTTGGACATGAGTTTTGGTCTAATGGGGTGTGGTGGATGCATTGTCCTGAGGTAAATAATTCTCCTCTTCTTTCTCCCTTTTATTTCCCTTTTGTCTTCAATTGATCTATTTGATCCCCGTGGCCTCTCAAATCTTCCATCCTTCTTTTCGCTTCTCTATATCTCTCATCCTTTCTTTAATGCTGCTCCCTCCTCTTCCTCTTCCTCTGTCTTCATGTGCAGCTGGCCCACGGGCCCCTGCCCTTCCCCACGGCACACAGAGCGATCAGATATTTTTCGAACCCAGAAAATAAAACCGATACTGAGATAAAACACGAACACTGGGATAAATTAGAGGAAAAGGAGGGTTGGTGTTGGAAGAAGATAAAAGAGGAGGTTGAAGCCAATTGAAAGTGAACAGAGAGAGAGAGAGACAGAGAGAGAGAGAGAGAGTCAGAGAAACAGGAGGCCGCCTCATCAAACAATAACTGCAAACACAAAATCAGTTGAACGTTGGTGTTCGTAGACGAGATCTGGGTTAACCTCACTCTACCGGTTTACATTATATGGCCAAACAAAGAGAGAAAACACACACACACGCAAAGAAACACACAAACAATATTTTGCCGTCTTTTTCATTTTCTTACCCACACACACATTGAACTATATTTGCTCAACTCTATCCTTAACTGTAAAGCTAGCACGGAGGCACAGGCAATTTCATTGGGCGTATTCGCTCACTTGTGTGCGTGCACACACATGCGCACACTAATTAGTCACAATAAAAAAGATAGGGTCGCTAGGTCAGTTGCATGTGTGCACACATCACGTACAGTGTGTCTTAGTTAAAAAAGTTTTTTTTAATGGGAGTGTCCCAGTAACTGGATCCTGCTCTGGCTGCAGACAACACCCAGCAACTCAACTAGTACTCCCCCTGGGCCCTTAGCATCTGCATGTGTGTGTGTGCGTGGGGGTGTGTGATATAACATACATGTACAGAACTTGTGGGAGTATGGGGGCGCTTTATTAATGTGTGTCAGTTATAGAACACGTGTTCGCCTAAGAGGAAGATGGAAGGGGGAGGAAAGGAGGTGGTTGGTGTTTGCCAGGTGTGTGTGTCTGTGTGCAATATGTGCACAGACTTGTCTCTGTTTACACGAATAACTACCATCTGATAAATTACTCCTGGCACTGGCACACACGCACGCACATGCACATTCTCTCTGCTCCCATGGGGGCTGTTTTAAGATGTGGATGTTTGGTGTAAACACAGCACTTTCTGTCCCACAAACACACAATAGACCCATACCTGACTGAACAATGCGTTGTGGAGGTACTGTTTTACACCCAACACACATACACAGGCACTTTCTGGTGTACTGTTACAAGGCAGGGCTTGGTTATTGGTCACACACAAACATGCATGTACATCCATTATTAGTCATTCAATTACACACACGCCCACACACACACGCACACACACCGGCTGACACATCACAGCCAGGACCCAAAAGAGTCGGAAAATGACGTTTCTATCCCTCAGACTCCAATTTATGAAGACTGGACTTTGTAAGACTCTGTATAGTGTTAGTGTCACATGAATCTCTATTTTCTCCTTTTGCCAGAGTGAATTTTTTTTTTTTTAGTTTAGGTATTTTTTACAAAAGCATGTTGATGCATGCAGAGTGGTTTCTACTTTGGCAAAGCTGGTGCCCATATTAGCTTGTTATTCCAAGCAATGTCACAATCCTATCTCCTGGGTTATTGAGAACAAGGAAATGACTGGGAGTTTATTGAATGTTTTGTTTATGTTTGTATTAACTGTTGTAAATCAAAAGCTAAAACCATAACTCAACTTTTTTCCTGTCACTGATTAAAGTTGCACCCTCGCCATCTGTATCGCGTCCAGTAACGGTCCAACCTTGTGCAACCTCAAAGCCTTAACTGTCACTTTTTCCCCTCGTGCATTTTGATGGCGTTACACAACCGATGTTGTGTTTTCAGTTTGTCGCCATCTGCTTTACTTCAACTTACGATTGGTCAAATATAAATGTAAGCAAAAATCTTGCTCTCAGAACAGTTTATCGCCTAAACTCATTTCTGCTCAACTATACACATTCTGCTGAAATATGCACATACTCAGTCAAAGTCAACTAAAAGGTGAAGTGAAGGGGGATTTGAAGACGTAGAATTGAATTACAGGAAACACGCATATCCACTTAATTGGTGAGCGGTAGATCAGATGTTTGATACCAACGTCATGTCAGTGCACTAAACATAAAGCTACAGCCATCAACAGGAAACATGAATTGGCTCACTTTCCAGACTCTTTCCTTTAAATTATGCTGTGACTTTTCTGGACCAGCTGTATATTTGTGATAATTCAGTACATATTTAAGAGAGAAAGATGTCTTGGTATCAATCCAAACCACTTGACCCGGTTTAAAAAAAAAATAAAAAAAATAGAACATAGTGTGACTAACAGCATTTAGTTTCCCACATGTATAAAATGAACTAACTTAGGAGTTTTCCTTCAGGGACCTGTTTTTTTTAGTTTAACTCTGTACATGCTGTACAGTCCCATGCAATAGCGTGCAGCAGTGTCAGAGACTCTGATGACTCATCAGCCTCGAGGGGAAAGCAGTGGCAGAGAAACAGATTGAGTTTTTTTTTTTGGTGGTGGTGGTGGTGGTGGTGGGGGGGGGGGGGTGAGAGGAAGGACGGGAGGGAGAGTTAAAGACAAAAGAGGGAGGGAGGGGGCGAGGGAGGGGGAGGTTGGGATGTGCAACTGTTTGTTTCACTGCTGCACTAACTCAAAACAGGACACCGCCTTGAGTGTGAAAATGAGGCTGCCGTCGTGCGTGTGTGTCAACATGTGGTTATTTGTACGTTTGGAGGGAAAAGGGAGAAGGTGCTTTTATAATGATGTAATTGTACATGTGTGTGCACCGAAGGGGGGGGGGGGGGGGGGGGGGAGGGGCGGGGGGGGGGGGGGGGGGGGGGGGGGGGGCGTAGCAGAGGTTGTTAGAAGAGGAAGTGGCAAACTGATAAATGGGAACACAATGTTCTATAGAGTGGCAACAGAAGAACCCCCCCACACACACACACACGCGCATGCACACACAAGTTACAAGTTACATGAAGGCCACATACTTTGCACACACATGCATGTAAGCACAATGTCATACAAAAAACATGGCAACTCATTTATACCTTGTACTCCAACTGGAAATTGGCGTCAGCGGGGCACATTTGCACTGTTGTTGTTCAAGGTGTATCTTTTATCATGCATTTTTAGTACACTGGCAAGAATCAACAGTATGAGACAGCTGGCACCGGAACCTATTTCCACCTCATTACCTTGACTGGCAGGCCACAGTGCAGGTTTGATGCAGACAGTGATTTTGGGAGAGTTGATGAAGATAGAGGAAACATCTGGCACATGTCGCCACGATTGCGATCGTGTTCGTTAAGCTTTGAATCCTGCTTTAACTGGAAACTAATCATTCAGAGAAACGACTGATGCTCATCTTCGACGCCAGCGTGGTGCAGTGACGTTCACCTTGTTTTTGTCACCGTGTCAGCCCATGTACATGTTTGCAGGAGTATCTGCATGTCTGACATTCATGTTTCAGTGCAGGAGTGCATGTAGCAGGCATGTGCGCCAAATAGCATGTGTGTATGGACATCTCCTTGTACGTGAACGTGTTTGTTTGCATGTGTGACCGGCGCCGGCCTGTTACCTGCTGCTCACTTGTAGAGAATAAGGATATGATCAACCCTTTGCCTTCAAGGCTTCACTGACTTTGATGCAATCTTGCTTGGAAAAAAAAAGATGATGACTTATGTGATCATACTAAAAACAAGATGTAGCACTGTCCTGATGTCAGTACGCTCACCTGTCCCATCTTCCTGTGGATTTCCTTTTCACTTTTCGGGGTATCTTGTTTCGGATCTGCCATCTTAGACAGCCTCACTCATATCACACATCGTAGACGGTTGCATCTCTTAGTTAAAGGCCAGGATTTGTATTTTGAAAAACACACTGCACTGTGAACCCACATCAGGGTGCTGCTGATATCAGCAGAGCAAAGAATGATCAAGCCAGAGCACAGTTTGCTGTTTCAGCTTCTCACATTCAACAGTGGAATGTCACAGTCATGTCTCAAACATACACACGCGCGCGCGCTCGCACGCAGACACACACACACATCCCAATCTCACGCACAGAATGCCAAAGACATGCTTTTTGTATTTTCTCATTAGTACAGGGTTGCAAATCCAGTGCTGACGTAGAGACTTCATTTGATGTTGAGGAAGGTCAAACGTAAGCGACCTGTCTGTTGTCCAATTGACATCAGGCACCAATTGGGTCAGGGTGTGGTTGTGTGTGTGTGCGTGTGTGCGTGTGTGTGTGGTCCTGGTCATGTTGAATGCACATATTGACATACTTTAAACAAATGATTTTAAATGACAACAGATGGATCATGCCGTTTTTAATAACCAATGGAAACACACTAATCAGGACCAGTCTCTGGGATTATTGGTTCTCTTTCAGGGTAGATTGATGACACTTGGTCTATTTGTTTACAAGGCTTAGAGGAGACAACATAATGAATTTTCCGTTGTTATGGTATGTTATCAGGTTGTCCTTTAAACACAGGCACGCTCCCATAGAGACACTGAGACAGATTAGGTGTTGCCATGGCTGCCTCCTGTCTTCTTTTCAAAAAGAAAACAACACTATCACAGGTGTCTGTCAGTTGTGTGATATTTACTGAAGCACCAGGGTTTCAGGACAACCATTTATTTTTTTTGTAATTGATATTTCCCTGGAGTCATTGCTTTCACTGCATGTGTGCTATATTTTCATTATTCTTTTCCTTTCATCCTTCACACATCTTTTTTTTGTAGCTGATCCCGCTCCAGCAGAGGAGGAAGTGGCTCCTGCATCGCAGGCTCCTGAAGCAGCAGGGTCAGAGGTCACTGGAGAAACTGATGCTGCTATGGAAACTGACAATCACGCAGAGGTGAGCAGTGTGTGTGTGTGTGTGTGTGTGTGTGTGTGTGTGTGTGTGTGTGTGGACAATAGCATTAAACATATTTTTACCAAATGTAACTCTTGTGCCGAATACAGGAAATACTACCAGCTGCTCCCAAGACTACTGCTGAACCTGAAGCAGAAGCCGAGGAATCTGTGACTCCTGCAGATGACAACGCAGATGCAGTAATTCCTGCAGACGACAACGCAGATGCAGTAATTCCTGCAGATGACAACGCAGATGCAGTAATTCCTGCAGATGACAACACAGATGCAGTAATACCTGCAGATGACAACGCAGATGCAGTAATTCCTGTGGATGACAACACAGATGCAGGAATTCCTGTGGATGACAAAAAAGATGCAGCGGCTCCTGCAGAGGACACAGATGCAGCGGCTCCTGCAGAGGACACAGATGCAGCGGCTCCTCCTGCAGGGGACACAGATGCACCGGCTCCTGCAGAGGACACAGATGCACCGGCTCCTGCTGCAGAGGACACAGATGCACCGGCTCCTGCTGCAGAGGACACAGATGCACCGGCTCCTGCTGCAGGGGACACAGATGCACCGGCTCCTGCTGCAGGGGACACAGATGCACCGGCTCCTGCTGCAGGGGACACAGATGCAACAACACAAGGTTATCAATCGAAATTTGTCCACATTGAAATTGAGAATAAAACCAAAACCTTTGTGCCTATTTCAGATAGTTGCTCTGACATGAATACATTAGATCTCTCTGAAATCCCTGTTCTCTGAAATACAACCTCCAGACCTTTCACCTATTGTTTTACTCAGGGGATAACGATCCAGAAGCGGAGCTACCAAAAGCTCATGGGGAGGAGGAATCAACTGCAGACACTGACACAACACCTGCGCAGGTGGAGGTCAGTAGCAGATATGTAAAACCGCTTATGCAAACTGCCTCTGATATATACAGGAGATGATTTTCTATTTTGTTCATATACTCGATTACATTCTCAGACGGGATCTGATGACGTGGCTACACCAGGGACAGATGCTGGAGAGGATACTGAGGAACCACCAACTGATCCAGCTGCTGATGATAATACAGAAGGAGCTGTTGTTGAGGAAAATGTAGTCCCAGAGGTCATAACAGGAGTAAGGGCCCTGGCCCCTAATGGTAAGAAGTGAAGTGAAGTGGAGGATGTAGTTTGTGGTCCCTCAGCAGTGCATGGCGTTATGCTGACATATTTCTGTTCAACCCATTTATATCAGGGCGTACAACCCCAACCTCAAACAAAATGTGACACTGTGTAAAACAGTGTGTGGAATATTTAATATCCATACTGATAAGTAAGTCACTATGAGCTCGATGCCTTCAAAACCTTTCTGAACTGTTGTGACAACAAAACAGTGGGAAATAGTGGCGTCTCCCTAAAACACCAGGGAGGAACATTCCACAGATAAAGAGGTTAGCTGGTAACAGCTGATAGTATCATGGCTGGCATCTACAAAAGACTCATTCACAAGCAGAGACTGGGAGAGGTCTACCACTGTCATTTCAAAACAATGTGGTGAAATCTGCCCATGTAAGGACACAGATGAAAACCTGTACTGCATTGCCCAAAACCTTCATCCTTCAGGCAGCACTGCATTAACAATGTCGTTTTCATTGGTAGAGACTTATCCAGTCACTGTTATATAAACAGATTCTGAAAACCGCTGTTTGTTGCTGAAATGGAAAATTTAGTGCTTTCATAATCGTATGAAAGATAAAATATAATACTACATATTATTTGTCGTACTGTTTGTATATTTGTATATTTGCATTCAGACATGACTGTGTTGTTTGTCTTTGCCAACAGTTAAAGAGGATGTTGCTGCAGCCGAGGTGAATGCAGGTATGCCATTTTTTTTTTTTTTTTCCATAGCTTTGTCAATCACATTATATAAACCTGTCTCAAGCCAAACCTTTTTTTTTTTTTCTTCGTACAAAAGCACTTAAGCACAGCATGATTAAAACCAGTTGATATTAGTCACTGCAGTTAAAGTGGAATCCACGAAAAAGCTGGCCTGTTTAATTTTGGGCTCATAGATGTTAGTTCCTACACAGCAGCATTTTAAAACATTAAAACTGTAGGTAGACTCGGTTAGGCCCTAGTGTTATTTTTTTTGTACTAGCAGCATATTAGACCCCAGGAACATTCAAGAAATTACTGTTGTTATAACTTTCCTCATCATTTATTTTAAAAAAAAGGTCCATGTCCTGCTTTGATTAATTGTAGCTGCAACTCCGCATATTATGAAGAAATTAATGGCACACAGATGTGTTTGAAAATACAAATAATTTTACTGTAACGTGACGCAATACTTCTTCTGATTTATTATCACCATCAGTCAGCGACTCCTTACGCCTGTGAGGTTATATCTGCCATAAATTAAGTCACTGATCCTACCTTGCCTTTCCCTTCCTGAAATTTCAGTTCCACATGATGTATAAGTCACTGGGGTTTTCCCCTCACAGTCTGCGTAAGGTATTGTTCCTGACAGATGATATCCTTTAATCTAAGTCAACACCAGCCCAGAGGATCACCGTCCCACCCTTACAGCTGGTCGGGTTTCAGAGTCCACAGTGACGACAGCGTCTCGAAAGGTTGATCGCGACCATGGAACAGGTCGACGCGGGGCAGCGTAGTATGTTAGAGTGATGACGTGTGTTATTGGTGAACATCTGGAAGATATTCTTCTTGGGTGGGACGGTTCGAAAAGATAACATCCTCCTGAGAACCTATTTCACATTTCTGTCACCAACTCGGGCTTTAACTTTGAAGATGCTCGCAGTTTCGAATCGAGACGTTCGCTCGCAATGAGCGAGAATTCGACGAGACGTTTGATATGATGCACATTTTTTTGGTTGATGGAAAGACACGATTAAATTAGACCGTCAAATAAAGGCTAATACCGCCTAATACACCTTCATACAATAAAGGTATTAATAAATGTTTCCTGCTCCATTTACAAGAACAACTTTAATGACTACTCTATGAATAGCAGCATCTTGTCCTGAGGCAGCTGGTTTACCTGCTGCCTGTAGTCTGGCTTTAAAACCAAAAGGTGTGGAGGTACGACTTTACTAGATATTTTGTGTTGCTTGACAACTTAAAGGCTGTGCATTTAAAAACAGCGTTTTGAGACGTTCCTTCAGGTAGGTCTCCGTACTTGGAGAGTTTACCGAGCTGTTCCCAAAACAAGAGGCCAACATTTACTTATCTTACCTCAGGCGCTATGAAAGTAAAATCAGCACACACAAGGCAGTCTGAGAGTAACGTGGGAACAGACAGTGACTCCTCTCAGCGTTCAGCCTTTATCTTCCATCTGAAAGCTGATTCATCCCGGCTGGCATAATCGTTATAATTGCTTTTAAGGGCCCTCTGTTTTAGGCCTGTTATTAGTGTCTTTGTCAAGTTGAAGCAGGTCAAGCAGGATGTCACAGGCACACACAGGCAGGCAGCAAAGCGGGAGATAACAGGCGTGTTTGCATATGGACTGAGCCAAAGATCGGAGATAGGCACAAAGAGGGTGTGCCTCTTTATCAGATACACAATCTCCCCAATATTCTAACAGCACAGATGAGGCTGTTCATGCAGAGTTAATGTGTTTTCCATTACTGGTTAGTACAGAAACTCTAAACCTCTTACTGCCTCAGAGGTGTAAACTACCATGAGGAAAACAACCTGGCTTCTCTTCCCTTCTTCTCTGGGATCTCTGTCACAGTGTTCATCATGCATCCGTTAACACATTCATACGATGACTCCTTCTTCGCTTCTCTCTCTTTTAATCACTTCTTTCCTTTTCCTCAGCGCATGCTGCGGGCGCCACAGGAGAAGGTAAGGCAACGGCTTTGTGTGTGTTCATAATTAAAAATGTACGGAATGACAAAAATAGAATCACGAATCCGAGTCTGGTTTAAGTGACAAATGTGAATGTTTTCTGTGAGCTCTCACGTGTAGTCACAGTATAACTGTTGCATGAACTACCTCAGAAGCTCTTCTACAGTGGAAGTAACTGGTTCCTGATTGTCAAAATGCAAATATTGTTAGATAAAATGACTGGTGCAGGTTTGTTCCTGTTTAAATAAACAGTTCCGTTTGTCTTATTTACGATCCTTTGGTGTTCATATGCAAATCATATCTCTTCATCCTTCATACTTCATAGCAACGAATCCATTCACCTGTATGCGTTACTGGTGGTTTGAAAATAGTGCTGTTTCACATTTACTAATTGTGCTTTTGTGTTCTCTGTGTTTAACACCAGACAAACCATCAACTGGAGGTGAGTAATCTGGCTTCTCTTTTTTGTTTTGAACACATCTACCCACCCACCACTGCCTCACACATACCTGCAGTTAGGCTTTCCCCTCTATTGTCTTATGTTATGCAAAGGCCAAAGAGCCCTAGGCAGGTCTGTTGCTGCCGCATGACATTTTAAAAGCTTTTTTTTTGTCAGAAAGTATCTTTGCATAATTTCACAAAGCGTGACAAGTTCAGGCAAAGAGAGCAAACGGTAGCAGTTGCACCTTGAAGTGGTGTAATTCTACTCAGCGGCTAAAACGTTTGAGCCACCATTTCTAAAGTTTGATGTGTTCACTTTTTTCAAATTAAGAATTGCGCATTATTGTAAAGGGCTGTGGCTATTTTGAAAATACGTTCTAGTTAAGTGTCCAGACAAACTAACTAATGGGTTAGTTTGTGTGGTTAATGACACAAGGTATAATGAGTCTAATGATGAGTGATCTTCTGTAGCTATTAAGTGTTGTTTACCTCTGTCTGGTTCAATCTGTGTAGCACTGTGGTAAAGATCATGGTGTCTGACCACATGCTATATCATTTTCTATAGAGCATCTTCTCTGTATGTACCGTACTCATATATGTACATCTGTTTTACACCACACACACTGGCGTTTCCACTGCTGTGTGTTTGTATTTGTGCACATGCGTGTTCATCCACATATATTCCTGCATTACTTCTGCTCATCGACTCCCTACTTGCTTCCACTCCTTTTTTAATTAAAGTAAAGTCATGTGAGCGCTGACTAATGCCGCTCCCTTTTTTTCCCTCAACCTTTCCCTTGTTTATTTACACTAATCCTTCCTTCTTCTTCTTCATCTGCTGACTCATGCATCGCACACCATTATCCCTCCCGTCTTTTCCTGCCCTTTTTTACTCAGTGTTTACTGAAGCCACTGAAGGAACAATAAAACGAGTGATTTTAGGAGATATGTAAAGGAAAACAAAGGAGAAAAACACTGGGGAGGTTTAGAACATATAATTATCCAATTAGAGATGTTTTTCTCATATTTTTGATACGGAATTGCTTATTTATTTAAAACCATCTGTTTTTGCTTTGCTTTAAAATCAGGTCTGTCCTCCTCTTTTCTACTTTACTTAAGAGAAAATTCAGTGGCACCACAACATAAATCCAAAATATTAATATAACCGTGCCCCAGATTACAAGACAATGACACCAACGTTAATCTAAAACACTGCACATTGTACAGCAAGTGCAACATGGGGTTCACTTACATCTGCTGGTTTATGTATAAAACTTTAGGTTTGCCAGCAAAAACAAAGATATATATATCAAGTTTATATTATAGCATTATTATTTATTATTATTTTTATGTAATGTAAGATTCGTTTGTGGGGGGGGTGTACCTTTAATAGAGAAAGGTATTCAGTGTATGCTATGACTCAGCGTGAAAACCAGATTCGGATCATTGCTGTCATAGTAACTGGGTTACAGGTGCAGACAGATTTATGCTGTCACTGTGAGTGCTTCCGCTGACGGGCTAAATTGGAGGCTACGTGAGTGAAAAAGCATCAGAAAATGCTGGAAACAGATGATGCATCTGTCACTGTCACTGTCCCACACACACACACACAGACTCACGCACCCACAGGGGCGTGTACACACATCACCGAGCCTCCGTGCTGAAAAGCCTGTTATATCAACTGAAAAATGGCGCCCTGTGGTGACTGAACACTACAATTTCCCTGCGCAGGTGCTGCATTGAGGATCATTTAACGCGCGTCTGTATAAAGCACGCTTAAACCAATGTGTTTAGAGTTAGATGTTCTCTCGCTCGTGTGTGCTTTGACGTTTGCAGCTTTCACGGACTGGTATCAATTAGCGTTTCTTTTGTTTTCTCTGTTTCCTGCAGGATCCAGCTCCAGCTCTTTAGCAGGCATCCTGTGTGGAATTGCTGTGGCTGCTGTGGCCGCGGTTGCTGTGTACTTCACCTATCAGAAGAAGCAACTGTGCTTCAAGAACAGACAGGGTAACTATCTCTCCTGACCGCACAAAAGCTTATTGTTATACAGGAGCCCTTATTTTCGACCGTAAGCCACTTAAACAAGGGGCGATGTGTGTTTGTGTCCTGAAAGCACAGCTTTTGGAAATCAGCAGACCACTGTTAAGACTCCGCTGTAGAAAGTGTTGTCAGTTGCAGCCAACTCACACACACCCTGCATCAAAATACTGCCAATTCAGCATAGTTTTAATTGACAGTCAACATGTAACAACCGGTCACTCAGCGCCTACGTGATAGAGCACATATATCAGACTCATAATAAGGCTGGTAATGTGAATATTGTTATTTTTTTACAATGTGAATAAATATCACTTTTACAATTTCACATATTTCATTTTGTTTCGTATTCCTCTGTGGATTTCTGGGACGGTTTGTGTGATGAAAGTAAATATATTTCCCCTCATGTGGAATCCACAGAGCAAGTGCTCTAATTGGTTATGTCATCGACATGTACGGCCCACAGCTGCTCCGCTGATGATAAATGGGTGGTCCGGACCACACACATATGAATAGTTCTGCACATTTACACCAGAAAAATGAAACAAATGATCATGTTGGTGATAATAAGCAATTAGAGCTGAGAAATATTAACATCCTCAGCGACTCCCTCTGGGTTCTCTCACTGTCATGCTTAATTTATGGTCGGTGGACCTGGAGAGTCTCACAATTATATGGATAAATCCCTCGTTGTCATATTTGCCAGCGGGGGCACTATAATGTAATGCATGTTAATTGGTGAGGAAGAAGAAGTTCATTAGCTAACTGCTTGTGAAATTCAAATTGACATGTGATGCATTGTCTGTGGTTTTGCATGTAACTGACTTTTAATCTCTGCGATTAGAAGCAGATCCAGAAGCCGCACGTAAAGCTGATGCAGTGGAGGCTCAGGCAGATCCACAGGGTATGACACAGATGCACACTCACATAAACACACCGAAACTACATTACTTTGAAATGCTTTGGTCTTTACTGTGTATTCCCCCCCACCCCCCTTTTTGCAGTCCTTAGCAACCTGCTGAACTCCTCCTAGATCAGCACAGATCACATGGCTGACTGTCTGGACCAACTGCAGTCGACAAAGTGGCAATCTCACTGTTAGGCTCTCTCCCCTGCAGAGCAAGATTACTGTGAGGCCCCGAAAGTAGGGCTGTGTGTGTGTTATCGTCTGATTTATATTGTGTGTGCGTGTGCGTGCGTGTGTGTGTGCGTGCGTGTGCATATATGTTGGGGTAAGAGGAGTTAGAAGAGAAAAAAAAGCAGAAAAGTAAATATCCTCTATGTGAACATTAGGGGTTTTGTGATTGTTAAAACTTAGGAGTTTATTGAAATTATTGATCAAATTTTCTACTTTAAACCAAATCGTTTTCTCCTAGAGGGGCCATTCAATTAAGTACGACAACGACGAGATAGCTAAGTCACAGAGCTACCTTTTTTTATTGTTATTTGTATGGCTGCCATCTAGTTCTAGTAATTCAGTGTGAATATAAACCAGTGACAACTTTTTGATGTTGTAGTTGTTTAACTTTATGCTGAATTCTTACAAGTGGAATTTATATTTCCTATTCCATTAAGTGTTTGAGCCATCCGTTTGAGTTAACATATCCAGTCAGCATATTTTCCATATTATCAATACAGTTATCTTCAGCATAGATGGTGGACAGGGGGCTTCAGTAACAACCACTGCATTTCTTGGACTTTGGTGAGGAATAATACTATTGGGATTAGGATCCCAGGAATCTGGGGATGCTCGGACCAGTCTGAGTTACGAGGGCCACTGATGTCACTGTATCTGCTTGTGTTTGTGACTGTCTGTGTCTTTTGATCGGTGAAGGGGCTTAGTTTTAAATCCTGTTGGGTCTTCTTCTCCTTAGTCGATACAAGAAATTAAGCAAATGCATTTCTTGCAGAAATCCAAATGAACTTAGATCCATTTACAATTTGATACATATCAATTTATTTATCAGTATTTTCTCAGCAAAAACTGGTAAATGAACTAAGGAGAGTCGAAGTGAAATCGAGTCCAACCCTTGTTTCTGTCGATAAATCAATGTTCACCTGACATGAGCACAGGGTTGGAAGATGTCATGTAGAAATGTGTTTGGCATTGCTCTGATGTTGTGTGTTATTAACCTAGCTGTGATGCAGTAGTTTCTTCTCTATAGTGCCTTTCACTGAGTCAGCCTGACTTGACCAATTACCGGACACACAGCTGGAATTGAAAGTGAAATCAGGCAAAAATTAGCAAATGGATTTATCAAAATATCTTGGAAAATTGGACAATGAAGAATGATCATTTCGGTGGTTGAACGCACGTGTGACAACTGTTACATTATAATGCTTGATTGTAACAGACGCTATGTATCTGTCCACAGTGGGCCAGTTTGTCATTTTTCTGCCTTTTCTTCACTAACATTGCATCGCGCACTGTGCAGCAGTAAAACGCCCCTGACTGTGTGTCTATTAATTTGAGCAAGCCAGTTGCTGTCGTAGTGTTTTTGTATCAGTCACATCTCCACATTTCAGATGCCATTCACCTGTGATTTTTATATAAACTTACTATCCAGCAGTGGTGCCTCCGAGCTGACACAGATCACCTTTAGTCAACTTGCTTGCTGTGGTATTTTGTGATTATTATTGTGAAATGCCGAAGCAGTGATATTTTAAAAAAAAACAAAAAAAAGAAACCGCCCAACTGTTTTTTATTCTTCTAGTTGTAGCACAACATACTAACTTCTGAATGTCTTTTTGTTGCCTTGCGGTTTTGTACTTGCTCTGCTCCCTATAAACATGGGGGTCATAGAGTGTTGCATAGTGCTGCGGTTCATGTAACGTGTTACTTGTAAAGCACCATATAGCTGCAATACAGGACAGAGACTGTTGCTAACGGCCTTGCCTCGAGCTGAGTAATATTAAGTCTGTGATGTCACATATTGATCAGTTCTACTGTATGAGCTGTGGACTGGATGCCAGTTCAAAGCTCTGTTTGAATTGCCTTCTTATCCTGTAATAATCTGTGATAATCTTTATATCTGGTGACACACTGAAAAGGTGGATTATGTGTCTGAGATCTCTAACTACATCGGTTACATTTGCGTGGAGTGATAATGCACAAAGTACCCACTTAATAATAGTACAAGCTTTCAGAAAGAGCCATTGATGCCTTCAGAACAGCACATTGTTATGTTAATGCAGTTCTTGCCTCCTATGCTGTTCCACTGAGCTCAATGGGAATCAGCATAAGCATCCTGCAACCCTGCAGAGCACAATCAGAAAGCTTACTGAGACTGATCTCATCTAAAGACAACTGAAACAACTACAAATCTATTTTAGTGGAACACAGACTGGTTGTGTTCTGAGGCTGGGTCAACTCTGCATTTAGCCCCAGGCGGGGCATCCGATTCCTTATAAACACAAAATGTTGGAGCTTTGCATCCAAAGCAGAATGTCAGCCAGGGAATCTTTATCATATTGAGTTCTTAAGTGCAATTTCCAGATAATGTTAGGGCATCAATGATGGCGCTGACCGGTCCTGCCTTATACCACCTCTTGAATAGCCAAGAGAGAAAAGCATAGAACAATGTCACCATCGAAGAGAACCGGCAAAACAAGCAGAGATCTTTTGCAGGTTATTCTATTAACAATCTCTATGGGAGAAGCACTTTTCTATCCTGTATACACCTTGATTCATTAAACACATTTAGACTATTCATTTTTAATTTACTAGTACTAGTGCGTTTTTATTTAAAAATGATGTGTTTTTGCTTCGTTTAGGAACTGTCTTCTTCATTTTTGTCATTCTGGCACTTGTGTTGGTCTTCTGGAATTGTGTAAATAATGTTTGAGGCGTCAATTAAATGTGGGAGTTGGTGTGTTATTCCCCTGCCAAATACATATGTGTGTGCGTGTGTTTGTTTTTACAATAATTTGAAACAAAGTGACCATATTAAACAGTGTCAGAGTAGATAAGATATAAGTATAGTGTTTTTGTTGACAGAACAACACGTTTGGGTAAACCTTTATAGTAGTTGCCTTCAAGGTGTTAGAAAGTCAATAAAGCATCATGAGAAATGACCTGAAATCCTTGCAATGTGAGGCATTTATACAGTTACATTATTTTTGAGCTATGCAAATGATTTATAGTGACAGGTCCACCCAAGGCACTCACAAGTAAAACGTGAAAAACCGGTTTCTTTTTTTTTTCTTGTCATATCAACGAGCACGTCATTCCAGCGTGTGCTGACATGTTTTTTCACAATTAAGTTTTGAGACATTAAATTAAAAAAAGTAAAATTCAACTCAGCTGCGAGTGTGCGTTGCCAGTTAAACTGCCAGATCCAAGACACAGGATTTAGTGGAGTAAAACAAAACAAACTAGAGTGTATAAAATAGCAATGGTCAAGGTGTCAAGCTTCAGGTGTCAAGTTATTTATTTACGGTTATATGATGGCAGAATTTAGAGTTTGAGCAGCTTGAAGCATCACCTAGAGCTGATAAAGGTCAAAGGTCAACCTATTAATTACTGCAGAATCAGAATCAGAAATACTTTATTAATCCCTTGCGGGAAATTCCTTTTAAGCAGTGCACAGTTTACAGAGAAAAAGTCAGTAGTAAGTACAATGGGAATTAAAATAAAATAAAATAAAATAAAATATGTTCTCAAGTATATACAATCAACAGTATTTACAATGCTGTTCAGTACCTAATTATTATTATTATTGCACATGACCGGGTTATATATATATATATATATATATATATATGTATGTATGTATGTACTGTATGTATGTATGTATGATCCCTCCCACCGCCATGTGAGTGTGGTATAGCGAGCGGGACTACAGAGTGACGCACGTGTGCAGACATGTTTGTAGTTCTATGATGCGGAAGCAGTGTGCAGAAATGAGGTGAGTTCAGCTGGTTGTCCTCAATGATCGATAACTGAAAACCCCAATCTAACCGATGCATTCATGTGAAGCTGCAGGTTTGTTGGTTGGTTGACGCTCGGTATATTGACTGCGGCCATCGCCTCCGACGCGTCAATGCGTAAACAAAGAACATATTGCGTTGTGTCAGTGTCACTGCACCGTGACGACTTCACTCCAGCTGTGAATGTAATGACCTCCGCGTTCGCCCTTACTGACCACACATGTTGTTACTGAATCACTTGTGCAAACACTGGAGTTAGGTCTTGGTGAAAAGGCTCCACTCTGACTCAGCATAGTTTGAGCAGGTCTTCATGAAGAGCTGCCAGAAAGTGTGTGTCTGAACACAAGCTGTAATTATGTTTACATCAGCAGAAATTGCTGTGAGAGTTGAGACACGCTTATATAATGCAAAAGCAGTGGTCAGTAATTAAATCACAGTGAAGCTGCAGGTTTGTTTGTTGGTTGACGCTCGGTACATTGACTGCGGCCATCGCCTCTGACGCGTCAATGCGTAAACAAAGAACATATTGCGTTGTGTCAGTGTCACTGCACCGTGACGACTTCACTCCAGCTGTTAATGTAATGACCTCCGCGTTCGCCCTTACTGACCACACATGTTGTTACTGAATCACTTGTGCAAACACTGGAGTTAGGTCTTGGTGAAAAGGCTCCACTCTGACTCAGCATAGTTTGAGCAGGTCTTCATGAAGAGCTGCCAGAAAGTGTGTGTCTGAACACAAGCTGTAATTATGTTTACATCAGCAGAAATTTCTGTGAGAGTTGAGACACGCTTATATAATGCAAAAGCAGTGGTCAGTAATTAAATCACAGCCAGTAATTAAAAATAATTTGCTCCTGTGCTTTTGAAGCTGTAGAAATGTTCTCTTTATACAGGTTAAACTGTTTGTATTGAAACAAATGGGAGATGAATTGGTTCAGTGGAAAAAAGAAAAACATTAACCAGTATCAAGTTTTTCTATGCGGTGACATTTTGGTAGCGGTGTGAAAATTCATGTGGGTAAACAATCTTTCTCAGACTGACACGACCCACCAGAGACACATTATCATTATTATCATTATCTATTTGTTAATGTAAATATATTTTCTCCATTGATCAGACTCAGTTCTAATCTTAACATGAACCGACATGAATGATTTTAATTTAGATGAAGAAGCAAACACAGATTACGTCATTTCCCCCTGTTTTCTTTAGACTGTGCCAGGAGAAAAATAGCTCATCGCAATTTCAAGTCCCAACTGTCAACATGAGTCTGTTTCTTTATTTTTCTTTTAACTCAAGTCAAACTAAGATCTTTTTTTTTTCCTCGAGGTCCTGCCTGGCGCCACTACTCCTTCTCTCCCAGCTCCTGGCTGCAAAAAGTGATGTCACAGGAGGGGAGGTGGACAGGAAGCCCAGTTTTGTCCTGGTAATGGTGGATGACTTGGGCATTGGTGATATAGGTTGCTACGGTAACGATACCATCAGGTTAGTCCCAATTTATGTGTCATATGTCATATGGTTTTATGTGGTTATTCTACATGTTTCTGACATCATCTCCGTTTGTACAGGACTCCAAACATAGACAAACTGGCTGCTGAAGGGGTGATGCTGACTCAGCACATAGCAGCCGCTCCTCTCTGCACCCCCAGCAGGGCTGCTTTCATGACGGGGCGTTATGCACTCCGCTCAGGTAACTCAAAACTCTGTTCTGCATGTGTAAACATGGCATCCCGGTCATGTACATATTGTGATGTTTGTGTCAAACACAGTGTCATGTGTGTCATATTTGTTCATGCTTGTTGTTGTTTTGTGTGTCTGTTGTGCAGGAATGGGTAGCACAGGCCGTGTGCAGGTGCTGCTGTTCCTTGGAGGTTCCGGGGGACTTCCAGCTAGTGAGACCACATTTGCCAAGAGGCTGCAGAAACAAGGATACACCACTGGCCTAGTGGGTGAGATAACCTAATGTGAGCATTTATTCCCTGACACAGTCGTTGAAGCATTTCCTCTGACCCTGACATACAACTATGTACATGTGCCTCCATGCTTGTCTTGCCTCAGTCTCCTGCTTGTGTGTGTTAGAAAGGACGAGAGTACGTTGTTGTGCATAAGGAAGCAATTTGAGCTGCAGTTGGGGATCATCATGTTCACACTTGACAAGTTGTGGCAGCACATGAAAAACTTATGGTTTTGCATTTGGTGAATACTGTATTGTGCAATTAGGAGAATGATGGAACGCATATCACTTGAGTGTCTGCGGTAACACCCAAAATTCAAAAGGATATTTTAACCCTTTGTTGGCTTGTTGTGGTGGTCTGGGCGATTTTTTTTTAATTCCATAGTGTTTCTTCTGTCTTTACAGGTAAGTGGCACTTAGGTGTGAACTGTGAACACAGAGGGGATCACTGTCACCACCCAAACCAGCATGGCTTCAGCTACTTCTACGGGCTGCCATTTACCCTGTTTAATGACTGTATGCCAGGACAGTCGAGTGACGTCCTGGCAGATCTCCAGGAAACTCTCCAAAACATGGCCATTATTCTTGCAGTCGGACTAGTCACACTGGTAAGAGTGATTCTGGGTCAGTGCTGCTGTTATTTTTCTTTCAGTGGAAATAATTGCACAACAGGTAGATATGAAATGAGAAAAAAAAGTGGCAAAGATGATGTAGCTGTTGTAGAAAGACAACAGGGAACAAATGAGAAAAGAAAGAGTTGTTTTGTTTTGTTTTTTCCATTCACCCCAAAGCAAAATTGACAAATGTGTAATCACTTAGTCAGGAGCCACAGGGTTGGGAAAAGAAAAGTGCTGGGAACCGAAACTGCAGTTGTAAAGCTAACACTCACATGAGACAGAAGCCTGTTTTCGGGGAAAACAAAGCAATGTCGAAACTGAGATTTGGTGGAGACTTGGCAATTTTTAGTTTTAGTGAGACAAATGGGAAACAGCTGTGCAACAGGTAGAGCGAGTAAGAAACCTTGAACTTTAAGAGCAAGAGGAAAAATAAATGATCACAAACAAAAGAGCTACAACTATTCAGAGTGGCCAAAATGTACAGAACTGTATGAATGTACAGGACACAATACTTTCACAGTACTTTACCTCTGTGAGAATAACCATTTCATATTCTGCATCTAGTGGTAAAGTCACGGAATTGCAACATAATTCAAATAACATGACATTTTGTGGTACTTCACCTCAGCATTAACCTACATCAAACCATATTCGATCCTAAACACATACCCCGTGCTTAAAAAATGTATATGTGTGTGTGTGTGTGTGCACATACATACATACATACATATATATATATATATATATATAGATAGATAGATAGATAGATAGATAGATAGATAGATAGATAGATAGATAGATAGATAGATAGATATGTTATTATTTTCTTTGTACAAGAAGAAAATGTTTGTTTTTAGCATTTAAAGTATATCAGTAACCACTCACACAATGCAAATTGTGTGAGCATCTATGCAATCTCTGTGTGAAAGGGACAAAGGGAGCTGCACATTCATATGTGGTTGGGTGTTGTGTTATGTTAAATCAGGTGTGCGTGCGAGTGTGTGGCATCCTCGAAGTCAGTCTGTGGATCCTGGTAGCAGTGTTCCTTTTTACTATCTTTGCGACTGCTGTTTGGTTTGTGCCTTTTCACTTTTTGCCAACCTGGAACTGTATCATCATGAGGAACCAAGATGTTGTCGAACAGCCAATGACAGTGGAGACGCTGCCCCAGAGGTTGCTGGGAGAAGCACAAAGCTTTATAAGCAGGTAGGAATACACCAGCAAATATTGCATATTTGAAACAAAAACAGGAAAACGGCAACATAACATTAAACCTCTCTGGGTAGTCTTATGTTTGGAACCACACCGGTTTCATCTGTCTCTTGTTTAGTTAGTGATTATCGAAGACATAAATTGTCTTTTGAAATTGTAATTGTAGTGTTTTTCTTATGCGTAGAATAACAATTTCTATACAAAGACCAACTCCAAGAAAGTAATATTCTGTCTCTCAGCATTTCCAGCGACTCAGGCCAAAGTCTCTTTTGTGTAACTACTGCCTTTAAAATTAAAATATAATAAAAAACAATTTTGTAATTATCTAACACACCCAGAAACTATCAGAATTTCTGTCATGTGAATACACCTGTATGATATTATGGATTGACTTGAAATAATCTTGTTTATTTTGCAAAATCATGATAAAGTGTCACCTTTTAATTTGTTTTTTTTTCATAAACAACAAAGTTAACAGTAGTAATTGTAAATACAGTATTTAAAATGACACTCAGGCCTAATGGGAGAGCTTCTCCCTTTCCATCTCCTCCCCACAGGAATAGAGATCATCCATTCCTCCTTTTCTTCTCATTAGTCCATGTTCACACACCCCTCTTCACAACCCCTGCCTTCGCTGGCAAAAGTCGCCATGGTCGCTATGGTGACAACCTAGAAGAAATGGACTGGATCATTGGTGAGTCAGTGCTGGAAAGCTAATGAGCTGAAGGTTCACAGATTTCAACCGAGAACCTACGGTGACACTCAGGTTAAGTGAAAGCACAAACATCTGGACCTTTACATCTAGAATGAATCCTTAAAAATGTTATTATGGCTTGTACTGGTAGTTTTAGGGAAGTTAACTGTTACAGTTTTCCAACTATGGAGAAGCTTTTAAAATAGCTTCATCGATGGGACTCATATTATCTGGTTCATCTGGTCTGTTGATATGATATCCCTTGTAATGAATATTACATGTATTTATATTATCCTATTAAATGTCTAATTTTATATTAACATGCTTTTTAGGTAAGCTGACCGAGACAGTGGACTCCCTTGGCCTAGCCAACAATACTCTGTTGTATTTTACATCCGACCATGGTGGGCACCTTGAGGATTCTGACCCTGTAATTGGCCAGAAAGGAGGATGGAATGGCATTTATAAAGGTAGATGGCATTTTTATCTGTTTTGAGATATTCATTGTTCAAATTTCACTTGTATGTCAAATTAAAAACGTGTACATTTCATTGGATTTACTGACAGAGATTTCTTGTGTATAGGTGGGAAAGCTATGGGGGGCTGGGAGGGTGGGATAAGAGTACCGGGAATTTTCCGCTGGCCTGGAAGACTGGCTGCGGGGAGAGTAGTCAGTGAACCCACTAGTCTTATGGACCTCTACCCTACACTGAAGTATTTGGCCAAGGACACCCAACCAGACAGGTACAGACTTGATGTTGTGGATGTCTTCATTACTCTTATTAACCATGGCTTACTTGTCTCACCTGTTTTTTTTTTATGGAAAGCATGAAAAGCTGAAAAAAATAAAATTATTACACATATACATGTACATATACGTATACATACACAGGCACTAATAGCAATTCATCTATAACATGCGGTTCACAGTGATATTGCGGACACGTTATCCTTGTTAAAATGGAAATGCTTTTTATTTTAACTTAAAGTTCTGTTGTGTCTGGTGAAGTTGAACAGAGACTGATATTTAATATGAAGTGATTTACACTTTCGGAGCCAAAGGTCAGAAGTCTCATATCTCCACTGCGTTTAATGCGTTACCTGATCCCCTCTGCCCCCCATCTCAGTTTACTGTACCTTTCTCCCAGACTTTTAGATGGCTATAACCTCATGCCACTGCTGGAGGGGAGTGTAAAGCAATCAGAGCATGAATTCATGTTCCACTACTGTGGCGTCTACCTGAACGCAGTTCGCTGGCACCCACCGGGCAGTAAGTTTTGCACACACTGTTGACACAAAGATGTTCTGGATCATCTGGTAGAAAAATATTTGTAATTGCAGCATGCCCTGAATGTAAGACTTGTTTTTCTTTACAAAGCAACACAGTTGCAACCGCAAACCAAAATAAATCAAATGAGGAGATTTTAAAAAATAGATTTTTTTATGTGTAAGGATCTTATCATGCCACAGTGTGGTGAACATGGTGGTCTTCCGTGGTGTGTGTTTTTAAATCTAGGTGACTCCATCTTCAAGGTGCACTTTTTCACTCCCAACTTTTCTCCCCCCGGAGCTGGGGGATGCTACGACACTAAGATCTGTCAGTGTCACGGGGAACGCGTCACACGCCATGATCCACCGCTGCTGTATGACATTTTCCACGACCCCTCCGAGTCCCACCCTCTAACCCCTGACACTGAGCCGCGTTATGCAGAAATCCTTGAGCAAACTGCCAAAGCTGTGAAAAGCCATCAAAATACCCTGACAAACAGTGATACTCAGTCAATAGAACACAGCGCTCAAAGCCAAATGGCTTGGGACAAGCTTCTGTGGAGACCCTGGCTTCAGCCCTGTTGTGGAAGCTTTCCATTCTGTGGCTGCAAAGAGGACACACTAGATATGTAAGAGGGGAAAAAAATGCGTTTAAAACTAAAATTTTTAACATGTCAGTTTCAAAACCAGAAACATAAAGCATTAGGTGCTTTGACTGTTCAAACTTTTAAACGGTGTGACATGAATCATAAAGTTTGGCCCTCTGAATATGTGCCAATCAGTCAAATGGTGGAGGAAAAATGTAAACAATAATTGGAGGACATAATGCAATAAAGACTTGATTTGCATTTTCCTGTTTTTTCCTTATAGTAGCTATTTCAGACCAACTTTTCAGTGAAGTGTGACTATTACGAAGGTAGGTTAGAGTTTTGGCCATTAGGGGGCAGACTCAGACTGTTGGATGGATAGTTGTACTGTGTTTGAAAAGGAAGGGAGAAAGAGGAGTGTGTATGGTGAAGGTGAGATTACTGTTCTGACACTTCTGGCTGCTGTGTGGATTTGTTTTACATTAATGTTAATATTTTGCTTATTTTCAATGCAAAAAAAAATAATTGTTGCCTGATTTTACACACTACAAAATCAGGAGTACTTAACATTTATGTACTGCTATAATATTGTTTAATATTAGATCTCTAGTGACTTGCTAAAGGTTAGACATAAAACTCATCGCCCTTTGCATACTTCTAGTGATCCTTAATTCTCTTCCTCCTTGTATAGTTCCAAAAAAAAAAACGTCTTTCCTAATTCTCCATGTAAGTTTGTAGTCATCATTAACCTTGTCGGCCTCAGTTTTCTTTTAACACGTTCTCCTTCATGTCGACCAGAGCATGTGGCCAGCTGCAGAGCAGCACTGCTCAGTGACACTAAGGCAGACTGTGGTTTCTCAGATCTTCAGTAGCAGAAGACTTTGAGGAATGTGCGAACGTCTCCATCATCTGTGTCATTGTCATTGTTACTGGCTGTCAAAACATCAAAGTTTGCTCCAACAGCAGGCTACAATTGCTTTCCTTCCTCTCAGCCTCCCTGTTTCCTTCTCTTCCATCTCCTCAAACTGCTTTATCCACCCCTTCATCCCTTCATCCCATCCCTCCTTACCCTCCGCCTCCAGGAAATCCGCTGGCATCTGCAAGTGAAAAGGGAAATTTCAGCATCATCCCCATCACTGTAATCGTTACCATCATGGTCGTAGTATTTACTCCTCTGCGTCCAGCAGGGAGCCGTACATCAAACGCTCAGCAAGTTCATTACACTAGCCACTCCATTATATCTCTAACAGTAAATCATGCAGTCGACCATACATAACGACATTTGGCTGTACATCAGAGTTAATGATGCTGGCTGTACGTCATGTCACACACAACCGTGATGTGAGCACACCAACACGCAGAAACAAACACATGCACGAGCGCAAATACACACAAACAATTTTGCACCCTTGTGCGCATTGTATATCATGTTGTTTTGAACAGATCAGTGGTTTTCTGTAAAGGTCACTGTTTCCGGAGACGCCATAAAGCATATTTATAACCCTCTGTTTGACACTACTTGAAGAGGCGGGAATGTTGCAGGGTTAAAAACAGAGAGCATGAGAATGTGACATGCACTAATAGCCACCGGTGTATTTTTGTTAATGCGGTGGTGTTGCTGAACCGATGACATGTTATATCCTTAATTATTTATGAAGGACAGTTTTTTTGTTTGAGGAAATGTACTTATTGGATGGGAAAAATAAATGAGAAGATACACCTTTTCACATCTGTGCATTTTGTATCGAGTTTGAACTGGGATACAATTTGCGTAGCTAAGCAAATAAAGTGGGTCAGCGGCTAAAGCCTTTTATAGATTTAGAAACTAGACTAATCACACAACACTTTGCAGGCTGTTTTTTTAGGTGCAACATGTTAATTACTGAGCTTTAGAGACCTCCAAGATAGATGTCTCCTCATTTTCAGTTCAAGCTAATTATCTCCCCTGTCCTGCTCTGTAGGCTATATAATACACAGGCACGAAAATGCTATTGCTCTTTTCTTCTCACTTAATAAAAAAGGCAATAACTCTAAAGCAATAGCTTTAAATGTAAAGTTAATTTCAGTTACCTTAAGAGACATTATTAAAATGTCTGAAAACAGATTTTGAGCAGATAAATTATGCATAAACACACAAGAGTGTGACCAAAATTAAATTGGGTGGGCGGGGGGTATTTATATATGTAACAATAGGGGGGAGATTTTCTGTGGCCCCTCATTGGCCATATTACTGGTCTGTCAGTCTTAAAGCCACAGACTAACCTCTGTGGTAAAGTTTAGTCACACAGCATTACAATCCACAGTGATGTTCAATGCAGCGTGCACTCCTGTCTCAGTTTGTGTCTTTTTATTACCACCAGAAAATGATCACACGTTTTCACCTTCTCTCTGGTTAATAAGGAGAATACGAGTATTAGAGACAACAGCAGAAAATGTGTTTTCTCCTGTTCTGTTTTGTTTTGTTCAGATGTGGTCTCACCTACTATAATAGATTGCTCGGGCAGAGAAGCAATTACACACCATTACAAGCCTATTACATTAGAAAGCATGGAAAATGTGTGTGATAGAGAGAGAGAGAGAGAGAGAGAGAGAGAGAGTAAGCAAGAGAGAGTCTGTGTCAGGTTTGTCAATGAATGAGGCTTTTTAGAGCGACTATTAGTGCACATTATATTTAAGTAGATACAGTATGTGTCTTGTTATGTTGGTACACAGTGGAAAGAATGTATGATTTTTTTTAATATCATAAATATCAGTGCAGCAGAGACTATACATATTCATTTCCTGAGATTACTTTATTTGTGTGTGTGTGTGTGTGTGTGTGTGTGTGTGTGTGTGTGTGTGTGATCTTCAGCAGCACTAGACTGACGTGTCAGCATGTGAGGCTTCAGTTGTCTGACTGACACTAAACCAATTCTCTGTCTATGCATGTATCTGCTATACTATTATATTGAAATGTAATCAGATTTCTAGAGATCTGTGGGGCAGTGCTACTGTGACAGACCATGCTGGGTTTTGAACATATGTGTTTTGAGTGAAGTACGGTGTCTGTGGTTTGTATGTGTGTCGTGTTGTGTGCCATATGGTCAAAATTACCCCTCAGGGGTACAAGGGGACAAGGATCCAAGCCGCGAACAGGGGATTAGTACTTGGTTGTCGGCATGCACACACAGACGCATACAGTACATGCATGTACGAACTTGCATGAGCGCATACGCATTTCTCTCCGCACACATTTTATCACTAATACATGTCTGATGACAAGCACAACACACAATGCCCTTATGCCCACAAACACAAATACACTACTGCAGGGCCACAGTCGCAAACAGACACACAACCCCCTGCAATATTTAATGTTCATCCCGGTTTGGTGACAGGAAGCGTTTAGGGAGGTGGAGTTTGATGAGGAGCAGATAACTAAGTAACTAAGCTAATGGGACAATTGTAGCCCCACACATGCACGCACACACACACACACACACACACACACACACACAGAGTCCTTAACCTTTCTTCCTGTGCTTATGCCTCCTAAACTGACAGAATCTGGCTCCAACCCTCTCATCTGTTTTTATGTTCTCACTCATACATGTCTGATGACAAGCACAACACACAATGCCCTTATGCCCACAAACACAAATACACTACTGCAGGGCCACAGTCGCAAGCAGACACACAACCCCCTGCAATATTTAATGTTCATCCCGGTTTGGTGACAGGAAGCGTTTAGGGAGGTGGAGTTTGATGAGGAGCAGATAACTAAGTAACTAAGCTAATGGGACAATTGTAGCCCCACACATGCACGCACACACACACACACACACACACACACACACACAGAGTCCTTAACCTTTCTTCCTGTGCTTATGCCTCCTAAACTGACAGAATCTGGCTCCAACCCTCTCATCTGTTTTTATGTTCAGCCCTCAGCCCTTTTTTGTTTTTTTCTTTCTGCAGGGGCCTCTTTAACTCAGGGGCACAAAAACAGAAAAAGTGCAGCAGAATGCACAATTACTCCCAGTTAGTAGGACGCGTCAGAATAGTGTGTGTAATTTGGGAGAATTACAGGTTTTCAAAGAGCAACGCACCCCCACATCTTACACCTAGACCCACATACACATAAACATACACATAACACACGCAGCAGTCATGGTGATGTCAGCCACTGTGTCTGAATGGTTGCCTGAAAATTGCATGTATGGCCTGCATATGTTCAACCCTCCCCAATACATGATTGCAAAACCACTCTGCTGCACATTGTGTTATTTGTATTTTATTGTCTCAGTCCCTCAGACACAGATCAGGTCAAAAAAAGAATCCCTCACTCTCAACGGCATCATTATTTTAATCACTTTAATATTTGACCATAAAAACACAGAGACACTTATGTCACTATGCCGATCATTTCATTTTCACACATGAAAACAATCGAGACATTTGTTGCTGCAACTTATGATCAGATTGTAACGCAGTATGCACACACATATCACATGCAAGGTGCTGTTTTGGTGTGGAGGAACTCGTCTGACCTCCACATAGTCTTGACCTTGACGATAATGAAGACACCTGGGATTGACTGAAGCACCAACTCAAATCTCGCACTGCAGGTTAGATGTTCAAATAAACACACACTGTGTTTTTTTTTTGTCTGGGGGTAAAGAAAGAACAGCGAGAGAAAGGGATTGACGTTTGGAGTGGGACATTTCAAGGAGAACTAGAGATGGCAAAAGATTGAAGGAGCTGGATTGAGGGACTGGCAACGGTTTTGAGAGATGACTGGAGACTGATAGAGGTATTTGTCATCAGTGGAGAGATGAGAAGATGAACTGAGGAATGAGCTCGAGAGAGGCGGCGTGAAGGGGGGAGGAGAGGGGCCAGAGAGAGAGATGAAGAGGGGTTCAGGGGGCATAATAATGACAAAATGACAAGAGGATGATCGAAGCTTGGGTCATGTTTACCCACAGGAGAGATGGAGGGATGGCGGAGACTCTGAAGACGAAGAGGCGACAGCAGACTGAAGGGTCACTCTGTTTGCGGAGAGACCGAGGGATATTGATGTGTGAGGGGAGGAGAGAGATGAAGACGGACAGCTCAGGATGGAGAGAGGCCTCTGGCTCTGAAGAGGGAAAGGAGGGATGAAGTGAGGGAGGGACAGGGCCTGAGGGCGGGGGAGTCAGAGGGAGGAGATGACGAGAGAGAAGCTGAGAGAAGTCCACTGCACACAGGCTGTTGTTTACTCAGGAAAGATGCAGCAAACACAGGGGATTATGTGTAAAGCTAAAAACACAGGTTCATCCAGGTGAAGTAGATTGTCGCCAGTCAACAGGTACAGACTGAATGAGAGTAGCACAGTGGCACGTGACTGATCCTCCCCCAGATTAAAACCACTTTAAAGCTGGTTTTAATGCTTGAGTGTTGTAGTAACTGGGCTCCATGATAAACCAAGATCACTATGAGAACATCGAACTTGAATAATAAAATTTACAAGAGCATCCTTGGAGCCCCAAACACAACAAACAATCGTGGTCAAGCTGATGCTGGCTTATATCCACTGTTAATTATGACTCAAGAAAGAGCAATAAAGTTATATAAAAAAGCTGAAGGCCAACCAGGTGTGTTGCCAAAAGGAAAATAGCCAGTCATGAAGCTCGGCTCCTCCAACAGCATGTAGCCTCAGCACAGCCTTCCCAAAGTCTGGACCCACCCAGTTTAATTCAATGGGAAGAAACCAAGAGACATAAAACTACAACAAAAACACCAAGTACACTTTGAACTCAATATCAGACAGAAAACGTCAGAACTGGACAAAAAAATAATCCGACTGTCTGGTAAACCTCGTTCCACCAGTAACAAGACAAAAAAAAAAGGACATTTCCTGCAACACTGCACTGTTTACTGAGACAGAAGTGCTCAGCTTTTCCAAAAATACAACATAACTGAAATACCAGAGACTCCAACAGACTCCATAACAAAGTTCACTTGCACTTGTTCTTTACTCTGTGGTTCTCTCGGATAATAGGTGAAATCTAAGCTTTTGTTCGATCTCATCCTCTTCATATTGAATTATTTTACTTATGTTGTAAACTCTCCAAAATCTGCTCCGGTAATGCTGGTTTTCATTTTGTTCAAAAAAAAAAAGCCGATTTGATTTTGCGGAAGGAAAAAAACAGGGTATAATTTTCACATGGTGGAGAAACTGCTGGGTGGTTCCCTTGGGAGGAAAATGGCGGTAATGAGCGAGGTTGAGGAGGGGAGAGGAAAGGGGGAATGAGGAGGAAAATGAGGGACAGAGGGAAGGAGAATGGAGGGATGAAGGGAGTGGCGGGAGTGAGGTCATACTTTTGCCATCATTATTCAGATGTAGGTCATCTCTCTCTCTCTCTTCTCTGATGATTTAGGCTTCAAACACACCTGTTTCATGCTGATAATGACAGCACATTGGAATGTGCCTCTAGTGTGTGTGTGTGTGTGTGTCTGTGAGAAAGATAGAGAAACTGTTTTGCGGTGCTTTTTTAAAAATGGTCCTTTAAATGACAAAATTGATGATTGCTGATTTGATTTCAGTGTTTTCTGATCAGGTGCCACCAGTTAACAGGAAATGTTCCAAACCATTACAAATGACTGTTCGGTTACATTTAGGCAGCAGATCCCACCAAGAGACCAAAACCAATATTACTATTTTTTTTTTTTGTAATATCAATTCTGTCTGGCCACTGCAATCTGCTCTTGGCACTCAGCCCACTGCTTTCTACTGAAGATATAAATCTCTTTAAAGTGGTTCACAGATATATACTTTCCTTTTACCGATAAAGCTCAGTTATTTCCCAAAACAGCTAGGTACGATAGCGTTAGCACATTACTCATATACTACTCCAAAGTGTCTTTTCATGAGATATACTGACCATAAGAAAATATAGCAAATAAAATGACATTTAGGGTTTAATGACCACTACAGAAGAGAAACAATTGGTAAGTATATCATGTCAGGAAAAAATTCCGTCACACTACTGGACTGACAGTCAGAAAATACGAAATGTGTGTGTGTGTGTGTGTGTGTGTGCGTGTGAAAGCTACAACAATGAGGGTGTGTCAATTAAACAAAGACAGAAAAACTGGCTATGGCCTCCAAGTAGAGTTGCCTGCAAACAATTTATTTGAGATTCACCAGACATGTTTTCATGAGCCAAGAGACAATTCCTTGATTCTAATGAGTTTTCTCTTCGGCTCTTGTTCCAGGTGTCATTCATGTCGAAGCTCTACTTCAGTGTGTCACCCTCTTGGGCCCTTGCAGCTTTTGCAAGCCAATATGCACCACAGACTTAATAAACAACAGTATATTACTATCAGAGCAACAGGCTTAACTCACTTCCATCATGTTCACTTGCAACGCAGTCTTGGTTTTACAATGCACGTGGCTTTCCTGCTGTAGAAGTGACGGCAGCATGAAGGGCGGTGTCACTGTGATCTGTCATCTTCAGTCAGACCATTTGAACTTCATATGGGTGGAGGGTGGCAGTGGTGCTCAATGGCTCCGCTGTTAAAAACAGTCTGCAGTGCATTGCACTCAAACACTACAAAGCTGCTTGTAAACGTGACCTATACCTTGCTGAGTCCGTACGGTTCATTTTCCATTCATGCAAAAGCGCATCACATATTGAGAAATACATACATCGCAAAACGGGAAAACCTGAAGGTCATTCGACACATCCACATGCGGCCGCTTATCCTCAACGTCAATGTTTGCCCCTTCATGATTCACATGTTGGACACAAATGTGGCTCCTTCATACATGACGTCACCCCGGTTTCACACGCACACAAACTTTACGCACACATGAACGCAGACACCACCCACCAGTCGAGAGCTGAGTCAAAGCCCCTCTGGTTATCTGATTTAAAAAAAAAAAACTCTCTCTCCGCACACCCCCATCACACACACACACACACACACATGCACACGCAAACATAAACACACACCTGCAGAGTCTACAGCATTTGCAATGTTCCCAGTTTAATCACTTTATGAATGCAATCACAGTGACATGTTCACATATTAAAGTATGCAATAATACATTCACACACACACACACTCATGCATGAGCTCATGAGATCTTTCCACAACATCCTGTTCTCTTCAACAACTGATATAGCTAAACGCATAAATTAGAGTAAAAAAAAACAATACCACACAGTTCATAGGAAGGTGAACCTAACTGTGCATGTGGACAATACACTAACAATCGTCTTATGGCTTCAGCGTCCTGTAGCATATTCCATATGTCCCATTAGTCTCTGTTTTGTTGTTGCTACAGAGGAGGCTGTCAGCTCAGTGATGTGTTAGAAGTGTTTTAACATGTAAAGGTAAAGCAGACACAAGGCTGGAAGGGTATTGTTTAGTGATGTTCTTCCTATACCACCCTGTGCAGCGAGGACCTAAATATAGATGCAGGCTGTGACAGAGACGAGGGAATACGACCACATCACCATATTGCTGGATTGATGTTATCTTGTCCCCATCTTTCTGTTTTCCCTGGATGATGCACGTTCTCCTTTTTCCTATTCCGCATGTACGTTTCTTTCACTTTTATCCAATCCCCCCCGCCCGACCTCCCGACCCAACCAAATTGAGATTATATTAGGAAGACCCACTTTCTTGTCGCTCAAAGGAAACTTAATTACTGTGTCTGAGCCTCTGACTCAGCCCTTATTGTGCTTCAGGAATCGTCATTTTCTATGCTGCGCCTCCACTGTTTTGTTAAATAAATGAAAATGTTAAAGTTTACAAGAGACACAGCTGAAACAACACTGAAAAAAAAAACACACTGTTACCTGTGTTCTCACTTATTTAGATCCATTTAAAGGTAGCATGCAAAGACTTTTGACTTTTTCTCTGATTTCTTGACACGGCGTGGCTCTGGTGTTTGTCTCCATGTCGGGACGGTGCAGAAGAGTCGGAGCGGGAGACAGGGTTTGTGCATGGCAGCAGGGAAGTGGGACAGGAAAACCACAAACAGCGTCTCTGATACAGGCCGCCTGCCTCCCGGTGTTATTATGGCTTCCTGATACTTCCCAGCTCTCTCTGTGTCGTGGTGTCTTTTATTGCTCCCACTCTGTGCTCTCTCTTTAATCTTTTATTATGCTCCCCCCCCACCCCCCCATAGATATTCTTTCCTAAGTCTTTCTGTTATCTGTCTGTTGTTATGTTTCACTCTTTCCATCTATCCATCCGTACAACCACATCATCTGGGATCAGCTCTCACATACACATACATACCAGATAGGCACATCCAAGCACACACACACACACACACATACACATACACACACACACACACACACACATATATTCTCTCTAATGAGAAAACACAATATCCAGAACCTTACACACACACACACACAATATGTAGTATGCAACAGGCCCGCAGAGTTCTGAGCTTTATGTTAATGCCTGTCTCTTCCAATTAGACACCTCTATCTCTGTAATGTTTTCCACACTCCTCACACACTCTCTCCTCTTTAGTCTGCCTCTGTGATTGCACCTCTCTCTACTCGGCCCCATTCATTCTCTCTCTCTAAGCCCTGCTATCAGCCTATAACCTGACTCTGACACAAAACAGATGTCTCTCCATCCCCTCCTTCCTCCCCCTATCTCTTCCTGCTCCTCCGCCTCCCTCCCTGTGCTTCACTTTGTCTTCACCCACCGTCGGTTCTCAGTGCTGTATTTTCTGTCTCTGCCCTTTTCACCCTCTACTAATTCTCTGTCTTTCACTCGAATTTGGTCTTTTTTATGTTCCCCAGGCTACATTACTCTGCCTTTGCTCGGAGGAATCTAGAGAACCAAGTGCTCAGACAAGTAATGTTTGGCATTGTCAGATACAATATTCATGAACAAACATTAAAAAAAAATCAACATTAGTTTGCCATTTAAAGTAGTTGTCGTGACTGTGGTTCTCAACCTTGTGTTCATCCAGCTCTCTTTGCTTTCACTCTCCCTGAACTCGTTTTTCACTTCTTCAAACTCTGACTAGTTTCATCTGAGATTCAACGTTTGGACCTCACTCTGCATCACTTCAGTCAACTACCCATCCATTTATCCAATGTCCATACGACCATTTGGCCACGTCCATCATCCTTCCAGTCATTCAGATTGTGCCAGTGATGTTGTCCAGATTCGTCCTATGAGTCTAATCGACCAGCGATGTTTATCTCACAAATAGTAACCTCACATCTGCAGATTTGTTGCGGATCTGCAGATGTGACTAAATTCCTTTATTGCCTTCATTTTGATCCTGTTATCCTCTGATAATCTGTTTCCTCACAGATCACCTAAGGCGATCTCACCTGCTGCAGCCTAGGGAGAGCCTCATTATCTCTGCCACCTGTGTGTCTGTGTTTCACTACATGTGAAATAACCCTGAAAAATAGTGGTCATCTGACAGCTGTTCTGCAATTTATGTCTATAATTACAGGGTACATGCAAAAGAGACGTTCGCACTACATCCAGAGTGTTAATCGTGTAGGTGACCTGTGTGTGTGTGTGTGTGCATCTTTTGGCAGTTTTTTTTCAGTTGGTGTGTGTTGCTGTTCCTGGAGTGTTGAACATATTTTCGCAGTATGACACCCTCGATAATAAATCAGCGTCTTACCTAATGGATCAGCCTAAAAGCGTGTTGTTAGCTTGTTTCCAAGGGTCCCAACTACAGCTGAACAACATTTGTTTGTTTTCATAGGCCCAGGTCCCAGTGTCACACTGAATTTATTTGATCTGGTGAAAGTTTAAGGGTTTCACTTCTAAATCACAGGCTTATAATGACAATCGAAACACTCCCATCTGCAGTATTCCCAGGGACACTTCCCTACATAAATCCTAGGCTTCCTATCTGCCTCATTCTCTTAAGTTTATTGCAGAGGTTTTTCACAGGCCTGGGATTTCTCAAATCCACCTTCACATAATTCAATGAACAAACCATCAGCTAAATGCCCTTTAGTAATCAAATTGTCTTCACAATCCATTCACAGCACCGAAGCATGATAAATGAGCAAGATGCCTCCTGAGCAAAATTTTCTATTATTGCTGTAAACATTTTGAATCTTTGATATTGATTTAACTTGTATTTCCCAGTGTCTGTGTTAATATCTAAATGCATGATTTATATTATATTATTTGGAGTTTACCAGTGATGATAAAACGTAGCATTAAATTTAGTTTGTAAATCAGCCAACATGCTAAGGAGTCTATCAAGCTTTAAGCAGTGATGTTTTATTTTGATTAAATGTCAAGCTGTGGTATATAACAATGCAAATCGCAAACTTTCCCATGAGTTGCTGCATGTGTTGAGCAACACTGCTATAAAAGTCACAGCATTGGGGAAGGGAGTGGTTATGCACTGTTTATTAAAAAAAAAAAAACTTGATTCCCTTTAAAACATATATCCATTAAAAGTAGACTTAAGTTTAGAGACAATAACGGGGTAGTTGTGAATTCCACTGTGAAGGTAAAACAAAGCACTGATGGTTGTGTTACAGAATGAGTTTAGAGAGCTGAAAACACTTTGTGCTCCTCTGCTGAACAGATGCACCATTACGCGTTAACTCTCTGCAGTCTTCATCAGGTTTGTATTTATCCACTGGCCTTTTGGGAGGCTGGACTGCAATGCCAAAACAAAGCAAACCACTGATGAATTCAAAATAAACGCAGCTAATTATTTCAAGTTTAGTGATTTCAAGTCGAAGCTGTAGCTACGCTGGGATGTGTTTGACAAACTTTATACTGAGCAGTTTGGTATCTTCATATCAGCAAGTCAGACTTGGTCAAACCAGATCTGTAACTGTCCACATCAGTCATCTTTGGTTTTATTCTGACATTTGTTTCATGCAACTGGCCAGTGTTTGCATGTCTTACTGCAAATGAACCGGGCCTTTGTGTTTGTGCTTGCGTGCAGGATTTTCTGCGTTGTCCTGCAGCAATCAACTTTCCAGTCCCAGTAAAAGTAGGCCAGCCAGCGAGCCAGTGAGTCAGCCTTCTCTCCTGAGAGCGGAGACTCCCTGACATGACAGCATCATTAACAGCTGACCAACACACCCTACCAGGCGGACGCACGCACGCGCACGCACGCACGTTTGTGCACTATCACACAGAGATGGATAAAGACATAGTGAGTAAAGCCACACACACACTCACACAAACGCACACACGCACACAGCTGACCTGCTGCATGTGTTACAACACCCAGCGTCTGGCCTCAGCAGTATTTCATGATGGATACTGTAACCGTTTGTCTCCCCCGGTGTAAAAGTTTGATGCCGAGGTCACTGACTCTTGGTTGAGTTCAGATTAATAATGACATGAACCGTTTTGACCCCAGAGAGGCACTGAGCTGAGCCAAGCTCTGGCTTCCACTGAATACTTATCTTATTCTCCTGTTTTCTGCTTTACATTTTACAGAACTCAATTCAAACTTGTGTCATTGTCTTTTTCTGTCAAACCAGACTGATAAAACATGTTGAAACGATACACATAAGGATGAAGTGAAATTTAAACATCACCAGTAAACATTGCATCAATGTTAAATCACGCTTTCGTTTCAGTGGAGCTGAATTGAACTTGCATGCATAAGAAGCAGAGACAAACACCATCAAACATTAAACACTGTGTTGTAATTATAATGTATTCACTGTTGTTGCCTTTGTGTAAGTTAAATGAGACTGAGCCATGAAATAAGTGGCCTCAGAAGTGGCTAAGATGTTGTTCTAGAACACTTATGGGCTGAGGAGGATGAGTTATTTCCCAGCTGGATCCAGATAAATCCCCACTGTGTCAGTGCACCACGATTTCCTTTTATAACAACTGCACAGGGCAGTGTAGTTTAGAAATTGTACGCTTTTCACAATGTAATAATGTCGGCCAGTCAAAAGATTAAGAAAGGCACTATCATAAAACCATCAATCATTATTTTCTGGTCTGCTTATGAAACATTTCCGCAACACAATGCTGAATTCATTGACGAAACAGCCACATTAGATTAAACAAGCTGTTAAGACATGGCCCATTATTTTCCTAATACTCTCATTTTAACTTAACTAAAGGTAACATTCCCACTCAAGGCCTCTGATGATCAGCTAATGGGTTTCAGCTAATGGGTTTCAGGTTGTGATATCACAACCTGAAGTATGTGCAATGAAATGTGTTGATCATAGAGACGTTGTGTGTTGTTTGTGTTTTTTCTGATTTCTGTGGAATTGTGTATCATTAGTGTAGGGTTGCACATGTTTGTTCGTCTGTGTTCATTTTTTATTTTTATTTTTTGCACATCTGGTTCATGTTACAGGTTCTTACGGGATCTTGTTGGTCTTAAACCTCACATTTTAAGCCACCATCTGTGTTCCCATTAAGTCATGTCTATGAAATTTAGATGACAGCAGCTGACTGAAGTCTCTGCAATGACACAGAAACTCAAATCCAAAAAGTTGCTGCAGTGTGTCTCCTCCCACACACTCTTTTTCCATTATCTGATCACCGCACAGGTCAGTCTTCATGCAACTGAGGAAAACACTCATCTGTCTTGATATCATCGCGCATATCAGGCCAAATATGCAGTATGTCCAAATGTATAATTATAGGTAGATAGTATTTATATTACTCGAGATAATAAAAAATAAATTGCTAGTGCAAAATATTGTCCCTTTAACAATGTATTACTTAGACATTCTAGAGTAGTAATGTAATATATATATACAGTATATATATACAGTATATATATATATATATATATATATATATATATATATGTATGTATACAGTATGATGCTATGTGCAAAGCATTGCATTTTTTTACTTCCCTTCCATGCAGGATATTTTTTAAATTATTGGGACTTTAACCATTATTACTGTAAGATGAAACACTTCAGAGCCTTTTTTATATTTTGATATCAATAATATTGTCTTTGGAGTCGCAAAATTGCGCTGGAAAAACACATTCATAATGGGCGAAGCCAATGAAGCATCGGGACAAAATGTCTTTTTCATACCAAAGTGAATGATTATTCATGGCAACATTAAAGTAATGAAGCCTCTCAGCGGGCAGTGGAATACTTTCCCCATGTCCGTTATATCACGGAACTCGAGTGGTACAACAATAACGTTACTGATCACAGTTTTTTAATCAGTAGCAGAGTACATCCTGAGATAAATCACCTGAGTGAACGTGGTCTCAAGGCAAACCATAATTAAGTTCATTTACTGGCCAAAAGAGGCCGTTACTCGGTGAAATGAAAGAAGATTCCTGGTCTGTTTTCTATTTAAACACACACAGAGGGAAAAAAAATCAGTGCACACAGAAACAGATGACTAACTGGTGTCTCTCTTTTTTTTAAACAATAATACAAACATGAAAGCTGGGTGGACCGTTGACATGTGTCTCTTGATGTGCCAGATTTAGCTGGCATGACTAATATGTGATGACACCAATGATGTGAATATGCAAAGCACGAGCAGATGTCGCACAAAAGTGTGCTTTATGTTACAACGTGTGCATTTTCCAGGTAGAGGAGTAGTGATTTATTTGTAAATAATCTAAAGAATGTTGCAGGAGATGCCAACTTTTCATTCACTGTTTAGCTTTTATGACTTCTAGCCATCAAATGTAATAGTAGCGTATTTAGGAATTATCAAGGATTGTGTGTGTAGACATTTTGAGCATTGCTGATATTGTGGTTGCTACTGTAGGAGGGGATGCAGAGTCAAGACTGGGCAGTGGTGAATTACATGTTTTGGGGATGACATGAAGTATAATCAGCCTGGATTAAATGAAAATGAAGCTTATTATTTAAATTATGAACATTTTAAAATCATGATTTTTTTTCCCCCCTCTGAATAATGGCAAAGCCAAAAATTACTGGCCGGTGCACAACAATGACATTAAGAAGAACTGATTTTTATATGAAAGGCTTAACGTCAATAGACTGAAAATATTAATTTCCTTGTTTGTTTTTTCTTTCTTTTAGTAATACAACAACCCTCCGCACGGTTTGACATTTGAAGTGTCAGATCCCAGAGGCAGAGTTTGGAGCTTTTGGGAGCTTTTTGAACACTGCACACTAACTCTTTCCAAATATCACTGGACACGATTTAGGTAAGAACAAACAAGATCTTTACAACTTTGTGCCATGAACAATAATAAAATTTCGCCATGGGCCAACTGGTCGAATGTGGAAGAATGCTAAATTAGCCAAGTAATCGCTTATAGCCTCAAGGGCAGAGGATAAATGCCTGGGCTGTGTTGTGCTATTAATCTGACTGGGTTCTGGGTGTGCAGGAGCACATGTTCACACCACAAAATAACTAAAATAAGTAAATAACATGCACATGTAGACAAAAAAAAAGGGTTTTGAGTTTTGAATGCATTTTTATTGACTCATCTTCCTCAGTGCAGTGCACAATGAAGATGCAGAAGCAGTGCACAGCAGGAAGGAGTGTTCCAAAAGTTGTGGTTTACTCTGTGGTTTACACAGTGTGACGGCTCTGCTGACAGCTCATAAAAACTAAAATCGATAATAATTCCTTGGTACGGGCGTTTTTGTAAAGCTTTGGCACTGCCAGCACCGCTGCTGTATTTTCTTTGTCATTCACAAGTGTACACAGCTGTGGCTAGAATAAACTCCTCACATACTTTTAGCTACGTAGTGCCAAATACAGGTACACTGCTATTTCAATAGTATTAAATCTTATTTATAGTGGATTCAGAAGGAGAATGAGAAACTCAAATCTTGCATTGACATACTGTATGTATTAAGATGCATGGCTATTACAATTTAAATTTGAAGCCGTTACCTTCTATTTCTTGTGATGATCATGAGATGATAACAATATTAATCTGGAGAGGTCTGGAAATTGCTTTCAAGAAAACAGTCTTCATACAACCTGGCAACCCCAAATCCAAGTGTGCAAAGCTTGTTGCTCTATAATAATAACAAGACTCCCGGCTGCAGTTGCTGCTAAAGGTACTACCCCTAAGTACTGAAAAAAGGGTCTGCAATGTGTGATTTCAGTTTTCCATTTGTAAATCTTAAAAATTTGAATTTGCAGACAAATTTGAATTTGTTTTTTTTTAAAAACAGTTTTCACTTTGCATATTGGAGCATAACACGGTGAGAGAAAACATTATTTTAAGGATTTTAACAAGAGGCTGCAAACATAAAAAATTAAAAATGTGGCGGGCTTACAGTACTTTCTGAATGTTCTGCAGCTCTTCAGTGAAATAGCTGAGTAAACAACACTTTATTACATTTTATTACACTTCCCAATGAGAGAAGTATGATGTCATCGACATGTGTCTGATCTACATTTCCTGGTTTGACAGCTCAGCATAGGAAAAAGAGTTTCTGTTCTCATAATATTCACATGGAGAAGTTTCTTTCCTCACTCTCACACCCCCATTACGTGTTTTCCTTTTATTACTCTGTACACACACACTCACATACGCACACTCTATATCGTCCATATTTCTGAACAAAGCTCCTTCAGTTTTGATAGTTCATAGTAAAAACACAGTTTAATTCTTTTTATATTTTATTTATAAAATGAAGCAGTTAAAAATATAGCAACCATTCACAATGCCTAGTGAAACACCAAACATTCAGAATAATATTTAATAAAATCTCCTTTCATGACAAAACACTGGCGTCTTACAACTGGTGTCTTTCCCAAGACAAATAATTTAAGAACAAAATGAAACCAGACATTTTAAAAGCCACTAGGTTTGTGCACAAACTCAGGGCAGACCCTTGAATAATACACACACACACATACAATCTTTATATCAAAACAATCATGAAGATAGAGAGTTGACATGACTCAGAAATAACTTTGGAATGTGAAATACTTTCTTAAAAAAACAAGAAACGTGGGACAAGGCTCACAAAGTCCAGAAGAAGTTTGTGTAAGGGTGGATCATAATGATGAAGTCATCCATCATCAAGATGTTTGCTACATAGAGTTTGCACCACACCGACAAAATCCAACCAAATGGAAAAAGTACTTAAACGGTTAATTAAGTAAAAAATATTAGTGTATTATTTATGTGTATTTCATTTCTAAATTGCAAAAAATTTGAAAAGATCATAGCAATACACTGAGTTTAAAGAGGATAATTTCATGTGATCTCATGTTTTTTGCCAGCTTCCATTATTCAGTGACTCAGTGACATACTGTATTACACTGCAGTTCAAAGACAAACGCAGAAACAATAAAGCAAAGAAAAGCATTTTTGTTTTTGGAGATTTGTGACAAGGACAAGGCAGTGCAAAATGGAACTGGATCACACAGTCCTTGGCGAACCTTAAAACTTTTTAAGCTGCAGGGTTGTGACGCAATTAAAAAAGGTTAGTAGTTTATACATAAGATATACAAGGCCGGTTGTAGACATAAATAAATTCGTCCACATTGCCTGATCTTACATTTTAACACACGGGAGGAAAACAGCCAAAATAGATGATAGATAACAGGAGCACAACAGCCCTGAATCTGCAGAGAACCATGCAACTTCTGCATAATTACAAGCCAGTATTGAAAAGGCATACCGAAAAAAAATAGCCACGAGAAATATTTTGCATATTAGCAGTGTCTTCTCTGAGACTTAACAGTATCTCCTGCACAGAGTCTTGCAGTTCCTTTGGGCATAAGGGACACATTATGGTAACAGCAGAGTTTATTTACCAGAACACAAGACAGACTGGTCTCGTCTTTGTCTCTGTCTCTGTCCACGCGTGTGTGTTTACTTCACCTCGTTATATAACATGCAGATAGGTCATCTTGGTGTCTACTCCTATTACATTTTTGGCAGTGCATCTGTAAAAGCCGGTATCCCTACTTGTCGGGTTCTGTATCACCAAGGAACCCTGAGGACTCAGGTAGCGGTTGCCATAGATACGGGCCTGACCCATCACCCTCAGCTGCATGAGGTCTGGTGTTTCCCAGGTCACTGTTGCCCGGGGTGTTGCTATGGTCAGGCAGGGCAGCTCCACAGCAACCCCTGGTCGTGTGTAGGTTACAGGGGAGGGGCCTTTCGTAATACGTGGGGGGTAGGCGATGATGATGACAGGAACTGTGAGGACTGAAACGGAGGAAGAGTCGTAACTGGTGGATCTGCATGTGTAGGTGCCTCGATCGAACACAGAGGCCTGTTGCACCGTTAGTGTCCCATCCTCTTTGACTGAGTATCGGCCCGAGTCACTGCTCTCACCCCAGGAGAGCACTTGCCCGCTGGGCATGGTCCACGAGAGAGATCCTGTGGTTTGATGAGCAGGGCAAGACAGACGAAGGGTCTCCCCATTAATGATGCTCACCAACGAGGCTGTTGTGGTGCTCACTGCTGGCTCTGAGACGGGGCCAGCTGAGCGTGGTGGTGGGGGTCCAAGGGGGCGAGGTGCAGCAGGTAAACTCAGGCCTCCCTGCACAGGCTTTGGTGTAACTGGGATTCTTGGATGAAGCTTCTCAGGCAACACTGAACTTAAGGAATGAGCTGAATCCAATGAGGCTCCTGACTGAGGTGCCTCTATTAATCCTGCAGTTTTCTGCACAGGTCTGTCCACGGCGGGTCCTTTGGTTGGAGATCTGACCACCTCCTGTGGCTCAGAGACCTCCAGCTCCACCTGTAGCCTTGTCTCTCCTCTCTCACCTCTCACTACACAAACCAAGGTCCCGGTATCAGTCGGCCGCACACCCCGCAGCTCCAGGGAGCCGTTTCGGTGCACAGTAATTCGACTACCATAGTAAGGGGCAGGCAGCACACCATTACCAGGCAGGAGCCAGGTCAGACGAGGAGGAGGGGAGCCTTGAGAGGGGCATGGCAACAGAACAGTGTGGCCTTTCACAGCTTGCTGCTTCACTCTAACCACCCCACCCACAACAGCATTAGTAGAGTTCTGAGTGCTTGTATAGCTACTCGGACTGATCCAGTTTTCTCTGAGAGTGCCACTACCAGCTCGACTATTAGTTACACTGCTGCTAAAGCCAACATTTCTAGACATGGTGCTTATCCGGCCATTATTTCTGCTGCTGTTATCATCATTACTAGCCTTTCCTGCAGTGACTTCATTATAATTACTCCCAGGATTCTTCTCTATACTTTCACTTCTATCTGTGCTGTAACTGTTACCCGCATTGTTCGTAATTGTACCCACAATACCAGGTCCAAGTCTGTTTATTCCTGTGTTATCTCCTGTAATGCCCATATTCCTCACCCTGCTCGCACCAGCACTGAATATATTCCTACCAAATTGTGTTGTAATCCCAGTGCCAGGTCTATTGAATCCATTTCGACTGTCAGTCCTGAGGGCAGGTTTAGAGCCAGTGGTTGCTGCGTTAATGCCAATGTTTGATTCAGTGTTATTATTGCCGTTTTTATCACTATTGCCATTGTTGGTAATGGTTTTTGAACCCAGCTTGCTTGAGGCTCCATTAGTAAACCCAAACTGGATTATTCCTGCATTATTGATATTGTTAATGCTTCTACCTCCCACCTGGCCATTTATTGCATGGTGAAAAGGCTCCACCTCCAGGCCCACCACCATTCTGCTCTCCCCAGCTGAGTTGCTTGCGCGACATGTATAATTTCCTGTGTCAATCTTCTGGGCCAGACGAACTTCCAAAGTTCCATCTGAAACCACAACAACCCTCTCTGAATAGTAACTAGAGCCTAAACTTCGTGGGATAATACGACTGGCGGGGGAGAGCCACGTCACCGTTGGGGCAGGATCACCTGTAGCCGGGCAGCGAATTGTGGCAGTTGACCCCTCACGTACTTTTACGACTTGGTAGCTTTTCTTATCTGTGAAGGTTGGTGGAGATGTCATCATGACCTTCACTTTGACCTGAAAGGCATCAATACATGAGAGGATTAATGGCACTTTTATTTTAACACAACACCTTTTACACAAGGGGTTTATGTACAGTAAATCCTATATCTCTGGGTAGAAATGTTTTCTTACCTTCATGGTGTCTTGACCGCCTTGATTTTCAGCATAACAGGTGTACTCCCCTTCTTCCCCCATGCCCACTGCTGGAACCAGCAATGTCCCATTGTCAAAAACAGTTAGCCTGCGCACTCTTCCTCCCCTCTCCTCCCCCCGCAACACGCTGTTCACTGTGGTTCCATCTGGTAGTGTCCAGCGAACAGCTGGATCAGGCAGGCCTGACGCCTGGCAGTCCACCTGCAGGGTACAGGCTCAATCTTGTTACTGATGTTATGTGTTCATTGGAAAAAAACATCATCATTAGGAGCTGGCAGCAGTATAAGTACTATAAATAAATACGTATATATAAATACTTATAATCGGCTTACCTTCAGTGGCTTTCCAAATGACACCATCTGATTCAGTGGATATTTTGGCTCAATCTTGGCAGGCTTTGTAGCCACAGAGACTCGCAGGAGGCGATAATCATCTGCCACCTTGTTGCGTGCGATACAGAGGTAATCTCCAGCATCCTTCTCCGTTACTGCCTGGACTGACAGCGTGCCATTCGGATGCACCTTCAGACGTCGGTCAAAACTTTTACATTGATGTAGACCCAACAACAAAAAGACATAATAATAGAATCAGACAACAGAACAAGACGGGTTGACTACATCCAGTACAATTAAATGATCTCTTCTCTTACACAAACCCGCATTTCCTGTACCTGAAGTGCATATCCACCAGTTTTCTGTTAGAGGTCCTCCAAATGATGATTGGCGCTGGGTTGCCAGTTACAGAACAGTGGAGCTGCAGCGTCCCCCCATAGTGGACAGTAGTAATGGAGGGTGATGTAGAGACAATACGAGCTTTACTGAAAGGGACAGGCAAGGGATGTGTAACAGCTGAGGCTCTGCTGTTGTCAGAAGGTGAGGAAGAACCTCTTGTGTTGTTCACAATACTGGGTATTCTGGTGTTACCTGAAGGCACTCGTGAGGGTGAGGAGAAAGAAGAAAGTTTTGTCTTGTTCATGTTAGTAACATTTGTGGGGGATGCGGTGTCTGTTTTAAGGATTTTCTCATGGGAGTTAGTGGAACTGGGTTGATGAGGGTATAAAGCGGAGTGAGAAGAACTTGGGGTGATCTGCAAGGTCTTAGATCGATCAGCAAGTGATGGAGGGGAAAGTTTTGGGTAGTTGAATGGATTTGTGTGGTGGCTAGGGCTGGTCAAAGTTCTGTCTTTATTTACTGAATGTGGAAGAGATGGTTTTTCAATTGCAATGTTTTTTTCTTTTCCAGTTCCTTCTTCTTTTATTATTCCTTCTGCCTCCCTATCAGTTTTTACAATCACTGTTCTCTTATCAGCTCCAACAGCATTACTTGCTGTGCACTCATAACTCCCTGAGTCTTTTGGCCCAACTTGTCGAATATGCAATGTCCCATTGGGCAAGACAAAGAGGTTGCCATGGAGAAACTGAGACGGGCGAACAAGAGTCCCATCTGGGATTCGCCAGCGCAGAGTTGGTGGTGGGGCACCTCTAGCAGAGCAGTGAGCATAAACAGGCATCCCTAAAGACAAGACTAGATGTTCTTCTCTGAGTTGCTGTATCACCGGGGGTAATGAGGACACATGTACACGAACAGAGGAACTGGCAGCACCTGCTGAGTTGGAGGCCACACAGCGATATATTCCTCTGTCACGAGGTAACGTTGCTAAGATATGGAGGGTTCCATTTGTGTTCATAAAGATGCGACTGGCAGAGGGGGCAAGGGATGTCAAGACAGAACGATCAGGCAGAACCCAAGACAGCAGAGGGGTGGGAACACCATCTGCCTGGCACTCCAAGATTACTTCTCCACCCTGATGAATAGTGGCTTCTCTGTAACTAGCCAGCTGCATCCGAGGGGGGCGGGTCCACACTTCCAGAGTAGTTAACAACCTGTCATGGAAGAGCATAGCACACACATACTTACTAAAGACATACCTAAACAAATGTTGAGCATTTCAGATACACATTTTGAATAATAACAGACCAGATATGGCACAAGAGGCACACCACCCATACTCAAAAACATGTACACAAGACACATTATAACTAATTCACACGATCATATTGGGTCACAAACTTCAAGCACAAATCTCATCAAAGACAAATTTTAACAAAACTTATCACATATATCTTGATACTGCTTAAAAGTAGTTTCAGTGCAGATTTAGTGGACTTAAATATTTAAATGCTGTTTTGTGGTAGGCTTACATAACTGATATTTAAAAATCAGTTGTGTCGTGTGTCCTGTGTTTATTATGGGCAACTGCTATATAAATCATTCATATTCATGGCTGGCATCAGTAACTTTACCGGTCACGACCCAGGTAGCTGTGTGCACTGCAGATGTATGTGCCCCTGTCCTGCAGTTGAACATTCTGGATAACAAGGGTGCCATTTGGAAAGACCTCAAAACGGTGAGCCTTAGAGTGGATTGACATCACCGCTCCTGAGCGAAAGAAACAGAGGAAAACAGTCAGGCAGAGGGAACAGCAGGGGAAACAGATTAGAAGTTACAGAGTAGAGTTGGGAGGGAAAGAGAAACAAGGACAAGCTGAGTGGTACAGTGTAAAATAAAGCTGGTGAGGCAATACACAAAATGTTCTATTATTTTCAAACAATATATATTTCCCTTGCCTGTTGTAAGTATACCAGTGTGTAATGATGGGTGTTGATAGGTTATTTCAACAGAGTGAAATGTGTTTGTATTCATTTAGTTATAGTTTCCCACATCTTAAAGCCTGACGTCATCTTTCATCTATGAGATCTGGGTATAAATACAAACCTTTATTTGTCCTGTTTTCAATGAAACAACCGATTTTCTGGGGCAGGTTTGACCTTGTTCATGATATTCACATGCACAAACGAATGTTGACTAAACAAAAAACAGTATATTCCTGCATAATTCAAATGTTTTTACGTAATCAGTCCCTCAACCACTTTTTGTTTGGACTCTGTTTAGGCATTTTGCATGAGCATAACTTTACAATAAAAATGAATGGTAATTTCAACTATGCTGAAATAAACTTCAGGTTATTTATTTATTTATAAGGACACCACACATTCATTTTAAGTGTGCCAGTCTTAGCCAGCTGGTGTCTGTTCTTTGTGTACCTGTGGAAACCTTGGTCCATGTGATTGAAGGTTTCGGTTCTCCTTGAGCTTCACAAGCCAGCCAGGCAGTGCTCTCTGCTGGGAATGACACTGTCCTGATGTGTGGGTCTGCAATCCTTGGTCTAGATTTCACAACGGGGGCCTGGTGAGAAAGATTTACATAGTGTTTGTTCATACAAACACAACATACTTAAAGTAAGGACGCTAAAACCGCTAAACAGTATGTGATTGGGGTGCAGCACAATGAATTGAGATGAGAACTGTGTAAAACCAAAAGACCCAGATCTACACCACAATACAATATACTAATAATTTGGACAACTTAAATATTTAAATTATATTTTAAAACAAAACCAACCAATTAAACTAATCGAAAGGCAGTCTTGGAATAAAGTAAAGGATTTGCGGGGGGACTCATTGTCTATGAACGCAGTGGATTGGTCTGTGGCAAAGCAAGTTTGGAAATTTATTCACAATTGATTGTTTAAATCCACTTGGATTAAGATCTCAAAGCACAAAATTTTGTTGATTATGGAACATGTGTTTTTCATCTCTCCTTTAAGTCTGACAAAGAATCTCTCGCTCTGGAAAATCCATGAAATTGAAGAATTGTCATAAACATCCCTCAGGTTAAATAGCAGGTCATGTGGATGAAGATTAGGCTATTTTCAGATCTATCATGCTTTTTCTGCTAAGCTTTTGCCCGAGGGCTTGCACAGCCAAATGAAGTGTGTGCACGTGTTATTTTCTGGGCCAGCACTCACTTATAAAGAAAACTTTAATTGAAGTTTCACTTAGCTGACTAACAAAGAATAATGGCTGCACATACATGAACCGCAAAGCACATTTAAAAGTGCACTTAAAGAAATGACTAAAGCAAATAACTTTAGAATAAATTGGATGTCACATTAACAAATGATCGTTCTCTCTTCAGTCGTGCTCTTATTGTAATGTGTGGGTCTCTTTAAGGCCATTTGGCATTAAACATTTCCACAAAGTACCAATGTGAGGTATTTGAAACAGTCTGAACTTACCCCAGGGACAGCAGGGAGTGAAGGTGACCAGTGCGGCTTGCTGCTGTGTGAATCAGGAATAAAATTAGCTCCAGAGTTCTTCCAGTCGGTGGGTGATCGACTCTGGTTTGGAGCCCCAGAAACGGGCCTCCCACGGGTGTCAACATTACCAACACTTGGCCTCTCTCTGAATGATGCTCTGGTACTTGTTGATGTTACTGACGCAGTAGTGGTAGAAGTAGCAGTAGCTGTAATAGTGTTCTGTGCCATGGTAGTGGTTGGGGACATTTTGGCTAAGGTAGTACTTTTAGCTCTAGTAGTAGCAGCAGTAGTTGTAGTACTTTGGTTTGGAGTTTTTGGAATAGCATTAATTGAGCTTTTAGTACTTGAAGCAGTAGTAGTAGTTGTTGTGCTAGAAGTGGTAGCAGAAGTAGTTGATGTAGGAATAGGAGTTGCAGTAGCAGTAGTGGAAGGAGTAGTGGAAGTACTTCTGGCTGTGCTAGATGTTTGGATTGTGGAAGCAGTACTAGAAATGACTGGATTTGCTGTCATTGGGGTCACTGTTGTGGGAAGTGTGGGTAGTGTGTCCTCGCTGGTTGTGATGGTAGATGTACTTGTAGTTCTTCCAGCAAGACTGGTAAAATATTTTAGAATATTTTCCGGAGTGACTGGAAAAGTTGTTGTTTTTGCTGTAGTTTCTATAGCTGCAGTGGACACAGTGGAGGAAACAATGGAGGAGTGAGTCGGAGAGAGAGTGGTAAAATGAGATTCATATGACACACCCAGCAAATTCCTCTCCTGCTCCTCACTGTGTTTATTCGGGGGTCTATCAACATGCTTCCCTGAGTCTGTGTGTGTTTTTCTGTCTGTCTGTATGCCATGTGTAAGTGTCCCAGTGTGTGTGTCTGGCACATGTTTCTGTGAGGTCGCAACCGAGTGAGTGGGTGCTGGTGTCTCTGTGAAGATGAGAGTGGATGCTGTAGTATCTGAGAGAACAGCTGTGTGAATCACAGTGTACATATGTGGGTTTGTGTGAGAGGGGGATACTGTGGGAGTCACTGAGTTTAAAACACTAAGCGAGTAAGCAGGGGTGGAGGGAAGAGTGATTGCCCCAGCACCTGGAGCAATCTCAGCATGGTCATTCCTTGTCAACAAAGTAGTTGGAGATGTTGTTGATAACAGCAACAACATATCACTTTGATCTGTGGTAGTGTCAGGTGTTGGCGTTTGTGACCTCTGGTGTGTAGGGTCAGGGAGAGGTCTCGGTGGGGTCAAAGGTTGCACCCTAGGCCTGTTTATAATTCGTCTTTGCTGTCCAGTCCTCCTGCGAGTGTTCCAAGGGCTCTGGGGTCGTGAGTTTGGAGCCAAATTTGGCAAAAGTCTCTGCCGTGGTTTTTGAAGCCGGATTCTGGGTGTGTTTGGCTTTGCTCCGCTGTCATTTCCTTCGGCTGGTTCTGGGACGATTTCATTATTTCCAGAGACTGGCTTCGATGTGACTAGTTCTTTCTGTGGTAGTGTGTTCGTCACTAGCTCTGTCTGTGAATGTGGGCTATGGGTCTGCATATGTATCTTAGTCTCTATGTTTGTCTGTGTTTCTGTTGAACTCTCTCTCCTTTCTGTCTCTATGTCTGTTTTGCTCTCTCGTTGTGTCTGTGTTTCTGTGAGAACTGGATAGATTGGTTGTAGGCCTTCCTCTTCTAGGACAGTGTCATCCACAGAAGACCCTTCAGTTTCTGTGTCTGTCCCTGCTCCCTCTGCTCTACTTCTCTCTGTGTCGTCCATCCCCTCATCTCTTGTTGTGTCTTTGTCCCTGCCTCCACCTACTGGTCCAGCTGTGGGCTGTCCTTCTGTGATGGGTTGGCTGTTAATATTGTGAGCAGTCCTTTGCCGAATTTTAGCCAGTAGGTCTGCCCATTTCTGAGGGTCTATTCTTTGTTTGTTTGCAGTGATCCTGTTTCGGTTGTCAAAGCGATGTCTTCTCTGGTCAGTGGAAGATACAGGTCTTCCTCCTCTTCTCGGGGGACCTCTCACAGGCCCACGTCTTCTGGGTTTTACAATTGGATAACGTCTGTTAGAAGGACGCTGGTGAGGTCTGGGATTCCTCTTATTGCCAGGAGGTGTTCTAGCTTCTTCCTCCTCTTCATACCCTGAACCTTCCTCTATCTGATCTAGCAAAGGGGCTCGTATCTTTGTTGATCGTCCAGCAGCTGACTGTGGACCCGTGGGAAATGACATCTTAAGTACAGGTGGATGTTGTGGTTTTAACACCAACTGCATGGACAGAGCGTCACTGCCATAATGGTTAACTGCAATGCACCGGTAATGACCAGCATCCCTTAAAGAGGGATTAGGCAATAAGAGACTCCCATTCGGATTCATAGTGAGTCCACCTGATACAACTAATCCAGACTGTAGTATGCTCCCATCTGGCAACACCCAACTCGTATAAGGCGCAGGTGAACCCGATGCCATACAGGGGAGACTGACAGATTCCCCAACTGTTCCAATGACAGGCGGTCCCACTTGTTCTCCTGAAGGGGGGACCGCGGACTCCTCCACTGCCAGGCGCAGGAGGAGAACGTCTACATCCCTGCCAGCCTGGGCTACACAGTAATAGAGTCCAGCATCTGAGAGCTGCAGTTTTTGTAGGAGTAACGTAGTGGTTGATGCCTGGAGCCGGCCATCCGGGCTGCTGGAGGGAGACATGAGCTTAGAGCCATCTGGGAGAATCCACTGTATTTTGGGGTTACCAGAACTTATAAGAGGACAGGAAAGCTCCACCTTACTGCCTGATACTGCTGCCATAGCTGTGGTGGAGTGATTAGTTGAAATGAGAACCCATTGGTGAGAAGCATGGGAGGATGTTGAGGGATAAGATGTAGGGCCAGGGTGAGCAGAGACTCTTGTTGAGTATATGAGAGAAACTATACGTCCATTAGACTGCGCTCTGTTTAGCTGGATGCTAATAGCTGGTTGTAGTAACCACTGTGGTCTGACTTTAAAAGAGGCTTTTACTCCAGTGTGGTAATATCCATCTGTCTCTGTTGCCTGTCTGTAGCGGTAGGCCAAGTCAGGGGCCTTACTCAGCATAATCTCCCGCTCAAGGCGAACAGCAGTCTCACTGTAGTAAGCAAGGATCCTCCAAAGTGTTTCATAGCTCTCTCTATCTACAGGACATTCTAAGGAGACTGATAGAGCAAGAGAGATGGGAGAGGAGGAGGACAGATCTGGTGGTGGACCAATATCCTGAGAGTCAGAGGAGAAGGTGATGTTGCATCTCAGATCAACACTGTTCCCTTGTTGGTCCGACAGATCCACAGAGGCACTGCCTACAGGCTCTCTGAAGGTCTCACTTGATTGGATTTCACTGAATTCTGTCTCTAAGGGTGTTTTTCTCCCAGGAAAAGGGATGAAAGGTGATGCACATGATAGGTCAATCCGATCAAGCAGGCCCTGTCCTTGAAGGGAATGGGGCGATGCACAGGTTGGGCACTGAGGGCCACTGGGACATTTCATTAAGCCTAATTGAAAGACAAAGAAAACTAATTACAGGCCGGTGATACAACCTCTGGCATATCAACATCCCAGCACCTATACCAGCATACTGAAGCAAATTTCTGTTATGACCACATGTTAGTAATATCATGTTAGTCATCGAGGCTTTTTTAACCATTCATTGACATTTTATCTCTGACTAATTAGTTGTGGTTACTTAATCTGGTCATAAACCCTAAATATGCATTACTTCATTATGACATGGCAACCACTGGCCCGTGTCTCAGCCGCCTGCACACATCAATTCTGTCATAATGAATTAGTCATGGCAGGTTAGGTCTGGCATATCAATGAGACAATTCATACATCAATAAGAACCACAAAACAGATGTGAGGGAGATATAAAAATGAGGAGAATCAGGTGGAGAGTATCAAAACAAAACATATCTGAAAGTAATTTTATTCCATCTTAAATTGTTTGGCCGGATATAGAATATTATATTTAAGTTATTTGAGTTCTTGTAGAGTGAAATTATCAACATATGTTTAAAAGGTCCATTTCCTATGTAACCTTTTACCTTTGCTTCTCATCTGTTTCCAGTCCCCTACTCTCTGGTGCAACTAATATGCTACTTTAACAGATATGTTTTTTCCTCTCTTATAATAAGGCCTATACATTGGCTGCATGTGTGAGCGACAGGAAGACAGTAAAAACACAGTCACCTGGGTGAGCCAGATTCCAACTAAGAAACCAGTTCATCCTGCAGTCACAATTCCATGGATTAGCCTGCAGCACTAGCGTCTCAAGCAGGGGTGCCGTCTCTAAGGTTTCTTTGGCCAGTGTGGTCAGACTGTTGTTGGACAGGTCAAGGTGTCTACAGAGAGAAGAGCGAGAGAGAGACACATAAATTTAGATAGAGAGGGGGAGGGCGAACTCATGAGATGAATCAAAGTCACAGAGGAATACGGAGAGGAATGTGGGAGTGGGCAGTATGAGGTCACATGTTAGGGGGAAGAAAACAGTCCATTGTTTTCATCATCACCTTCATTCTCTGATCATAGTTATATATCAGAGGGTACTGACAAATACGGGTATAGTTTTTAGTACCAAATGAAAAATATACCAATGAAGTAAATTGTTTTGAACCAGTGCAATTCTCTTTTGTGATCATATTGTGGAGTTCTCACTTATTTCTGCTTTCTTTTTAAACTAAACTGTCCAATATAAAGTAAATTGCGACACCGATTATTGCATTTATACTGACCTGATTGTAGAGAAGTAATATGTATTCAGGAGGGACAGCGTGCACAAAGAGTGCGGGTGCAGCTGATGCAGCCTGTTCCCTTGCAGACGCAGCAGCCTGAGGCTGGGCAGCTGGAGTAGGGCGCGGGGATGGATATGTTGGAGGAGGTTGTGGTCCAAGTACAGACGCAGCAGGGAGGTCAGGCCAGAGAAGGTCAGAGATGAGGAGATCTCTCTCAGCTTGTTGTAGCTCAGCTTGAGTATCTGTGGGGGTGCAGGAAATGAAGGGAGCGGAAGAAATGAAGGATTAGAATAGCGACACAAGAATCGACATCAATGCTGATGAGGAAACGTCTGTCCCTGATCACCACATGATTGCAAAATGAATTTATGACAAATGATGCAAGGAGCATTGGAATAAAGACGAAGAGACGACTGAAAGGTTCCTATAAGCAGAAGTGGCTGAATGCATCTCATGCAAATTTAAAAAAAACATGAGGAAATATTTCCTGCTGCTCACCATGTCCTGTATAATAATTGAGAAAATAGCCCAAGGCTTTTTACCCAACCATTTAATGTTGTGAGATCACCAGGTCAGAGCATGGAAAACTAGCTCAGCTTATCAGATACAAATTTCAGCCTTATCATCTGCAGAAGAGTCAAGGGATCTGTTGCTAATCTGGTCATGTGCAAAGAACACACAAAAATTTTGGTGGGCACACCATAAAATCCAGGTTGTGGAATTGTGTTTCTGCGGGGCTTATAATAAATCAGCTCTCATGGGAGGCTACTTAGCTGGAGGAATTCCAGCTGCTGACAGATGAAGCACATGACAATGTCAGTACATGGAAATATGGATCCTATTATCACACAATGTTGAATATATCAGCATCTGCCTGGGAGATGAAGGGAACAATTGCCTGTTGAGTAATATCACTTCCCTGTAGCCTGCTAACTCTGCCCATAGGTTTCCGCTAAAATGTCCAGCGTGTTTCCTTGTCAGTGAAAAGAATGATGGCACATCATTTATGCATGAGTCGTACAGAAATTATAAAAAATGTGCTGATACTCCGAACAGAATCTTGTAAACTGTTATATGATTTTCCATATGCGGACTATTTTCCCAGGCCGAATGTAAAATTGATCCTTTTATGAATCAATTTGTTGTTAACTGCCAGATGAGTGTCTGCCAGATACAGGCCCATTTATCAATGACACATCCTGTCCATTTTACTAAAGCACTTTGGCAAATGCTCTATATTGTGATAATCACAACATTGCTCGATGGGACAAAAGCTGGTATTCAGTTTAAGTATGTCGTCTGTCAGTGTTTGGAGGCTCTACAGACTGGAAAGGACAATTTCTACATATGCAGAAAGATTCAGAGCTGCGCTTTCTGCAGAAAGAGACCGCTGAAATACAACAACGGTTCCAGCATGGTTCTCCCCGACTTAGGCTGGAGTCAGATTAAAGTAGATTTTGTGAAAAAAAGAAAAGAAAAAAAGAAAACTTTATCCCCGTGTAATTTCTACATCTGTGTCCTGCAAGACACATTAGCTCCAAAGACCCAAAGGTTAAGTATGGGAGGAAACACAAGTTTATTTCCCCCATTCCCCTTTAACAGCCCTATATTTTATAGCCCAGCATCATCTGGTTTTCTGTGGTAACAGACAGTTCGATATTGTTTAATTTTGGCTTCTCTCAGCTGTTAAGAATTGTAAAATAAAAACAAGCATAGGTCTCTGTGGGATCTCCTTTTTATCCCCAATGCCATGAAAAAGCTTATCATCCTCTGTCTATTTGAACACTTTCACATTCTGTAACACCGTTACATAGAAGCATTCACTCTGCTGTTGCTCCTCTTCCCATTTACCTGCAGTGATTTCATATCTCTGAATACTCCATCCTGGAGATGATGGAGGTCATTGCTGTGGAGCATGAGAAGTTCCACCCTCTTCAGCCCAGCCAATGAACTGTCATGGATCCTGTTGATGCTGTTGAACCTACAGAAACACAGAACACAGCATCATGACATTAGTAAGTCAATATAAATGCTCTCATGTTCATGTTAGCATGTTGCTTAACTAGTTTGACTTTAAAAATCTTTGGGTGTTTTTGCAAGGTCTGCCAAGACATGCACACATACTTGTGTGTATATTATAGTATGTATGTACCCTAAGTTTATGCGTTGCGTGTAGGAAGGCAGGCCAGGTGGAATAGTGACCAGGGAGCGAAAGGTGCAGTGGACTTCGTTGGCCTGGTAGCAGTTACAGCTCCTGGGACAGGACCAAGCACCAGGGACCACAAGTGCCAGCACCAGCAGAGCCATCAGTGCCACATCCACACACACACTCCGATACATCTTCACTGCACGAGAGCAGAAGCTACTCTGAGATTATCACTGCCAAAGAGAAAAGGTAAGTCAAGACATGTGGAGAGAGGCAAAGTGCACCACAGAGACATGTCACCAAAGCCACATGGGGATCTTCCTCCGTCTCCTCCTCTCCACCACAGCAGTCGAGTCAGATTCATGTGAACAGACAGAAAATCTTATAGTTTAAAGGTTTACTTATAGAGGACTTTCCAATATGTCTCTCTCTATCTTTACTTTATCACTCAAACGCAACGCTGACAGACTGCACCTGTCCCAAACACACAAAAGAAACAAAAGCAGAACTGACTGAATGACAATTAAAGTATATTGCAGTATGAATCAAACAAAGTGTTCTAATAATGTAAGGAAAATAAGGAAGGGATGTAAAAGTGGACCATCTTTCCTACTCTGTCTGGTTCTCTCTGTTATCTCATCTCAGCGACCCACACACACACACACACACACACACACACACACACACACACACACACACACACACACATTCAGACTTATCAGACTAACTGTAGAGCGAAAGCTGAGAGAGGCTTTTTTTAAAACTTGAAGCTGGAATAAAAGTCAATTACGCACTGTGCCAAGACGCGTCCGAGATGAATAGATCATTGCAGCGCATATAGTAACGCTTGATAAGAACATACCTCGGAATCCTTTTGTCCCCGGGAATGAGCTATTTCACGGAATCGTTCATTTTGCCCGTCAAACGCTGATTTTCATCCGACTGCGCGGCGCGCGAATTAGATGCGCAATTACGCAGAATGTTCGCTCATTAGATCCGAGACCGTTGAACCGAGAGGGGGGGAAGATCCAGCCCCCAGAAACAGAGCTGTCACCTCTCAGGGAGAGGGGTGGAGGGGGGGACGTGAGAAGTAGAAACAAACTTCGCAGGACCAAATATGAGAGAAGGACAAAGCGCGGAGTTGCATCCAACAGGTTTCCCCGCGCGTCCTTCCTGCAGTTTCAGGGGATGAACAGATGAGCACGTGCAGACGCGTCTGTGTGCGTTTGTGTGGATGACACTGGATGTGTGTTGCTGTGGATTTGGGTCTAGGGAAGAGGGACTGGACTGAAGTGAACTTAGAGAGTGACGCTGCAGGCAGAGGGGTCTGTCCAGGGAGGGGCTTTATGGAAACTCTGGGCACCAAGTTACTGGCTGCTCTTGTCATTTTATCCTGACTGTGGAATCAGCTACTGCTCTTACACCGCCCGCCTCTTCTGCTGGAGACTGTTTGTCTAACAGAAACTTTACCTCCAAAGAAATCCAGCAAATCATTTTCAGTTCATCAGCTGGTTGTATTGTTTATGTCATTAAATCTAATTAAATTTAATGAATTGTATCTCTTTACATTAAGATTAAAATTATATTTCAATCCCCACGATATATAACCTGGAAATCCAATAAAAACAAAATATTTCTTGTTTAAAGTGCAGACTGTAAGACTGAGTCTTTAAACCACTGTTCCTTTTAATGTGTGTGTAAATAACACAGTGGTCAGTCATTAGTCCCAGGTTGTAGTCTTTTTTCTAATTGTCATTCCCTCTGTCTGCATGGTTTTAGTCCACAGTTGTAAAGTTGCATTGTTCTTGTACAAAACTGTGTCATTAATGCTCCTTGTCATGCACAATTGATCCCAGTTCAACTGTGGGTCACTGAAGCCCAGGCTGAACAAACAATGGATTCTGGGTTTGTGTATCAGTAGTATTAGTAGTAGTAAGTGATCAACTTCTGTTATGTATAATCACAGAATCTCTGACACCCAATAATGATCACACCTCCTTCTCAGGAACTTCAATGAGGAGGGAACAAAAATAGACTGATGCTTCTCAGCTGTTGTCTCCTGTAAGCAGAGTAACCCCCCATCCACCCCCTTAGTGAGCCTTTGTATCTATGTGTGTGTTTGTGTATGCGAGAGAGAGCGAAGTGGCCCATTTCGCACAAATGTGGCTTATTAAGGTTGGACATTTTTACAGATTAAAACCAAATTGAAGTTTCCAGTCTCCGGAAACCACAGATGAGAATAAAGTCTCATCAGGTGGCTGAAGAATGTATCGTAAAACTAATCATTAATGGCTATTTAGCTTTACAGTCAACAAACTAGCATACATAAACATATAACAAATACAAGATGTGATTAGGCTTTATATTTACTGACAAATGCCTGTGTGATGATTTTCGACACATGACCTTCATTACCTTTATATCCTTTGTCTCTGAAGACAACATTGGTCTGTGAGGGCTTAATGATTGTCATGCTGGACTGATTCCCTCTAGCTGTAACGTGAATGTGAAAAACATTAAGCTGAATCCCAATTCACCTCATTGAAATACTCCTCACAGTATTGGAATGTCTTAGACTATAATCAGTAAATCGCAGCGTGGCTGGAGAGGAGACATGCCTTATATGAATGAATGCATGGATGAATGCATGGATGAGAGAAGAATAATTTCAGCTTGTAAACTGAATGAATGAGTAATATGTCCATCAGTCAATCAATGCACTACTGAGGGAACAGCTGAATTGCTGATTTACCACAATAGTCAATACGTTCAGTTCTCTCTAATGCTCATGCCTTGCTGTAACCTGCCAACCAGGCAGTGTCACTGAGATTTGAAAGCGTGCACTGCTCTCTATCTTTTCCTCACTGGGGTTCTGTGCTATCTAGGTCAACTACTGGTACAACTGCTGAATCATGAATCTAGGAAGTAAATAACCATGAGATGAAACCAGCTTGCTGATGCATTATTTGTGCGCAGTATGTATTCTTTTTGATCCGGCTTTGGTGTATGAATAAACTCTAAACAAAATATTATCTAAATATACTCTTTATATAAATATACTCTTTATAAATATACTTATTTGTGTATTTATATAAATATTTTTTAAAAAAAATTCAAAATCACACGTTGCACTGTATGAGTAGAGGTAACTGATTTAAAAAAAAGCTGTGGCTCTTAATGTGCAAAGTATCGACATACAGTATGACACAAAGATGCACTTTTCAAAGTCCATTTGCTTGCATGGAAACATGATAACTTTGTCATCAGTGATTACTTAAGTTGTTTATTTTAGAGTTCATACAAGATGCACAACCCCCCCCCCCCCCCCAAAAAAAAAAAAAAAAAAACAGAAATCCTCTAAGACAAGAGAAATATTAATGTCCCTGCACAATGTATCTTTGCTGTCAAGGTCACTTTAAAAAGTGAAAACAGGAGTGGAGGTGTCATAATAGACAGGCAGCCATGAGCTATCCTTAGAAGAACCAAGACCTGCAATTACATTCTTCATGACCTCTGGGCTCTGAGCAGTTTGAGGCTGTGGGCCCATAAAATGTTGGTTAAATGCAGGGACACGTTGTCCAGCGCAGACCCTCATGGAGACAAAAAACTCCTTTCGACATCAGCATTCTTGAAAAGTCAGCTAGATGCAATAGCATATGCAAAATATTTACAAAAAGTAATTAATGTTTACACTTTTTTTATATTCGACTAGCCCAGACAACTGTAGCTAAAGTACCAAGATTATTTTCCACAAAATCTGCTGAAGTGCCAAAAGCTATATTGAAACGTCCTCATGCTTTCTGCTGATATATTAAATATTAAATAGTTTAATATTTCCAATTTAGATGATGGCTAAACTTCCACAGGGCTGACTTTGAATCCAGCACATTGTCTCAGCGCCTGAGGGTAAAGTGTGGCACAGGGACTAAGACCTTGCAGTCTATTATTGATGTGAGACTCCAGCACTCCATGGGGTCAAGGCTTATCTGGCCAAGTGAGAGCCTAATGCTTGCAGCTGAGTGGGCTGATGGTTGGATGGTCACAGGGTCTTATTTTTACTTTGTGATAGCTTTCTTTTCCTTTGGAAAGTTAATTTAGATGAGTTACTGGGACATTGGCCATGAGATCACAGTATCATTCTGTCAATTATCTTCAAAGGTTTGTTTAATATAATCAATCTGATATTAGGGTAGTAAATGTAAATGGATATTTCAATTTATAAAATACTATTCAAGATTAATTCTCTATTGCATATTTACAAAGAATGAGATCAAATCTTAAACTCCTACTACATAGGATATTTATGACACTATTAGATTTCTTTTGAAGCAAGCAGCGTGGAGTAAATCTGTAAGACTGCAGCCATACAAAGATATAAATCAGTGAACTTTGACCTGGGAGTTGAGGTTGGGGGTCAGACAGGAGTCACGAATTAAAAGCATGGAGAATATTTGTGGATATATGTGAGGAAATGTGTGACAACTAGAAGAGATTTTCTTGAACAATGCCATGTAGCTTGTGGTAGCCTACTATTTTTTGCGTCCAGTAGCAAAAAAGTGTTATGAGGCAGCAGGTGATTTTTTTTGTGGATGACCATAAATCAACTCCACAAGGTATTAATGCATTTATCACTGAAAAGGACACATACCAACCAGTGGGGCCTGAGACAGTGGTGCGCCCACTAACCCAGGGACCAACTCAAAGAACCATCCACTCCTATAATTGTGGCTGTGGGGCTGAGCAGTGCGAGGGGACCAAATGATTATAGGGTGTAAAAATCACTTTGAAAATTAAGGAAGTTGGCCTGACTGCTTTAAGGAGAGGGGTTTCACTCATGAGATGCACAGACGTAGCCAACAAGTACCACTTTGTGTTTTTGGAATGATATACAGCAGAGAAGTGGCCATAAGTCAGGGTCTTGAAGCATTTTACCCTCAGGCCAGTCGAATGAGAGGATGAGAGAGGATGGATGCAAAAGACTGAACAACTGAAGAAAAATTGCTTTGGAGAACAGTAAAAGGGATCCACCAGTGAGCCGGGGGTTGATTATCTTCAGATGTAACCAATAGATTATCACCAGAAAACAGCAGTAAATTTGCTCTTCCAGTACAAATGCACCCTGAGGATAAGTATTCAAAATATTTGGTTTTGTAATTGTTCTCCAAAAAACTAAGAATTCAAGGGGGGAAAAAATCCGCCAACGAGTTATTTTCAGATTTGGTTGCAATTGCAATTGCAAACTATTTTGCCATACTACACAGAAGCATTAAGTGTCCCACTGGGACCACCCACACTGCAATAAATCAATTACAGTGCTGCCAAGTGTTGTGGATAAGCAAGGAATTTCTTAAAATGTCATAAACTAGGCCTTAATCTTTGTTGCTGTGGTCATGTCCTTGAAGTCATATACTGTCTCTGACTCGAGTGAGAAAAGAGGGGTCATTGACAGAGGAGACAAAAAGGAAGGAAGAGGGACTAGACGTAGTCATGATTAGAAATATGGATATGACAGTGAGGTCAGAGGAGAGAGAGGGGACAGATGTCCTCCAGGCTGAGGGCCTCTAAGAGTAAAGGAAGGACGGCTCTGATGCAGAGCAGGCACACGAGTAAGGGCAGAGGATTTTGGAGGGAGTTGGGGGGTTGGGATCAGAGTGGGTCAGCAAGGGTTGGGGAAGTCAATAAGAAGGGAGTGTGGTCAAACGGCAGCGGGGTGCTGTGTCGTAACCCTGGAGGCACGACGTCTCCTGGTCTGTGGCTCTTTACATATGCGCCCCATAAGATGAGCTTTTAAATCAGCATGAACCCCCACCATTGAATCTGTCACATCAGAAAAGTCCATAACAAAGGTGGTTCATTCCTTCTCTCTCCTCCATCACAGCCCTATTCTATCCCCTTGGAGACAACATTTTTTTCTCTTGATATCTAACGTGACTATCGAACTATTTATCTTCTATAGTATAATATAACAGTTTCCGCAGTGACAGCTCATTAGCAGGATTACGCGACTTCATTACACTGTGTAACAGAGAAAAACAACAATAAATATCTAACTACTGTGTTGGTTTAGTCTAATTACATCCATAAATTACTCACGGCCACTTAGTATGAACGATGATTTAATGTGGCCTATTTTCATGTTTCCATACATAGAGGGTAGATGGGAAAACAGTGGCTGCATGAGCCATGAGGAAACAGAACCAAATGTTCATTGTCCTTTCGTAATCAAGGCATCGTATCAGCCCATCTGTTATACGATGAGTCCCCATAGCAAATCAGAAGTTCAATCAAATAAAAATTTTTAAATGTCTCGTTATGTAAATGTGTGGAACTTACAATAGTCAATAGTAAGTTGTATATTATAAGATGTAAATAACCTTCATCCCTCAAGAGCCCTGGAATGAGTCCAGAAACACGTTGATACAGTGGCCTTAGAAAAATCTAATTTCAACCTACATCTAGGACTAATACCATTGGCTGCACAAGTGTGTTTTCATTAAAGACCCACTTTTCCCCGAGGGGCCAGCTTCTCCTGTTTCTCACTTTGGCCCCTTACTGAGAAGCACAGCAGTCATTATTTATTGAATCTGGATCCCATGGTGAGACAACAAATTTAGTTTCAGTCACAACAGTTGAGGAGGCCCTGGTCTAAACAAACAAAGACTTAAGTGTGTCTCTTTAACGATCTTTTATACTTTGTAGCGACCCCATCTTAGCTGTGGCTATTTAGACAGTTACTTCAACTGGTGCAGTTAAGCGTTAAGGTCCATAAAGTTCATTCACATGGAGGTGTGAGTAAGCTGTCATGTTAACTAGGTGAGACACGTGAGGCTTTTGAAAGGGTTTCCTGGCTCCCTTGATTCCCCCAGGCCTTGTTTCCCATACCACTCATGGCTTGAGGCTGAAAGTAAAGGATCTTTGAATTCATTTTGCTCACAGGTTGACATTCAGGACTCAGGGAAAATAATATCTGAGAGGAAAGTGTTCTTTCAGAAATGTCACTCTAATTGGCACTGGCATGGTATAATTGGGCCCTGTTTTTGCTGTCCAGCATAAGATTATTTTTACTCAATAAAAGTTTGTTTACTCCATTTTAATCCATGAAAATAGAGAAGTGTAGCTTTGCAACTTTGTTGATGCTCCCAGAAAAATGCTGTTTTTAGAACCACAATGCCTCCAGTAAAGTTAGTGATGCATTAAGAGCTGAATAGTGCCACCAGGGGTGGATGTTTGCTGACATGGGGTATAAACCCAGGTCATTTGTTACTAACAAACAGTCTACAGACTCTGCACAGACTCCAAATTCCAGTATTATATTTGTAAATCTGTGTTTGAGATGCTGTATTGACGTAAGGCCTGCATGAATGGCCTGTCGCAAAAGTGGTATTATCAGAATTCTCAAAGTTTACTTCTTGGTGTATTTTAAATGAGTTCTCAGAACTCAAAGGTCTCTACTCATCCAGTATAAAAGGTCTCAAGCATAATCCAAGGCTGAGTGTCAAACACCTTTCTTAAATAGGAAAGAAATGGCATTTCACAGCTTGCCACAGTCATTTAGCTGGTTTACTTAAGAGTGCTAAAAGTAGCAGACAGCTGACCCACCCAGAGAAAGGAGTCGGATAGGATCAGCTAGGTTATATAGGAGCACAGTCTCTGGCAGCTGTTCCACTTTACTTTGAGACAGATACAGACAGGTGGAATAGAACAAGAACAAAATATAATAAATAATATCTTTATGCACTATAAGATTAATCGAGCACCTCAGGAATATTCATGTGAGACCGAGGCTTCCTCAGCAGAATGACATGGAGATTGGACGCAGGCTATAGTGGTTTCCGAGTGTCACAAATGATTTTATCACTTACTATCTGTTCACACAAATACACACAACCTAAACTGTAATATAGATATGGACTCATGTTCCACGTCAGCACATGCAGACATATTCAAAAGCCCTTGACCAGACACATTTGCTACCCTGCAGGACAGACAAACACAATCTGTAATTATCTCAGTGGAACCTCACTGAACCTTCTCACAAGCATCTAAAACCTTCTTAGGTAATGGATTGTCTTGATCTAAAACATGTTGAAAACACAAATTAAACTAATTCCCGAGCTTAACGCAGATGAGTCTCCTGACTAGTTTTATTGGCTGATACATGGTTGGCAGTGTAGTCACTGCACTGCAGTATTTAGCCTGCAGCTGTAAAGAGGAAAATTGGATACCACACAGAGTAGCAAAGCATATTATGCTTGGTGTACATCTTGCTTAATGGTCTGCAGAATGATCCAGCTGACTGTTTTAGTATGCCGACATTCAAAATAAAGTATGGAAAGGATTACTGGTGTTTTGCATCCATGCATGTCAGACCTTTGGTATCCATATCTGTAGAACTTAAGCATGATGACAACATACAAACAGGGACAAATAAAGAAAAACTTTGTGTTTTAATGATGTTAGCTCATGGTATAAAGCCCTTGGTGTTAGGAGCATTTATGTTGTTTCCATATCCACAGCGCTGAAGAACTGCACTGCACCAGGCACGTGGGTTTTTAGTCTCCTAATTAGTCATGTTTTTTTTACGTAACATGCAATTAAAATGTGAATATACAATTATATGCAAATATCCATTCACAGTAAATGCCTGCACAGAAAGTCCAATAACTTCTGAGTTACGACAGTCAGGCCCAGTGTGGTTGACCACCTAACCAACATACACTAACAGAGCCAAAGCACTAGCATGGACGTTAGGCAGTTGAAGAAGGCAACTTTGTTTTGCTCTGGTAGAAATATGAGCCTTCATCTCCAACAAGAGTGTGTCCTTTATATTAGCTGTACATAAGATGAAATAGGCTGATTAAACTCACTCTGGTGGAAATCCGATCCTTCATACCCTTCAAGGGCTTGTAATTCTAATTAGAGCAGACGATAAGCTTGTCATCTATCAGTGCCTCACTTAAGCTATGTACAAGGCAGGAAAGTTAAAGTTAACAAAACTCTACTTCTAATACAATCGTCACTATAGAGGGGCCCGATGCTGCCAGATGGACAATGGGTAGATAGTGTTTTTCGGATGGTAAGATACTGAGATGCAGTTTGCATTTTGGACGTTACACGCACAGGAGCAAACAAGAGACAGACAAAACTATTACCTGGGGGAAATAGTGGAGCCTTTAGCAGATGTTTCTCTCAAAAACAGAGCCATAAGAAAATGTAACATTGGTCTTACCTGTACCAGGTGGCCAAAAAAACAAGAGTCTAAACAATTGCTAATGTAGGTCTTTGTCTTTGTGTAAAAATAAATAGACTGCACATGATAACAGATTATGATTTATTATGATTGTTTGTGAATGTCTATGAAATCTATATGTAGGTAGCAAAACAAAACAGTTTCTAAGCCTTTTCCTGCCAGCCCACTTGGAAAAGATGCAGTCCCGGGGGGAAAAAATGTCATCATGCTATATCAAAATCATATCAAAATATCATAATAAAATAACCAGAGTCTGATTAAGTAACTTTAGTCTAGGGACTACAGAAGCATTTGCAGCAATGTAATTACTCTACTGTCTGTTTATTAAAGGGACAACATGTAATTGTTAAGAGCTAAATAAATAATAAGGCCGCCTCTTTGACAGCTAACTAGGTAGCTCTGAGTAGAGGACTGTAGAGACACCAGTCCTCATTAACACGGCCCCATCTTCTCTGCCTTAATTATGATCATTAGTCCTGGTTAGATTAAAATGTACCCTGAACGATGACAGTCTCAAAGTAGCATGACGTGCTACTGCCATTACACCTTCACTTCCCATATCCCGGTGCTACTCTCTGTTTTTTTCATCTACCCGAGTCAATACTGTACCTAATTCTACCTCTGTCTGCTGGACAGTTTTCATTACAATGAAGATGTGTGTGTGTGTGTGTTCGCTTGTTGTTGTGTCTAAGCCTATCTCCAGATGTCAGGGGGGCTGCAGATGGTCGTCATTCCCCTCTGATAGTGATAGGAAAACAAAGCGAGAGAGAGAGAGAGAGAAATGGGACAAGTGAGGAACAGACGGAGAGAGAGAGAAATTAAAAAGAGCAATAAAAGACAGCAAGGAGGCGTCCCTTGTCCCAGCAGTGGCAATATTGCCAACACTCTGCTTGAGGGGACATTGTGTAGAGGGAAACTGATGAAGTGAAAACACATCAGAAGTTTGTTCTCCACACTCACCACCCTGCTTTTATCTGTCTATCTGTCTTGATCAACTGAATGTGGCCTAACCACTTGTATTCATATTTAACTGTGAGAAATGCTCTTAGACAACAGATGGTGACTGTGAAATAAGAGAAAAACTCAATATAGCAGAGAGAAAGCTTTAATGAATAATAGAGGAGATCTGTTGACGTGAAAGTCGCCGTTCCGAGAGGAAGTGGCGCTGAGAAACGCTGGATTGGGCACATAGAGGGAAAAAAAGAAATGAAAGACGAGGACAAGGTTAATGAGGAGTCTGACGCCCCAGGGAACGTTTCCTTGGCTCCAGACATACATACAAATGCACGCATACACTCTGACGCACACCTAAACACTGTGGTAAAACACATGGTGAAAGCTGTTAACTTACAACATAGCTTATCAACAGGCCAACAACACAGGAAGGTTGCCTCATTAACGCACCTGAATACGCTCGCAAAACACAGTAAAGGAGAAAACAATCTCTTTTTGTGAAATGACAACATACAAAGAAAACAAGACATAGGCACCATTGTGACAATAGAAAGCTATTGTGCATGTATAAATAACAACTCTCAAACACCACTGCCTGGATTAAACCTAATGAACTGTTGTTGGTTTACAGTACAGAACTCATTCAGCACAACAGGACCCACACAGCTGTTTTGTTATGAAAAAGAAAATGTAAATAACGTTTTACTTTAAAACATTTTGAAAATTCCAAACAATGTATATACTTTTCTGACCACTGCCTTCGGTAATCAGAGGATTTCTGAGAGTTTGTTGTCTTGTTGTCATGGTGGCAACTATCTTGTCATTTGGTTGGGCTATTGCCACACAACTGCATGACTCATTGGATGGCATAGGTAGTCCTGCCATCCACTGCTTTAAAGCAGAAAGAAACATCTGAACAAATACTTGACTGACATTAAAAAGAGAAATTCATTGTTCTTGACCATACTGACGTACCTTCGTTATCCCCCGATTTTTGGTTTTTAGTACGAAACAAATATTTACATCAGTGGTTTCTGGTGAGATACATGCAAAGACAAATGGCTCTGCCATTATTTTCTTTAATGTTATGCATGTTAGCATTGCCAGTGCAAATTGCCATGTAGACATCAGCATTTAGCTCAAGATCAAACGCAATTTAGTATCTCATACATTCTAAAGGTCTTGTTTTCTATTCACTTGTGTCTTAATGTTTTTCAGTACCAGAGTTTAAAGGAGTTTTAGATTATTTGACCCTTTAACTGCACTTCATTACCATTAATTTGGACACAGGAATATGCCCCCAAGACTTTCCAATGCAACCTTATCATCTACCTGACAGTGATTTTGTCAGACGTCTCAGTGGAGCAGAGGCGGCTGGCCCATAGGGGGCGCTGGGGCTCAGCCCCACCAGTTGTTGAGGGGAAAAAATATTTTTATATTATTATTATTTATTTTTTAAAATCAGTCAGTTTTACTTAATAGTGTGTCTGCCTACATGCAATTTAAATCATTTAAACAACATTTCCACCAACTGACACTCATTAAACAGTGAATTTCCACTCACAGACAGTGTATCATTCTCTCATGGGGCTATCGGCAAAGCGCCCCTAACCTGGAGCCAAACAGCCAATCCGGTTACGGTTGCTAGGGGAAAATTATGAATAATTGGCCTATCAACGTCGCCAAATTAAACGCCCGTGGGGCGCTGGAAATTTAGCCCCAACTGCTACGTAAAATGCGTGAAGGTTTAGGATGGCTAAAGCTACATGAGTAGCCAGCAATAGTTTTTTTTCGTAGTGCGACTCCCAGACTCTGTCCTACGCTACGGGGGAAAAATTACGTGCGACGACGAAGAGAGATGACAGCGATGGCGATGACTGGAGTTCAAGAGCAGCTTCCACCAAATTCGGTGAAATCGCTATTAATGTACCCCTTTGCGAGGCGGACGACGGAGGAAAAACTTCTTGTTAAGGAGCTGGGACCCGATAAGCCCGAAATAGATACGATAGATCCAAAGTTCATATGGAAAACTGCGTGAAGCTAGCTGTGTTCGGGAAGATTAGCATAGCAAGTTGCTATGCTAATCTTCCACTCACTCACTCATTCACTCACTGCTGATTTGTATAGATTCGGCTGAAATCATACCTTTGTTATGAATGTATCCCTTGATTGTATTGTATAGTATTTGAGAGCATAAAGTCTAATATAGCTGTAAATTGTTACTTTTTCTGTGAAACTGGAAACTGTGAAATTAAATTATTATTGTGGAACTGTAGTTATTTTCCGACTGTTCATTTGAATGCTTATGCTAGATTAGGCAGGGAAATCTGTTGCCACACCAGCCCCACCAAGATTTTTTTTCACCAGCCGCCACTGGAAGCCACGGCTACTTTTTCTGTTCCTTGTATATTACATAAAAGCTGTTGACTGATCATATGTCTGTGTTAGTGTGTTAAGCCTGTGAGTCATCCCAGTCCCAGGTATAAAACATTTACCATCACATGACAACTGTTTTGTTTACACCTCAATGTTACCAGAAGTGAATGTTACTAAACAGAGTTTTTAAATTTCCCCTCAGCATATATTCACTCTGACAATGAATGAACGATTCAGTATTGATGGAGGATACATTGGTGAGTAAACCTGTGTTTTTGCCCATTATATGTGTGTGTGTGTTTGGTTGCAAGTGCTAAGTGATTGATGACACACACACAAAACACAAATCATTCACACTGCACAGTCTAGATGACCTATCAGCCAAAACAGCAACCAAACAGACTCACAAAGTAAATATAGAGATTGATGAAGTGTAGAGTTCATAGAAATCTCTGTAGTTTCAGTATATTTTCCAAAATACTAAAGTTTACTGGACTACCAGCTACTGGACTAAATCTTTTTAGAACTGTGAAGGAAACACTGATAAACTTGTAATCACATTCTGTCCAAGTGACCACAAAAATTGTGTTGTGTTGTGTTCTTTGTTCGTTTAACCAAAAATTCCGAAGGGCCATCTGAGCATACCCAGCTGTAAAGCCTATTATGGACTGCTGATATAGAGAAAACATTAATATTCAATTTGAGTTGCAGTTGTTATACTACTTTTGGGAAAAGGTAAAGACCAGCATCTCGGCCGTGTACTTCAGACTTCAAACATTCAGACAACACACCGGAGAGAGAAGCGGGACCGACAACACAGGGAGATTTTATAAAAACATAAGGATATCCATATTCTGAGTTCTGATGGACTGTCTTCCCACCATTGCTGAAGGGCTTCTGTTGCTCTGTGGTTTTCTGGATAGGGTGACGTGCCGTTTCAAATCATCAAATGTGACAGGGAGATTTTGCAGCACACAGCGATCTAATGCTGGCAAACTGTTGAGTGGAAAGTGGATTTGGGTAGCTTGTAAGATAACGACGAAGAACTGGAAGGACAGGGAAAGAGGTTTAGTGGAGACAGAGAGCACGATAAGTAAAGTGAAAAGGATGAAGAACTTGAAAAGAAGGATGAAAAGAATGTAGTTCTTTCAGAGGGATTAGTGCTATCTTCTGCAGGGCTTTGGACCTAGACACATGGTTCAGTACACACGCACACACATGCACACAGCTGTGTATCCATGGCATCATTACATAGACTCAGTTCCATTTCCAACATACTTACTCCGACCCAAACTATAATTACTACTTGACTACTCTGTCTCTTCTAACCTAAATCTTTTAACAGGTCTAAACCCTCAAACAAAACTTCAGAGTTGTAAATGTAAATGTATGTCCTCATTTTCCCCAAACGTCCTCTCTATGTAATGTGTATATTGAAAACCTGTGCTCACAAAGATACACATATACACACACACACACACATACACACACAAGCACAGACACGGGGAGTCTGTCAGTGTGTATGTAGCCAGAAGTCATGAAAAGAGCATCAGATGTGATGTGATTATTAGTGGATAAAGGTTAATCCTGTATGTGTGTGTGCACGCTCATGGCATAGGTCTATCCGTGTTTAAGTGTGTGCACGTGCGCATTCGCACGCATATGTGAGTGTGCGTCTGCTGGGAGATAAAGCAGCCTAATCCATAAGGAATGGAACATCTTCTCTCTTTCATCCTTCCACCGCTCTTTCTTTTTCACAGCATTAAAGGACAATGTAATGCTCCTTGAGTCTGAGATAAAGAGATTAAAGAGGAAGGCAGGGGAGATATAGCAGGCAAAGAATGTCATTTCCAGGATGTACTTACTCTCTCTCTCTCTCTCTCTCTCTCTCTCTCTTTTTCTGCCTTACCTTAGTTACATTTTTTTTCATACAGTTTCATACAGTAATTACAACAGCAGCAATAATAATAATAATTGACTCATGCTCACTCACTACAGCTGTATCTGGTAACACCCAGTCACATACAGGTATAAATTGCAGCCATTATAAATTCATATTTCTACATATTACTCTTTTCCACTAAATCTACCTATATTAGCGTGTGCTACAGATGGTTACTGATGGAAATATGCTTTACGATAACAGTTTAATGGAACGCTTCAGTGTTTTTACACTGTGTTTCCTTTAGGAATTGATCTGACACACTGTCAGAGTAAATGTTGATTTTTGTGGAGTGTGAATTGTATGTTTGTTGTTTGGGTTGAACCTGTGGTAATGCAGTCAGTTCTTGTGTCTTCATGCAGAGGCACAGAGTGTTTATCTGTCTCAGTCCCTCTGTTAGTAGACCTGACTCTGTCTGGGCTCTCTGTGTTGCCAGGCCTGCCTGTATCCACCAATGTCAGTGCTCAGACTCCAGTGTTGTTCTGACTTTGTGGTCGTTCCCAGTGTCCAGATAATCTGCCATTTGGTATTATCTGTTAATTAATTATAGTTTTAAAGATTACTTTTAGTAGATTTCCTGTATTTTTAATTCAGTGTTAATGAAGCAAGTACCAGTAGAGATGTTGACTCTCTCTGTCACTTTTGTCTCTCACACATACACACACTCATACTCTGTTTTAACATATAGGAAGTTGCTATAACATGTGTATCCAGTTAGTGCATTTGTTTTACAATGTAGGAGCAACAGCAGTGCAGACACTAAATGAAAGGCAACAAAAACCCAGAAACTTCCATAAAACACACACACACACACACACACACACACACACCACCTTACAAACACACACTTGTATATAATGGATAATGAGAATGTGCACATGTAAGACACAAACATACACATACTGTATCATGCAGCCACTAAACATATACATAGGCCATAACAAGACAGACAGCCAGGCTGCTGATGTGTTGGCAGTGCAAAGGAAACACATAAACAGGAAATTCTCCAGGATTTCCCACAGATCCCTTTTCCTTCATGTGGGGGGATAGCAGTAGCACAGAGTGAGCCACAAACATGTAAATAAACAGAAGCTGTTTTGTTCCAGGGACACAGGATCAGCCTTGTCTTCTTATCTAGAGTTAAGCCTGTCTGTGACATTGTTTTGGTGCTGATCTGTGGACTAGCCCCTTACTATGGGGTCATACGTTATACAGTGATTCATGTTATACGGTGAATCACTTTGACAGTTCACCTGATAATTGCCAAGGCTACCAAGGCAAGTGACTCATATTTACAACTGCACAACTTAAGAAAAGTCAACGTGCAAAATATTAATACCAGCATGCTGTCAGAGGTTTATTGACAATGAAAACAAAGTCTGGTTTGATCCTCAATTAACAAAATGAATTCTTGGATATTTGAGATTACTACAAAAGTCTTGCAACATTCCTGTCTCACTCCCAGTGATAAAATATGGAGCATGGCTAATGCACCAAGAGATTCACAGCAGGAAGTAATTGACGAGGATCAAAAGAATGTCCTTACATCGGGAGTTTGTTAGTTTTCTTTGCTAAGAGAAGGATGATGCCACTCTAAAGGCTTAATTAGAGCCAGGAGAGAGTTAGTTTAGCCTCCAGTAAAGACCAGAAAAAGGAAGACAGACTACATATTAAACCTCTGGAAAATTGTCCCTTACCTTTATTGGCTCTAATTGGCTAAATTGATTAATAAATCATTGAAGCTGTGCATCCACTGGCTCACAGTCTCCCGTCCCTCTGATAAAGAGCAAACTTCCCTGTAATCTGTTCACAAAGAATGACCTTTGAGAAACAGCGGAAAATTCCCCGTGGCAAGCGCATGTTTAGATCTTACTAATGCCTCTGATAGAAACGTCCACTCTGACAAACAAGCAGCAGACTCACGACCAGACCATCAAAAGCCCAGTGATTACTTTCAGCGCAGGCTGGAAGCATTGTTTCATAGTGTTTCTTTCATGGTTTTATATGATGTAAAGTATTTGTCAAATTCTGCGTTACGTTTGTACTTATCCACAGAAAAAGTCAAAGGGAGAATGAGCGGCAATAGTAAACACAATTAATGTTACTTTTTGGGGACCAAAGGAAGAGAAATGTAAAAACAACTGGTGTAAGAAAAGTAAATTACTAAACAAGTAAACAACATCAACATCTTGTCTTTGATTACATAAACACTGAAATAAAACATAAAATACATACACATACATAAAAATACATAAACGTTCACCGCTGAGGGAACATTGAGGATTTCCAGCAGTAGAAGGTTTAAGTAGCTTCCCATCTGCTGTCTGACAGAAAACCAGAAGATCATCAATCAAACACACACACACACACACACACACACACACACACGCACACACACACACACACACACACACACACACACTTAAACCAAGTTAAACCTAACTTGATGATAACATAATTGAAAATGTAAGGGCCACTCTAGCTAAATCCATGTTGCTATGACAACCACCACAGGAAGATGATATGTAAAACTCTCTATCTATCTATCTATCTATCTATCTATCTATCTATCTATCTATCTATCTATCTATCTATCTATCTATCTATCTATCTATCTATCTATCTATCTACAATCTACAGTATATGCCATATCAGTAGTGTTAGGAAGGTGTGTCCATGCCTCTTACGTAAACACCTTCGTGTATGAATGAGTCTAGTGTTCAGCTGCTTTTCTGTTGCTGCCTATAACACTGGTCACTGATCCCCAGGTACCAATAACAAAAACATTCCCTGGCCTCAAAACGCACACACAAACACATCTTGTAACTCACAGACAAATACGCAGGGAACTAACATTGACGTGAATGCTTATGCATACAGGAAATAGTTTCACAATAATTTCTAAAAGAAATTACACTAACCTTAACCATAGCTTACTACTAGTTGCCGGGGCCTAACCCTTACATAACCTTAACCCAAACCTAACCTTACGCTCACCTTAACACATGTCTTCACCACAAGATTTAATCATTTGCCTTATGGGGTTTTAGGTTTTGTGTATAATGTGACTGGGTTAACAGATTTTGGTCCCCACAATATTTGTATTCCTAGACAAAACACACATATAAAGCCATGCAGATATTAAGCCTCCCCTCTGGCCTCTGTGCGACCACCTACAGAATAATGATTACTGACACAAGGAAACACTTTTGGACTATAAGAGCCAGGTACACATTCGGCTCTTTCTGCATTTCCTGCACACAAAATATCCACATACCAACACACAAACACAACCCTCCTGCTTAATCTAGTCTGTTTGATTTCTGCTCTTGTGGTCTCTCAGCCTCATCTGGTCTGATTGCAGCTTTTGAACAACAAGCACATGCAATCCTGAGCGAAAAATCTCTTCAAGCTGATCTCTTAAAGGAAGGAAATCAAACTGATGGCCACCACTGATAGCTGTATGCGTTTGTTATTGGTTTAATGTTGTGATCTCATTGTGCGTATACTCTACTTTACAGCTGTGGGTACACATTCGACTTTACAACTGGGGCATGAATCTAATAGAAAAAATAAAGAAAGAAAATACTGTTAGGATTTCATCCTTTGTCTGACACACTGCAGAAAAGAGGATGCAGCCCGTGCCATGTGTCAGTGAATAAAATTACAGCAAAGGCTATTAAGGCTGTGAATGTTGGACAAAATATTCTGGACTGATGCCTAAGCTCCAGGGAGAGACAGTTTCCATTAACACCAGAGCTCATTCCAACACACATATATGCATGTGTGCTTACAGCAAATGATTCCAAATCTGAATCAAATCAAGAGTCCTTTTCTTGCTTTTGCTTTCTGTTACTTTTTAAATTTGTAAAAGTGGTTAAGGGCTACATGCTGTTCATTGTCACAGAGCAGCCAGAAGAGCCATCCAATATTTGTCTTATTGTTACAAGAAACCAGAGCAAACTGTCTAATTTATTTATTTCTTTTTGATGCTTTTTACTTTTAGATGTCAGCAATGCACTCAACAAATAGGTGAATTATTATTCCACCCTGCTGATGGAAAATTCAATCATTGGATACTTCAGTTTCTCCAGAGACCTATGACCTTTGGTGCATGTCAGCACAGACTGTCACTCAATCCCATGTATCCGTACACAAAACGGAGACAGATGGAGATTAGTAGGGTGGACCGCATTCAGATGGACAGAAGAAAGGTCAGAGAGTAAGTCATGATGGTGGGTCAGAGAGACAGATAAGAAGAGTTAAGAGTTAACTTCCACTTCCTTTTCATTCCTTTGGCATCTCCTTTCGCTATCCTCTTCTAATCTTTGACTTGAAGTCGAGGAAAGTTATCTTAGATTGGACAGCAGCTGTCTCTATTCTGTCTCATGATGATTGTGTCTGAACCATTTCATTTTTGTTTAGTGCAACTCAGAGTTAACCAGTCATTTGTTATTTTGCTCCACTCAAAAACTATCCATCCATCTATTATAATACAGAATGGATGGATGAACACATTAATGAACACTTACAAAGTCTTACTGGGAGCCGGAGCCAATCCTGGTAAACAAAAACTAGAAAATATCCAATCTATATAACAAAATATAATAAAAGATTATTGATTTTATTTATAATTTGCAGCTGTGTCACTGGGAGCAGTGTATGAAGGAGGAGGGGAAGCTTAGTCCTGAAGCAATTTTATTTTCTCCAAGCTAAAATGTTACATTTTCATTTATTCTGACAGCACAGACTGCAGTTTGAGTTTAAATTTTGCAATGCTGAAGATGAAACTGAATATATCATGAAAAATAAATTCTAAGCAGACCATTGTCTGAGACAAACCTTCCGTGTACAGTTGTGTTGTTTGTCGAAGTGTCTCTCCAGCCAGCAGATGCCAAACCCTTGAGTGTGAATGCACACCTACATACAAAACCAGACAACTGTTTCTGTGTGAGAAGTAAAATACCAGAGTTACATGATGCTTTTTGGCTTAAGGTGGAAATACATTCCCAGACTCATGGCTGCTCCATTGCACACGCACACAAGACTGAAAAACAGCTTATGTAAGCCCTTCTTTTTTATTTATTTATGTAGCCAGTGTCATATTTGGTAACAATAAAGTGGTACGTGCACAATGAAAATTGTAAGTAAACATACAAAGGTTCACACATATATATATGTACTAGCTGCAAAAGGCAACATGCATGTGTGGACACAGGTGTTTATTGGGAACAGAGCTACTACTTTGTACTTTGAGGGGCACTTTGAGAGTCACTAATGTCAGAGCTAAACTAAAACACAGCCTCCGGTCAAACACGCCCCCAGACTGACTGTAACACAGGCACACACTCATACACACACAGAGGCAGCTACACACATGCACCCACAGTTACACGCTAACAAATACACGTTTAATGGAACACACCACTGTTTTATGATGTCTGTCCCTTTCCCAACTCCTCAGCAGTGAAACAAATGATTAAAATGATTCATAATGAATGGATTCTGATCTGTCCATTAGCACTGCTCCCAGAAATGACAAAACAATCTAATGTGACTCTCAGTGTGTTTCATTGACTATAGGATCAAGCTGTAGCTCCACCATTCCCAAAGCAGCTGAGTGGCTCAGTTGTAAGGTTTCTGACTTTGCTAACAGAGACCAAGGTTCGAATCTGGAGATGCTATGGTAAGGTAGACCCAACCAATTAGGGTTATTTTGTGTGTTGCAAAGAAATTTTATTAAGTATATTATGTGAAAATATATAAGTCTCTGACTGTGTTATCTTATAACTTCCTGTCAGAGAACGCTACAATACTCTGATCATCACTGGTGTAACTGCATCGTACAGGCCAAAGCAGCTCACAGCTTAATGAGACAGCTACAGGTGTGTGTGGCTCTGCAGAGAGAGAGAGAGAGAGAGAGAGAGAGAGAGAGAGAGATCAGTGGTGAGAGAGTGTCGGCTTCAGAGAAGGATTTCAAGAAACATTTCTCTCTCACCAATGCAATGTCAATGTCGCTCTACCTTTCACACTTCCTCGCTCTACCTATTTCACCCTCGCTTTACCTTTCTCTTTCTCCAACTCTCTGTCTATGTCTCTCTACCACTCGCTCTCTCTCCGTCTACGTCTCTCTCTCTGGGCTGCCACCCACATCCCCGTTTTCACAAACACAAATCTCGTCTATCTCTGACGGATAAATGCACAACAAAGCATAGCCCCCTACACCCCCCCACCCCCCCGCTCTGTCACTCCGCAGGTTCCGTCAAGCGAGCTGGTGACGGGGGCGGCGGGTGGGGGTTGAGGGGGGTGTCAGTCTCTGACGGTGTTATCTTATAACTTCCTCTCAGAGAACGCTACAATACTCTGATCATCACTGGTGTAACTGCATCGTACAGGCCAAAGCAGCTCAGAGCTTATTGAGACTGCTACAGGTGTGTGTGGCTCTGCAGAGAGAGAGAGAGAGAGAGAGAGAGAGAGAGAGAGAGAGAGAGAGAGAGAGAGATCAGTGGTGAGAGAGTGTCGGCTTCAGAGAAGGATTTCAAGAAACATTTCTCTCTCACCAATGCAATGTCAATGTCGCTCTACCTTTCACACTTCCTCGCTCTACCTATTTCACCCTCGCTTTACCTTTCTCTTTCTCCAACTCTCTGTCTATGTCTCTCTACCACTCGCTCTCTCTACGTCTACTTCTACGTCTCTCTCTCTGGGCTGCCACCCAGCATAGCCCCCCTACACCCACCCCATGCCCCCCCCCGGTGCTCTGTCACTCCGCAAGTTCCGTCAAGTGCGAGCCGGTAGCGGGGGGCGGGAGGGGGGGGGGGGGGGGGGGGGGGTAGTCTGTTTTTCGCAAATTGGGGGGGGGGGGGGGTGAGGGGGTAGTCTGTTTTTCGCAAATTGATAGACAGAACATGTGGTCCAGTGTGCGACAGAGAGAGCTGGCGGGGAGCATAATGTCATGTACGACATTAAATATATCATATATTTAATAATCTCTTTGCAACACACACAAAAATTCAGAATTTCCTGCCGAAGAATCATTGACTTAACCAGGATTCGAACCCTGGTCTCCAGCAGCAAAGTCAGCATCTTTACCACAGAGCTATTCCTGCTGGCACAAGTGCTGTGATGCTACATCCTAATCATATTATCAATCAAACAAACATACTGATACAACATATATCCCCCAATTTGCACGCAGATTGACATAACATGTGGTCCCTGACGTAATGTGAATCTGTGTGTATAATGGGCCATGTGGAAATGACCTCTGCTGTGCAGCACTGAGACAATGTGGTTTTCCTGCGAGAAACAAAGAAGTGGATTTGTTGTTGGGCTGAAAGCAGATATCGAACTGCTGCAGACTGTTTCTACATCAGAGATCTAATGTTCACAAAAGGAGCTAATGGTGCGATCCAATACTCGCAGACAGTTTGGAGCAAAGATACAGAAGATATTGCTTCAAAGCAAATTTCAGCGATGACAGATGCACATCCAAGGGTGAAAATGTTGACTACGAGTGAATGGGAAAGGGGAGAAAGAGGCAATAAAGCAGAAAGCCAGACGGGGAGAAGAAGAAAGAACTAAAGAGTCACGGCGAGAAAGAAAAGCAACATAATGGGAGATGAAAAATTGCCATTCTACTCATGTGCCGTGGCAGAGCTAACAGGAGGAGGTGAGGAAGGGGGGCTGTAAGGGGGGGACTGAAGAAGCCTTAACATCAAAGAAGATAGGGAATATGAGTTTGACCTTCCCAGAGCAGGCCAACAGGGTTTAACCCCTGACACCTGTAAAGATACAGTTACTCCTAAACATCTTTAATAAACACGCATACGCACACAGCTGCGCACACAGTGGGACAAACTCTTTTCTTTTCCTTCTGCACGACTTGCTCTGTATCTTTATCTCCGCCAAACACAATCTATGCATTGAATAAATTGCATAGCACATTTTCATTCTGAAAAAAACACAACATCATACATTGCTGTGTCCTGAATAAAATGTAAATGTCAGAGAGATTTAGATTAAGCTCACAACACAATAATACACTGCTGAAATCACTAAGTGGAACGACACCAGAGACAAGTGTCACCTTCACTCTAATTGAGAAACTGCAGCTTCGCTCGCTTCAGATTATTAGTATTCTGGCGCCTCGTACACTCGCTGGTAGGAAGTCATATCAGAAAAACCATCAAAAGTGGGGAGCGGAATACAAAATTGCTTCTAACAGCTTCAATAAAGCTGTGTTCCAGCAGTGGGTAAAGCTGCTGGAGCTACAAAAAAATAAAAACATTTTCTCATTTCCTCCAGACAACCAGACACACTGTTGTGGTGTTTTGTCAGGTCTGAATGATTAAATCCACCTAATTTAATTTACGTACTTTTTATTTTTATTTTTTAACCATCTTAACCTGATTTGAGGTCAGGAGCATTTGTTAGGGGTTTGGGAAAGAACACATCAAGTCCAACACTTTGTTTTTATCATCCATGTATTGTGTGCTGTCTTGTAAACATTTGCGTTCTAGTACAAATAGCTGAGGGTTGTTTGGTCATTTTCTTCTGAGAAAAGTTTGCACCATCACAAGGTCAAGTGGGAACTCTGCATTTCATTTAATCCGTTTATCTATGAGCACTTCCAGACTGCAGAGAATATTGAGAGAATGTGTACACACACACACACACACACACAGGTCCAGGTAGTTATCTGTGCCTTCCAGCTGTCAGCCTACTAACCTGACTGACATCACAACACAGACATCTGGGTGTATTTTACATAAGAGTTGCACACACATGCGCACACGCTAGATAAAATGAGTGGCTGTGCATCTGTCAAGTGAATCAGCACACAGACAGTACAGTACCTGGCTGGCTGGCTGAGTGATTCTGTTTGTCTCATCTGTCTCTACATGACCAGACTGGATAAGCAGAGCCATTTGTCTAAAAGAGGCCTGTCACCAAAATCACCAAGGCCAGAGCAGTTCACATCCTGGATGTGAATGCTGTTAACGTGACAAAAACAGTCCTAGCGAATAAGAGCTGAGTGAGAGCAGTGCTGTCAAAGTTAGGCATTAGTTGGCATTGTTCAATGACAAAATCTATGACCATGTGTGTGATGGTTTATTCTCTAATGTGGTAAATAAATACACAGAAAATGCAACTTAGTCTGTGCCTTTAATGTGCTTAATTGAGGAAGTGATCTGGTAACCATCTGAGTACAATTTACAAAATGCTGCCTCAGCTTAATGTGGCTACTGTGCTTTGAGACAGATGAAAATCAAAGTGAGATGTAATACAGAAGTCTGCAAATGTATTATCAGTGTGCACATTGAATTTTTTTGAAGATTATTTGTTGATTACTTTAGTAAAAGGCATTATCAAAAGATTTTAGGGTTAGGTTTCAGTGAAAGGGGCTGGAACCTTGGCTTGTGCTGGACACACATCCCATGGCTGAGACAACAAAACATGACAGGGTCAAAAAAAAAAGCAATAACTTGGACCATAACAATGAGATGGTAAATCTTGTGCATTCATTTACTATTTCCAGCGATTCAGCTCATTTTATTGTCGAAAACACACTGAAAAATTAATAAATGATGCCCAGGGGGATCACAGAGAAGCTCTGCTTTCTGAAACAAATACGAGCAGTAAGACGTAAGCTCGCAGCATGGTGGGCTGCAGTGTGCACAAGAGGTCACAGTGCTTCACCAATTAAATCTGGTTCTAGTCTATTTGTGGGGAAGCGCTGAGACTTAAGCAGCAGCATCATAACTTGTAAGGCATTTGAAAGTAAATAGAAATGTCTTGTACTTTTCTGCCTGCAGAGGAAAAACCAGAGAGATGGCTGGGTGTGAGATAATCACATTTTATTACTCAGAGAATTATGGGTGGTTCACACCCTGGTAATGGGCCTACCATGTGTGTGAGTGTGTGAATCTGTGGGTCTGTGGGCTATGTGTGCGTTTGATAAGAGAGGTTTTGCACTGAGCCTTTACTCAAAAGCCAAACTTCCTTCCTGTCTGAGAGATATTATGGTCCAACAAAAACATTCACATGCACGCACACTCGCATGCACATGTGCACATACACACACAGACACACAGAATTGTGTGTGACGAATAGGGAGGTATCATTACTAACATGTGTACTGTTATTATTGGTAGAAATAGTGTTTCCTATCTCTCTTGCAGATTTCAGTAATTACCCAGTTTGGCATCAATTAAGTAAATCTATCTATCTATAGATGTAACAGCTTCGCAGAAATTCTAAGTGTTTACACTGTAAAAAATGTTTCTATTTGATCACAAAAAGGCCAAAATATGCAGGATAATACAATTATTCCATGTCCCCTATGAACCAGCATCATTGGGATTCTTCAGATATTACCGTGTAAAATCAGAAACAGCACATATTAGGATTTTAGAAAGTGAAACTTTGCCCAAAACGCCCATTCAAGGCAATTTTAATTTATCAGGAACAATGCTGACCTCAGCTGGACCAAGTGAGTAACTACCCTAGTTTATGCTCTTTATGAAAAACGACACTCATCATCATGGACCGAAAGAGAACAGATGCATAAGACAGGCGAGACAACAGTCACTGAGACAGACAGATGAGGAGGATGTGTAAACAGCTCAGTAGATGATACATTATGGCAGTAGAGCAATAGACACATGGTCAACAAACAAAGGGGAAGTGGGAGAGACGTGCAACAGACACATTAAAGCATCGCACTCCTAATTAATGACAGGGTTAAAACACTGCGGGGCACTTGGTTGCTTGAAAAACAGTCAGGCAAGTAACACCCCCTCAACAACACACCCACACTCCGATACCCAGACATGTACAACAACAAGCATGCATACACGCACAGCCAAAGAGCCTTGTATCACCTCTTTTCACAGCTTTTTAAATGAGGAGAAGCGAAAAGAGCAACGAGGGAAGTAAATGAGATGTGCTCTGGGGGACTGGGAGGGGAAATGTGTGAATGAAGAGGGAAGACAAAGAGAAAGGGAGGCAAAGATGGAGTGAGTATCGTATGAGAGGAGATGAGAGCGGATGTAGTAAAGATAGATGGAAGAAGAGGAAGAGAGAAATGGAGTGTGAAATAAAAAAAAGAGAGTAGGATGTAGAGGAGGTGGAGGGAGCCACCAAAAAAAACAGCAGTGGGGTGGTGAAGTGCAGTGGAGAGGAGAGAGGGGAGGAAAGGCGAGAGACACAAGCAGACGAGAAGGGAGGAGAAGAGAGACTGAAGACACTGTGACCTCACATGCTCCACTGCAATGACGCTTTGAAGTTCATCTCAAGGTTGTTAGATAAAGAGGAACTCATCCACACAGAGGAGGAGAGAGGGGAGTGAAAAGAAACAAAGCAGTGATGGGAGGACAACAGGAGGGGGAAAAAAACAATAAGATATATGACTCATAAAAAATAAAAACAGGAGAGGAGGATAAGAGGGAGGCGAAATGAATAGTAACAGGAATTATGGCTCTTTGAATTGAGCCAGATATTATGGTGCCGTTCCTTTCGGAGAGCCTTTCCAATGTATGGATATTCACAACCAGGGATCAACCCCTAGGACCATTGGTTTAACGTTGAGCAATTCCCAGCCAGAAAAAAGGGTTTGATTCTGTGGAAAACAGTGTCATTTTGGACAGAGCAATAAGTACATACACCGTGGTTCCCTCCATTCATACTGAAAAGGCCCACTGAAAAGAATTGTACCTTTCACCAACAGAACATCACCGTCATTGAACCGTGAAGAGATAAGAGCATGTTAGTGTAGTAGTAGAGAGAGAGAGCGAGAGATGAAGGCTGCGGAGAAAATGATTCAGTGACTCAAGCTGCTATGAGGAATGCAGTACTCTGTGTGTATGTGGGAGCATGTGTAGTGGATATGAGGCAATCAACATGGCACACAATGTATTTTGCCGTTTTTGGGCATTTTCGACATACTAACCCCTTAAGTTTTTTTAGCGATTCTTGACCTATGAGAAAATGAGGTTTTCTGGTGAGTAATCCACAAAATATCATTCTGGGGGGTAATTTCAGGCTATTTTCTACCAATTGGGCGCGTTTTTTCCCTTTTTCGGGTTTGGCCATTTTTTGGAATTTTTCGACATACTAACCCCTTACGTGTTTCCGCGATTCTTGACCGATGAGAAAATGAGGTTTTCTGGCGTCTAATCCACAAAATATCTTTCTGGGGGGTGATTTCAGGCTATTTTCTACCAATTGAATGAATGGGCGCGTTATTTCCCTTTTTTGGGTTTGGCCATTTTTTGGAATTTTTCGACATACTAACCCCTTACGTGTTTCCGCGATTTTTGACC
>JAFBJQ010000095.1:1637311-1665666 GCA_016785345.1 Trinectes maculatus
TAACCCCTTACGTGTTTCCGCGATTTTTGACCTGTGAGAAAATGAGGTTTTCTGGTGAGTAATCCACAAAATATCATTCTGGGGGGTGATTTCAGGCTATTTTCTACCAATTGGGCGCGTTATTTCCCCTTTTCGGGTTCGGCCATTTTTTGGAATTTTTCGACATACTAACCCCTTACGTCTTTTTGTGATGTTGAACTGATGAGAAAATTAGGTTTTCTGGGGTCTAATCCAGAAAATATCATACTGGGGGGTGATTTCAGGCTATTTTCTGCCAATTGGACGCGTTGTTTCCGTTTTTCGTGTTTGGCCATTTTTGGAAATTTTCGACATACTAACCCCTTACGTCTTTTTGTGATTTTTGACCGATGAGAAAATTAGGTTTTCTGGCGTCTAATCCAGAAAACATCATACTGGGGGGTGGTTTCAGGCTATTTTCTCCCAATTGGACGCGTTGTTTCCGTTTTTCGGATTTGGCCATTTTTGGAAATTTTCGACATACTAACCCCTTACGTCGTTTCGCAATTTTTGACCGATGAGAAAATGAGGTTTTCTGGCGTCTAATGCACAAAATATCATTCTGGGGGGTAATTTCAGGCAATTTTCTGCCAATTGGACGCGTTGTTTCCGTTTTTCAGGTTTGACCATTTTTGGAAATTTTCGACATACCCTTACGTCGTTTTGCGATTTTTGACCGATGAGAAAATGAGGTTCTCTGGCGTCTAATCCAGAAAATATCATACTGGGGGTGATTTCAGGCTACTTTCTACCAATTGGGCGCGTTATTTCCCTTTTTTGGGTTTGGTCAATTTTGGGCCTTTTCGACATACTAACCCCTTACGTCGTTTCGCGATTTTTGACCGATGAGAAAATGAGGTTTTCTGGGGCCTAATCCAAAAAATATCATTCTGGGGGGTGGTTTCAGGCTATTTTCTGCCAATTGGACGCATTATTTCCCCTTTTTTGTGTTTGGCCATTTTTGGGCATTTTCGACATACTAACCCCTTATGTCTTTTTGTGATTTTTCACCAATGAGAAAATGAGGTTTTCTGGCATCTAATCAAGAAAAAATCATTCTGTGCAAAAATGTCCAAAACTGGACAACTACTTCATAGTGTAGTATGTCGTCAAAGATTTTACAAAATATAAATTTTTACAAAAATGTCAAAACCATGACAAAAAAGCATAATGTAGCATGTCGAAAATTTCACAAAATTTTCATTTTTCATGTAAATGTCAAAACCACGATAAAAACGCCATAATATAATGTCTTAAAATTTCACAAAACGTTAATTTTTCACAAAATATCAAAAACTAGACAAAAACAGCATAGTATAGTGTGTCGTCTAAAATTTCACAAAATGTTAATTTTTCACAAAAACGTCAAAAACATCATAGTATAGTATGTTGTCAAACATGTCACAAATTTTCAATGTTCAAAATAATGTCAAAAACTACACAAAAAAGTCATAGTATAGTATGTCATCTAAAATTTCACAAAATTAAAATTTTTCATGACATCAAAAACGACACGATGCCAAAACCTCGACCATCATAGTATACTATGTAATCGAAAATTTCACAAAATTGTCATGCCTGTTTCACGAAAACTCACAAAAAATTAACATGGTCCACTAAAAGTCATGGTCTATTATATTATTGCAAATTTGGCAAAGTTTCTATTTTTCGCAAAAAAACGACTTTTTGCACAGCTGGCATCGTATTATTGTACCACACTGGAATTCACCAAGCTCCAGAGAGCGACCCTTCTTTCACAAATGTTTGTAGTAGAAGTAGTCTGCTTTTTTACACCTGTGGCCATGGCAGTGATTGGAACACCTGCATTCAATGATGTGGATAGCTGAGCAAATACTTTAGGCATCGTCAAAAATCATGAAAAAATGCATTCTTATAGTATGTTGTCAAAAATGTCATTTTATACTGCATTTTATACTGATTTGCATTAAAACAGTTTCAATAAAAGGTGCCTCTACCAATCCACCATACTGATACATTTTGTCTTATTTATGATAACATAACCATTAATTTACTCCCATTCAGGAATAGCAAAGACACAGATACAAGCTACTCCATTAACCTGTGGCAGGATGTGTTTTTGTGTCCAAGGGACTTTTAATGCACTAATAGCAGCTGACAATGTGATGGCTTTCTTCTCTGGGAGCCTCAGCACATGTTGACGTCAAACAAAAAAACACCTGGTCATGACTCCAACTCATGCTTTCTAATGTGTTGCCTACCGTAAATCAAATAAACTGCAGTTATACCAAGTTAATGGGATTAGAGCGAGGACACAATGTAGGAGGCATAAATCTGCTCTGGAAGTCAGCCATGGATTCAGTCCTGACCCATCGCACAGGGTCTCCTTTGCCAGCTGGCACGGGCTGCTGGTTCATCATGACTTACAGCAATGGCTTCCTGTTTTGCTGCAGCTGGGACTTCAGTGATTGGACAACATATGCAGCATAGCAAAGAGCTGAAAAATAAATCAGTTTATTTTTTAGTTAGGCTTTTGATCAGGAATAAAGAAATAATTTTGTTTTTAGTTTAGACTCAACATGTAGCTAAGCTAATCACATGAATTACCACCCAAGGATTGTGTGAAAGAATTAAAAGATGAGATAAATTGTAAAATACTGATTTTTTATTTTTATTTTTCAAAAATGCAGCAGAAATGTTTTATGCTTGACACAATCCAGCCATCCGCTGAGTCAGTAAACCCATATGAAAAAAAAATCCAAACCATCAGACATCCATTAAATGTTACTTATATATCATTTTGTAAAATTTCTTTGCTTGCCAGCCAAAAATATTTCAGCGTTCTTTTCTTGTATTTTGTTGACAATCAACCAAAATCTCTCGTGAAGACTTTACTTAGGGTGAGAGGAGGTTAAATAGGCCTCACTGTTACAAAGCTGCATGTGGTCGCACAGGTGAGGCTTGGAGAGGGAAGGGACTGGTTTGGATGGGACAAAGGTAAGGACGAGTAAAGGAACAGGAAAAGGGGAATAAAACAGGAAAGTTACAATATCAGACTTTTTTCCATTTTCCATTTATCAATTTTTTTTTGACTTATCAATTTTTGACTTTGTAAAGTCAATTTTATGTGAACAAGACATGAGTTTGGTGTTAGTGACAGGACATTAAGGCTTAAAAAGCTGCATGTTTTGAGGCATGTTTGCCTTCAATGTCAAATCTCTCACTATCACACAGTTTCCCTCCTCCCCGGCTCCACCTCATTCATCAAACCTGGCTCCAGCGGACATGATGGCAGATCCAAACCAAACTATGCTAGTGACAGATTTGTTTTTTTCTATAGACTATGGGCAACACTGAGGAAGAATGTTTAAATACAATGTTTTGAAGAAATGTACGTGACATTTTAGGGTAAATTGACTTTGGACAAATTCATTGATTTAGCGGCTTTAAGAGGAAAAAGATTTCAGCCAGCGTTAGGTAGTTCAAGCCAGGGCTCATCTAGAAATCCTGGGAAATCTGGTAAAATGTTCTGCATTGTTGATTTTTTTTGGGAAACATTGCAACTTGGGGCCTCCTGAATCATCACTACTTGTCTGTCTGCGCACACATTAAGAAAGTTTGGATTTACAACGTATTCAGGGTAAGACATTCAACAAAGAATTAAGGAACACATTGGAGGGGGCAGGCAGGAAAAAGGTACAAAGGTTCAAAGGTCATGGTTTCTGGCTGGTGCTCAATCATCAAACCTATATTGCATTATATACACAGTACTAGCTTCTCATCCGATGGTCAAACGAATAGAGACAAGATGGAGTGGCAGATGTCTTACACTTCAATCACTAAAAAGTACCTAAATGTTTAGATAGTTAAGAATTATTGAAATGACTGTGCATAGCAAATATAGCCTTTAAAGTACGGTACTGTGTACATACTACAGTGGGTGAGATGGAAAGACAGCCAGCCTTGCTTCAGGACATCTATACAATAATATAGTAATATTTGAAATGAAAGCAATAATGTGGTTAAATAAGTCATGTTTTGATGCAAGAGCAGGTAAATGCTATAAATCATAATATATCATCTGTATCTTTCCATTCTATTTACAAGAGTTTAACACGGAGCTGGTTAGAGTGATTCTTCAGTAAGTCTGGCAACGCTTCAGAGGCTAATTTCTGTCTCTTGGCATACTCTCCATGTTTTCCATATCACTCTATCTCACTTTGTCTTTCTCGCTCTCACAGCTGTTAAATCATTCTCAATAAAATCTTAGCTCTTTGCCACAATCTGCCGAACTTTTCCTTTAGGTCGTGTTTTCTTAATCTTCCTCTTCCTCCCTGTCTGTTTTTACATCCATCTCTCGATGAAAGGTCTTTTCTCCTCAGCTTGGATTGATCCTTGGCAGATAGGGCCTTTGATCTTTTCATGGGGGGGGGATAAAATTGCTACATTCACATTTCACAGGTTGTTCAAGTTGACATCAGCAGTCTGTGTGTGGGACGCCTTGTATCTGTTCTGCATCTGCATCTTTTCTACTCAGTTCCCACACTGCTTCATTGTGCAGCACGGGTAGAGTGGGAGATATAAACTGATCAATATCTGACCCGCTGGCCACAGCGCTCCTCTTCCTCCTCAGCTGTACAAAACGCAGAGGATTTTACATCCAAAGCAGGTCGAGAGACATTTGATGGATGTCTTGGCTCGACATGTTCCAGGTTATGGGTGAATGATGCATAGAACTGCATCTCCTGGGATCCAATCTGCCTTCAGTTCCCCGACACATAACACACAGCTGTCTGTCTTTTCTTCCTGTTACTGAAAATGTCTTTCAGTCTCTCCATCTGTAACAATCCTGCAGGGTAATTAGTAGAGGTATTTAAGTCTTTTGTTTCGTGTGTATGTGTGTGTGTGTGTGCGTGCATGGGTGTGTGTGTGTTGTAATGATGTATGTGCGAGAGTCTTGGTGCGGTTATACACGCGTGGTGGAGTGTGTGTGGGCAGAGATATGTGTGTGCGGCAAGTGTGTATTACTATAGGGGCTGTGGTGTGTGTATCCCTGGTGAGGATGCACCATTCGCATCCCCACCACTGACGCAGGTGTCATGGGGGTCATAGGCGTTGCTGGGGTAACAGGGTGTGACCCAGGTGTCACCGGCAGTGAACCTTGGGTCAGAGACGTCATGAGGGGGACATCATCAGGTGAACGGCGCAAGGTGAGGGTGTAATCAGGTGGGCAGGTGAGGCGCACGGTGTCCAGTGTGCTGTAGATGTCCTGGGTGTCCAAGCCATCCAGAGCATCCAGAGTATCCAGAGTGTGATGATGATGACTGTTGTTCCTCTCATCTGCTGATGCTGCGTCACACTCAAGCTGCTTTACCTGAAAAACAATATAGTTGAAATGTTGATGAGACGATAGTGCGTAAAAGAACACAAGGGAGTCTAACATAAAAAGTTCTTTCTTTATCAATTCACTTTCTAGTTATCTTTTTGATGAATTGTTTGTGAATTGTTTTGTGCTGAAACAATTGAGGAAACGGAGAAAATATCCGTTAACATTTCTTACAGATCGAGAGAAAGACTTCACTTGTCATGTTTAATCTGATGTTTAAAAAAATAAATTTCAATTAATCAACTTCCCATTTCAGCTCTAATCAAATCCCATTTTATTATGGCTGTGCACTGCGATTGATATTACTATCAAAATATAATTATGATGCTGGTGATATGGTAAATGCATCATCATCAAATGATGTTCGATGCAACAAACTTTCAAACAGAGCTCTTTGCATTTGTAAAACAACTGACTGCAGGTCTTTTTCGTTTTTAATTCATGCAGCATTTAGTGAAAGTCTCACATACGTTTTAGCCTGAGACTGGTCAGACCTGCAAATCATATTCTAACTGACTCTGCTCATTATCATCATTGTCTGAGCCAGACTGATCCACTGCAGGGCAAAACATTGAAATTAAATGTGCTGCAAAGAAAGACTGCATTCTATTTTTGCTTGTAACCCCTGCAGTAAAATAAATGAAAACTACTTACAAAGATATTATTTTGAAAATAAATAAAACATAACTATAGAGGCAGCTACACCAGAGTACGACAATTGTCAGTTTACAATGATGCAAGATTTCAACACAGGTAACAAATCAAAAGAGCCCATGTAGTCAGTGGATAAACTCAGGTAAGTGGACACAACTCACACGTTCGCATGCATCAACACACACTCACAGATACACAAACATGAACCCACACATCCTCACATTGGAAATGTTCAGTGATGACAGGCTGTGTTTTGCAGGAGTGCTCTACTGGCAGCTGTGCTGCCAGCTGCTCTACTGGCATGAAAAGGAGTTCATTCATGTAGTCACTCATGACCTCATCTGGCCTGATCTTACTCAAACGTGAATATGTGCGCTTTTTATAACATAACACCTGACATTCACTGTTGTACCAGATAAATGATGTGGCAGCAAACGCAAACGCTACACACTCTACACTGGTTTCAGCTCAAAACATTCACTGTGAACATGCGCAAATAAAAACAATATGACACAGTGAGATATTGACTCACCTGTAATGACATCAGTCCTTCCCCCTGTAGGTGGGCGGCGACATCTGCAGGTGTGATATCTCGTCTGGGGGGAGGAAGTGGACGGGGCCTGCGATGCTCCAGACGTCTCTTGTCCTTCTTGTACAGCAGCGCCGCAAAAGCAAGGATGTTCAGAAACAACAAGGAGGCTCCCACAGCAATGGTTACTGAGAGTTCAGTGGAGTAGTTCTCATTAGGGATGCGGACCCCGTTTTCCTCTCCACCTTGTCCTGCAGCAGACTCTGGAGGCTGGGGGGTACCGCCCTGTGAGCCTGGGTGACGTGTACTGCTTGGAGGCCAACCTTTGGACAGGCGCTTAGTGTAAGAATAAGGGGTGTCATCCTGCGAAGACGGACTGTGCGTGAAGGAGGACACGGACTGGAGGAGTTCATTCACATGATGCAAGTGGGGCACCAGCTGGAGCCAGAAGGAGATTTTGGTGGCCCGGTAGTGGTCTCTGACACGAGGCTTGAGGCCTATATGGAGATACAGCTGCTCTTTTGGGGTGTACTTGGACCAGGCTACCTCTTCGAATCGGTTAGGTTTTGTGTGGATAAACTTCGTGTCTTGAGGAACCGGCTGGTTTGGATCACTGAGAAGAGTGAAACACAATTATTTATTCATTTTTCATCTGCGGGTATTTGTTTTTGGTTTTTATAAATATAATTTAAAGGAGAGATTTGCAAGACACTGCTGAACTGTTTTTTCTCAGACAAATCAATGCAACCATATACAAAACACTTCAGAGAAAGGTACATAATGGATTATGATTAGCTCAGCAGTAGCGTGATACTGATAGGATATAAGCACTGTGATGAATTAAAACACAATGTGAAAATCAAATTCATCTTGGTGACATCGCTGCTAATAAATCCCTCGAAAATCCATGATCCATGATCATCAATGGCTTAAAATAGCCACGAAAATGAAATGCAGCAGAGGATACACCCACACACTCCATCTACCATATGAACGTCCACGTATTCAGTGAAAGTACAAAAACCAATATCTCATGATTTTCTGCTTCTTAAATGTCAGAGAGGTGCTGAGGACTTTTCTTCTGCTGACTACACTCCTCTGAGGAGGCTGTGAAGTTCTCTGTTGCTGGCCAGTTTCACCAGCCCTGGCACACATCTTTTAATCAATATCCAAGTAACAAACAGTCCAACCAGTGGCAAAAACATACTCCTACAAGGCAAAACAAGTTTTATTTTCCTGTGAACATAGCTCAAAGGTGGTTTATTTGCAGATCACTGATTTCAGCCAATATGCCTCATATTTCAGTGACTGCACCCTTTAGACCCCTGCATATTGTGCAGTGTGTGGATACTGGCCCCTCTAGCAAACCTAAACAAGTTAGATGTCCACATAAGGGATGATAGTGACTGTGTGTGTGTGTGTGTGTGTGTGTGTGTGTGTGTGTGTGTGTGTGTGTGTGTGATGGTTTACAGTGAAGTGAACAGAATCACGTCTGTCAAACATAAGGCCACACATTTACACGTGGCTTCGCTGAGTTACTTGTGTATGTGTCAGCAGTCGATATAGGAAGTCAACTGGTGTGACGACCTACAGGAACAGGATTTATATGCCCGAACAAAAATATACAAGAAGTGGCATCAAAACCAGCCTGCTCAACTGATTCCTCAGCAGCTGAGCTTCTCTCTGAAGCTGAGAGAAATATTTCCTGAGAGAGAGTTCCCCACTGATAATTAAAGTGCGCACTGAAATCTGCATCCGTCCTCGGTGAGTTTGCCTTGCAGTGGTAATGATTGTTTAGACTACCAGCTCGAGACTGTTAACTCGACGCCACGTGAGTGCTTTAATGCATCTGCATTAAAGACGGCTATTTTTTTAAGGCAACAGTGAAAATAAGTCCCTATTCGGTGCTGTATTTTGTGAGATAGCGACCTCTCTGGTGATTTAGATCAAGGTCCAGATTGCGATGCTTGTGTAAATCTGAAGAGGTCTCAGTGGAGTGAGCCTCCATTGGATTAATTACTGGTGATTATTCACTTTGAGCACTGCAGGAAGGGGGTCCGTCCTCAACAATTACTTTTATCTTGTATATATCATGCCGGAGTGCGAAGATAAAAGGTACTCTAATCAGTGTGGACTGTCATGGTTTTAAAAGTTTTTAATGTGGATTCTTTCTACAACAACTGCATTTTATCTTCGCCACTGGCAGATCATGTCACTTTCACTTTAATAAATTATCTATCTTCATTTTCATTTAACTTACTGTAAAACTTTTCTTGGACCATAAACTTTGACCACAAATGAGTGGGATAAGGAAGAAAAATGAGGTGAGGAAGAGGTTTATCAAACAGCGGCCAACCTCTCGTTTTTCTTGGAGGACATTACCTCGGTTTTCCTCAAGGCTTTTTTTCAAGAGCAGGGGTTCTTTAACTGGCTGAGCCAAGGTCCAAAGAAGAAAAGCCTTGTCAATATTTCGACATGACAGAGAACCTGAGCACTTCTGCTGCCAAAATTAGTCTGCAGTGCCGCTTTCATTACTGTATCTGAAGTAGCCTACTGTCTGGACATCAGACACATTGTGAAGGAAAAGAAACTATAATAACATATCTTTGACCATGAGCTCATTATTTTTCAAAAAAAAAAATATTGTGGTAAAAAAATGTTGCATATCTCAACAGAAAAAATTGACAGAGCTGTATTTAATCTCTCTCTGGCACATTTACTACATTTTTTTCCCAGCTTGTATTTAACTGTTGGAAAATAGCTGCATATGAATATAAATAGCAGGGCATTTATTTGCTTATTGCTACATTAACCAAAACCTATTATTGTCCTATAATTGTCCTCTCTCTACTTCCAGCAAATTAAACATAAAGAGAAGTTATCGGATGCTGCAAAGTGGAGAGACGCTCCGCTCTGTTCTTCATGGTGACACCATGGAGCTGAATCTTGGCATGCCTCATTTCTACCCTGGAAGACATTTGTTCCTGTCAAATCAAGAGTGAGCTGTCCACAGTTACAGCAGCAACACTTCATGATGCCAAATGGATGTCTCTTCACAAAGTCAAATATGAAAGGATAGAAAAGGGCTGATTTTCCAGTGACGAGGCTGTCATTCACTCTTATATAGGTTGTGTTTAGCATTTACATGTGTAGGTTTTGATTAAATGTCATTATAGAGACAATTCTACGTGTGAATTTAGACGTCACAAATTATTATAACCAACTCAATTCAAGATCGTTTTTTGTTTTTGTCTTGTTTTCTATATGAACCTCTATATTAACCTTAATAACAGCTGTGCACACGCAATAGCTCACCCTGTCTTGGCAAAGTTGGTCCAGTAAGTCATGACCACAGCACTCAGCATCACGTCGTTCTTAGAGAAGTTACAGTTGAACAGATCAGTGGGTCCCACCATGGGCACACCGAACACATAGGGCACCTATACGCAAACACACACACACACACACAGAACAGCAGATTACATTTGTTCTCTTGACACATACTCCAGCCATGACTGGATTTTCAAACTCTAATCTCACTGCAGTGAATACTTCACATATAACTGCAGTGAACTTATTTCTTGGCCATATTAAATATTACGCTCTGTTGTGATTTGCTTGATTCAGGTTATTGATTATTTTGCAACAAAGGAATGTGAAACAACAATTCAATTACATTTTATGAATATCTTTAAAACATCAGTCACCAACACTTGTGCCTCAATCTAATTTGGAGTCTGGGTATATAAACACGTCATCCTACCGGTCTGTTCGAAAACGTGACATGTTTCCTAAAGTCTAATATCACAATAGGTCCTTATTTACTACTGCTATAGCTGTCAATAACACTGAAGAAAAAAAAACACACTGTGACACCTGCTTACCTCATCACCATGGGCAGAGTCAGCCCAGGGCGGAGTGGCGTCACTCTGACAGTGATGGTAAAAGGAGTAGAAGTAGGTGGGAGACCCATACTGAGCGTGAAGGTCAGCTGTGGCGATAGCTGGTGCGACCCATTGATGGTCTGTGAAAAGCGCTACCAGGGTCTTTCGTCGGGTCTCTGCGTTGTCACGGTCTGCCCAGTCCGTGTACATGAACCTTTTAATAAATACATTAACAATTAGTCACTTAGCTAACTGATTGTTCAATAGAACCATCACATTAGTTTCTATCTAAAATATTTCAAGATATGTATTATTGAAACAGTATGCAAAAATGCAAATTACAGGCACTACAGTGTATGCATATTTATAAATAACTAGTGAGGTCCAAAGGTCAAAGATCAGTTTCCCATTCAAATGAATGACAGATTTCTTCGAATGCCAAACTCATCACTCACCTTATGCTCTCTCGCAGAGTGTCTCGTCCCTCAGGGTATCCATACAAACTATCCACAAAGTCTGACACGGCAAAGTCAAAGTCCTCAGCAGTGACGCCATCCTCCGAGTCCACAATGCCCTCCACAAACTTCACACCCTCGCCCTGATTGACCCCGAGCATCACGTCATAGTTCAGGAATTCTCCCTGCTCCATCAGGATCTGGGGGTCATCTGGTATAACATCGCCATCAATCACCGGGGCAAAGGCCGTGTGATATTTGGCAGGCGTCACGTTCTGCTCCACTAGTTCCCGGTAACTCCGGCCCTGGAGGCAGGCAACCAGTTGGGTGCTGTCATCAATGCCACAACCCACCCTTTCTCCAAGCTGCCTGGCGTACTTGCTTGGCTGGTAGTTCACAGCCCAACTGGCTAAAGCGCTGCCACTCTGGATGATGGCTCTATGGAATAGGTCTAAGATACACATGAACACACAAACATGAATATAAACAGGTTTCGAAGCGCTGAGGCACAAATGTATACATTTATGGATGCGCATGCACCCACCAATATATGCATGCATGAGTGCATCACCATATGATTACACTTGAAGGGGTTACAGAACGCATGTTCAAACCCACAATAAGAAAACACTAAAATCCGAGACCTGCATTATTCAGTAGGATGACAGTTCACAGTCAGAGCACCAGCTTCAAGTGAGGGTTAAAAGTTTAAAATGATACAGCTCTTAGCTAAATGAGTCACAGGAAGACTCTGCTGTATAATTCAGAGGATTCAAAGGCTTATTCAGACAACTATACCAGCATATGAAGTATCAGTCCACTGGGGATCTTGAAAGGTTTCAAAACCCTAAATGTCAAAGCTTTCACAGCGCCCACCTACCAACTATCATTAGTGCCTTTTTGTCTGTTTGTCTATAATCTTGTCTCTCAAAATGCAAAAACCTCCTCATATCTGTGCCTGTATACAGTGAAGAGAATAAACCAAGTAATTGGGATTTGTCCGCCTTACCCTCAGAGTAATGTGACAAGGTGAGGAGACTGACACAAGAGGCTCCCGCCCCGGATCCGAACACAGTGACCCTGGCTGGGTCTCCTCCGAAGGCTGCAATATTCTCTTTTACCCAGCGCAGAGCCTGGATCTGATCCAGCAAGCCGTAGTTTCCTTTTGCTGCCTGGTCACCAGTGCTAAGAAAACCTAGAGGCAGAAAATTGAGTCGTTATTATATAAGGTAGAACATATACCACTTTTCTTAACAATTTCCATAAAATAAAGGTGAAAAAGCTTTGTAGACAAAAAACGTAAAAAACATATGTGATCACAGGAGGCTATTCCTGCAAATGTATGTGAATATATATACACATCTCAAAATTATGATTAACATGCAGGGGTACACACAAGGGGGTGTGTTGTACGTGAAATCATGGATGAATAATGCACACGTCATATTTATCATAAATTTAAAAAGGAAATTAATGGAAAAAAAGTCCCTCTCTAACTGTCTCTTGGAAATTAAATCAAATCAACAGGGACACTGATATGAATGTAAATGAATATCAGCTTACAGGCACAGCGACATCACCCAACACATACATGCAGCTGCAGATCCAGCTATCCCTTATTCCCTTTACTGCTGACTTTATTAAGTAAACACAAAGGATCCTAATGGCTCACTCCACTACACTGTATCTCATTACGGCAGAAACTCACTTCTTTAAACCTCAAGCTGCCCCTGAACACATACAAGTATAATGAGCAAGAAAAGCAGTGTTATTAAAATAGTTCATTTCATCACTTAGGAGCATTTTGTCAGAAATTCCTGTCAGGCAAATAGAGCATTATATGGGTATTATGTTAATTGGATTGTGGTAACAGATTCAGGAAGCCTTCACACACTTGGATACTATATTTAGATTTGGGTCACACACGTGTGTGTTTATGGGTGGTTACATTTACATTTCAATAGATGTTTCAATTCCAGCTGAATACAGTATGATTAGCAAAAATATCAGTGTGCATAATTGTGCTCCATGTACGTGCTCACCTCATGCTTCCAACTTATGATGACAAGGAAGAAGAGGAAGACACCACATTTTGATGATGGTGATGATGGATGATGGATCATGATGGGGATGATGATCGTATTGAAGTTTGCGAAAAACAGATGATGGACATGAAGACAAAGTGAAGCAGGTACGATTTGTTCAATTCAGAATGATTATAGCTCTGGCAACTACAATTTCAACCAAGGTCAGAATTACACAGAATTGAGTGTTAGCCTCCAAACAGATGCAAATTTATGCCATTTTATAAAATAAATACCTTAAAGCCCTGAAACCTTTACAAGAAAACTCTGAAAAGACAGCATGCTCTTGTAAACTTAACTCAGTAATATTGCCTTGCTGAATTCTTTTAACCATGTAATGTGTATTCAACTCACCTCTGGTCTCTTTTAAAATAAAGAAACAAAAGAAAAGCAAATATTGCTCATTTAAGAACCATTACTGGCCTTTTTCCAGGATATAAGGTATAACTTGTGTTGTGTTTCATATGATCTACAAAATGTGCTTAAACTGCAAAAATAATGGAAAACAAAAATAATATTATCAAGCAATTTAAAGAAAAAAAAACTGCTGATCTTAAACTTACTTTAGAGTCTCTTATAATTAATTCTCTGTAATGTGTATCCAAAAGCCAGATACATCTCATTTTCTTAACATGCTTAATTAATATCACCTAAAAAATATTAAATGGTGGGCACTGATGAATTAAAAAGAGGACAGGATTTAACACAGCCATTGAAATGATACACATCTTATCATCCAATCTGTGTGAAGGCCATGCTCACACACTACATTCTCATGCCCGTGCAGTACATTAAATGATGCCTTCAAAGTATGTTTTTAGCCCTCCACTGGCTCCACCCCAGTTTGGTAATTTTTTTTCGTAATTACATCCACAAACAGAACCTAAATGCCGGCATTCTAATATTTTCCTTTTATTCAGCCCAGGAGCTTTGCATAGCTGTCTAAAATTAGACAAACCACGGGGACAGATTTGCCGTCTTCAGAGAGCAATGAGTCAGAGAGCCACAGAGGTAAAAAGGATCAGATTAGAGTTGATGCTAGTAGTGAAAATAAATGGCTTGAGGGGGGTTATTTACACTAGGGACGTCCATTCTGCACATACATACATACATACATACATACATACATACATACATACATACATACATACATACATACATACATACATACATACATAAATAAATAATACAGGCACTGTGGGTGAAAACAACTCTCTAGCTCACTGAAGGATCTGAACTATCCAGATGGTGAATATCCTATAAATTTAATCTGACAAAATAATAAAAATGTTGTGTTGATACATAAAAACAATATCTCAGGTAATGTATAAAAAAACAGTCTATTAAGCAATTAGATAAATACTTGAGCCATAATAAACTTTAAAATTAGAACTGAGGAACGATGGAATGGTATTTAGATAAAAAGACTACACAGAGTGTACATTGCATCAATACTCAAGAAGAAAATCTGACAACTTGTAGAAAACTGGAATATAACTTGTACTTGAATGAACACATAACTAAATTAAAAACAATCCAAAATGTGGTATAACATGAAAACAGAATTTAGTTTTGTGGTGGTTTTCTTCTAATGTGAACATCACTCGTGTGAGAGTTGTTCCCACGCATTGTTTATGCAAATTTGATTGTTAAGCTGTCATGGAGTGAACTTGCATCTGTTCATCCCATAATACACAAATCTTAAATATTCTGATCTGATCTAGCTACTATTTCCATTTTTTAACTTTTAAATTCCCATTTACATCCAAACAAACGATATACAGTCAGAGCAACAAAAGGTGACATAAACATAAATCTTATGCAAAGTACTGACATACTTCACAGACGGTGTGAGACATGAAGAAGAGATAACATTTTACCCAATACTCCCAAGCGGTAGTTGAGTGTAATGACAATGACGTTGCCATAGCTTGCCAGAACACTGCCATCCATCATGTTACCAGTGCCTTCTGTGTATGAGCCACCATGGACATAGACCATCACAGGCCGCTGACCCCCCTCCTCATGGATGTCTGGGAAAGAAAGAGAAAGACTGAAAACACAGCAAGAACGATAGAATAGATAATCCCTTTCTCTTTTCCTTGCATGTGTGTGATGAATCATATGCATTTTCCTCCACAAGGAAAGTTATCCCATTGGCAACTGATGCAGGTGTCGTGTCTGCATATACAGTGTTGGTTAATCTTGCAGGTTTAATGCATTGGGTTGTAAGCTACAGGTGTGTGATCAAAATAAAGAAATAACTAATAAATTATTATCTTTATATATTCAATTATCATGGGTGTGACTGTGCCTTCACAGGACATGTTAATGTCGAGGCCAAAACTGAAAATCTGAAACATAAACATCATTGGGTTTACTCACCTTCCTCAGTGGGCACGTAGATATTGAGGTAGAGACAGTCCTCACTCTGGTGAGTGAGGTACGTCGCTGCTATATCCAAGTTTGCTGTGAGCCAGGATGGCATCATATCTCCCAGCATGCTTCTCTCATCCAATGACTGCGGGCACACGGGAGCAAATTGTGTCACATTTCTTATTCCTGGCCAGGGTAAAGGTGGCTCAGGTGGCTGGAATCGCCTGTCCCCTGTTGGAGGCCTTGCATATGGTACTCCAAGGTACTGAATAACAGGGCCCAGGAGGTCGGACGGCAGTGGGGTCAGCATGCCACGGATGCGACCCTGTGCTGTGGCGATGACAGGCACTGTCTGCTGCGCTGACGCCGTATAGAAAGAGAGGGCAAGGCAGATGGAGAGGAGGAGGGATAGAAACGCGAACGAGGGTGAGAGGGGTGGGAGTGAAGAGGGGAAAGATGATGGAGTTCTCCTGGTCCTCAGCTCTGACATGATGATGTGTTTCTGGGTAGCGGGGAGATGATGGATCTGAAGACAAAGTGACCAGGGGAGGTTGAGGGTTACCTTCAGCAGTATCCTACACTCACACACAGCTGCCGCTCAGCCTGGCCCATAGCACTTACACAACACAGAGTCCAGGCCCTTGCGAGCAACCTTTCCCCTTGTGTATGTGTCTATGAGTGTGTGTGTGCCTGTGCGTGAGTCAGTGATTCAGTGCCTTTCAGTGTGCGGTGACTCAAGCTAGTCCCCTGAAAACGTGTCTGTATGCGTGGAAGTGTTTAAGCAAGTGTGTATGTCTTGGCTGGACAGGCGATTTTAGAATGTGTGTGTGTGTGTGTGTGTGTGAGTGAGTGAGTGAGTGTGTGTGTGTGCGTGTGTGTAAATGTGTGTATGTAGGTGTGTGTGTGTGTCTGTTTGTGTGTGTGTGTGAGAGAGAGAGAGAGAAAGAGAGAGAGTCTCTCGTTATGTAAACAGTAGCATCACTGTTCCTCTGTCACTCTCTCCTTCCGGTCACCCCCATAACAAGCCCACACTGCCTCCTGGAAAAGAGAAAAAAAAAGAGGCAGTGAGATGGGAATAAAGAGGCAGAATTAATTTGTCTCCATTAGAATAATCACAGTGTAAATAAATTAAAATGTCACACACACACAAACACACACAGGGGAGATACATATGACATCAGATGGATCTGTTACCTCGCTTCTCTTCTTGTTAAAAATAGATATGAGTGCGATAGATAGGGCAAATGAGATGTTGTCCGCTCTGCTTAACTTGGTGTTAGACTGTCAGGGCTGCTGTGTCACACAGGAGGAATGTTGTGTATGTGTGTGTGTGTGTGTGTGTGTGTGTGTGTGTGTGTGTGCGTGTGTGTGTGTTTCTTTTTCTTGTAGACTGCAGACATATGTCACATCCTCACTTCACACTGTTTCACAGATCACAGGACCTGGTTGAGGGGGTAGTGGGTGAGGCTGGAGTGGGGTGGAGAGTCACGTCCCATGCTTAATTAAACCCTAATACACTGCGGGTCTCCTGACCTGCAAGTAGTGTAAAGCCTGTGACAGACACACACACATACACACATACACCCTCAGTAATGTACATACACAACCTTTTCTCTCTTCCAAAGATGCACACACACACACACACACACACACAATAAACATGCACAATCTCTCTCCCAATCTGTCCGAAACAGACACACACACACACACACACACTATACATGCACAACCTATCTCCCACTCCGTCCCAAACACACACAGCTACTCCCCAGCCGACACTGCTATCTATCTGTGGGCCTTAGGGTATAATATTAACACGTAGGACCCACACACGCAAAGAGAGAACATCAATTTCCGTGTTATGATACACACACACACACGTCCACTATAAACAGCACAGTTATTACACTGTGAAATGAACAGTTGCCACTATCGCCCCTATGTTTGTAGTGGTGGTGGATTGGTGTCGCTGTCCAAGGTGCTAGTTAACATTCCAGTGGTGATCACACACACGCTGATGAATAACGCTCCATTTATCAGGGCAAACCCGCCTGCCACCCTCCCCTTGTGTGTTTTCATATAGACATAAGACATTAACACAAATCCTCGTTTTTTTTCTAACATTCCTTCTTTGTTTAAATTAGGGAGACGGGCGAAAAAAGCAAAAAGCAAAAAAAAAAACGTGGAGGTTAAAAAAAAAGCTTGTTTGGGAGGTGGAATATTCTGTCTAAATCTCAATCGCCGCTGAAGCTGACTACAGCAAAACACACTCAGTCAATGCTCAGATGCAACGAGCTCAGACCTGCACCCCCGCTGCAGTTTACAAAACACCCCCAAATGACACAATGTTGAATCTATCTGTCTATACATATACATCTAAATGTGTACACACATATATATACCGTATATACTGCACCGAGTCTGGATGAGAGGCGTGAGGACCCACGGAGCATGTTCCCGTTCCCTTCCAGCGCAATATTCGCCTCGTGTTTTCGCCGCTGCAGCTTATCCGACGTGCCCGGGATGGGAGATTGGGAGATATTCCTCTATCGTCGCTGCTGCTGCTGCTGGTGGTGGTGACACGTCTCCCCGTTGGGAATAACGCAAAACAGAACCACACACAACCGCCAAGCCTTTAATTCCAGGAAGGTGGAATTCGGAGAATGGGAAAAATGATGTTTTGTGTTCAGCAGGAATTGAAGTATTTCTTCAAGGTATCCAAGGCCCAGGACGTTCAAATGATCAATCTCCCTCTCCCCCTCTTTTCCTTTCTTTCTCCTCCCTCCCCCACCCCTCTCTTTCTCTCTCACTCCCTCTCTCTCTCTCTCTCGAGCTGCCTCTCTCTCTCCCTAGATGCGATTGGACAGTGTGTCAGGCAGCAGCCACTGATCCAATGATAGGCCTACGCACATAGTTCTGTGAAGAGGCGCAGACTGGGGAGAAGAGGGGAGAATAGAGGAGAGAGGGACTGACCTGTGCAGGGAAGCAAACACACACACAGAGAGAGAGAGAGAGAGAGAGAGGACTGCACACTATGACACAAAGCATGTTGCTACATAAAAACGCACGGCTATGTGTTTCTAAATACACATGTAAGAAGACCCCATCACATACTACTGTATATGCAGGGACAAACCTGAAGCAAATACACAGTCCAACAACTGCACGCACACTCGCTCTCTCCCAATAAGACTCACACATGCATGCTGGCACGCACACCTGACCACATTTGCAAATGGTGCTGGAGTACACACTGACCTCTTCAGGACCAGAACAGGAGATTCTGTCCCAATTCGATTCAGCTCTGCCAGCGAGCAGCTTTCTCCCTTAAGCATCGTGTGTGTGTGTGTGTGCATGTGAGTGTGTGTGTGTGTGTGTGTGTGTGTGTGTGTGTGTGTGAGGCTATGGTAATGCAGTGGGTCTGCAGTCGCTACTAACTGTGTTTGGGAACACTCCTCACGTCAGCACAGCCTGCCGCAGCAGCATTCAGGACTTTCTATTCCTCTCCTCAACAATCCTCCATCCACCCATCCATCTCTTTGTCTGCCTGGCTGCCTCTCTGTCTGCCTGTGCACTTGTTTGCTTATTCCTCTGTGTTGCCCTCTAGTACTGTCCCCTGAGTCCTCCCACTCTTTTAAAACAGGTTGTCCAAGTGTATTTTTTATTAAGGCAGTCCGTTTATGGGAAGCCTGTATTTGTGTAGGTTTGGTTTTGAGAGGCGATTTGAAGATGACACATATAAAGTATAGACATATATAGTCCCAAACACCAAAAGCACTGACATAATCTTTTAAACAAAAACTGTTACAAAACCATTTTGTGTATAGAATTTTAAAAATAAAGCTGACGTTTAAGGTTACGTTTTTGGACAAAAAATAATAATGACAGGCATAAAGGGCATAAAAATAAGCCTCAATTGTTTGGATTATACACAGAGACAAATCCTACCTTCTCATCTGAGAAAGAGAAATAAATTGGAACAGATTTGAGACAAATAGTCTAGAGAGGATGTTTCCTTTAGTGCCCTGAATTACCCTGGAAATAATAGGCAAGTTAAGTAAACAAGATGATTTGGCAGGGTTGTTCAAAGGTCGAGCTCAGATGAAAGATGATACTAAATTATCTATTATCTGAATAAAGGATGAAAACGGGGCTCTTGAGTCTGAAATGAAATGGATTCAGGGGCAATAACAAGGGGGAAATCGGCAACTCGAACATTTCAGTCATGTCAGAGTATAGAGAGTATATTTCCTGTTGCGGTACTGAGCAGCTGACAGGTTGTGAGCCTGGACCCAAAGCTGTTTACTAGGAAGCTGTCAGTTATAAACAGAGATTACATCTGGAGCTGCCTTTATACTCTTATACTATGTGGGTCAGAGATGCTTAAAATCTCTGAAAACAAAGCCTCATTATATGCAATTTAGACATTTTACAATTTTGCTTTTGCTGCTGTCATTTCTCAATGAAACTGAATACTGTATGTAAAGAGCTAAAGAGCTTTTTACCTCTGGGCAACACTACTTGTGGCTTCCTAAAACTGTCTTCCGAATGGTACGCTGAGTCACTGGGTTATTTGTTTTGTTCGTTTTTGTTAGATAAAAAAGCTGCAAACTGGCCAAAGTACCGGATGAGGACTGAATTCTCTTACACTATATTTAAACTGAGTAGAGTCACACTGAGATCACAACCAGTGACCACACTGTATAGAGTACTGCGTTGGCGATAAGCAGCAGAAGCCCTGCTCGACCTAATATGAACACCCCGACTGACCCTCTGGTCACTTTAAGTTCTGCGGTCAGCCCGGTTTCCGAACAGGTCTGCTTTTTCGAAAACATTTAGTTTCATCAGTGCAACGACGCACAGTCTATCACAGTGTAATTTTGGGATTCCTTTAACATAGCACAATGCATCTATTTGCCCATTCATCCATCTTATTAAATTTATGTCGGTTCTGCTCTCCATCGCTTAGTCCAGATCAGTCCGCCATTCATTCATTTCTCACCCCTCCAGCTTTTCTATCTCTCCTCCAGCACATTTGCTCTGCCCATCTATTAAATTATCCCTCTGTCTCTCAGCAGCCCCGGCTCTGTCAATTCCCCCATCCCTCCCACAGATCCCATTCTCTCTTAAAATATTCATTGATGTCTTAAACACTTTTTCTCTGTCTTTGATACACACCACCTACAGTTAACTCTTTCACTGCTCTCTGCAGCCCTCCTACAGGACGTTACCACACGTTTTAGAGACCGATCAGTTTTAGACAATCGTTTCAGAAAACAATGCACGTATACATGCATGCATATATTCTAATTCATATTATGTGGTTACTTTCTATTGCGACACTGATTCTAGAGCTGTAATTGGCCGTTTGATTTAAGTTCTTTTAAAATGTGTAAAGGAAAAGCATAACTACTGATGGCTATTTGTGGTGCTGTATTTTCAATAGAGCATCATCAAAACTGTGCAGCAGGGAAAAGCAGAAAAGGCCAGTAAATGGTGTTTTATTGCACCTGGAAATAATGAAAAATAAATGACTGTCTGAGGCTGAAAATTCACAGTTATCAAAGTGCATTACTCTTAGAATTCGGTCACTGCAACCTGTTGCTCATCTCAATGAAATTGTTGCTTTTAAATCACATTGCAGTCATATGATTAATGTGTGGGGCTTATTACTGTCATCAAAGTTCACGGTCACTGAGAGTAGCTTTTCTTATGTCTGTCCACTGTGCACCGCGATGCAAACAGACACACAGAGACAAGCAGAATTTATCAAGCCATCTTCATTAGAGTCATTTTCCTCTATTCAGACAAAATAGTTTATTCAAAACCAACTGCTGCACAAACACCCTCCGCATCTTCCTGGTACCCTATCGATATATGAGATCTCATTTAAGTCATGATTGTTTCAATCTAATTTCAGTCAACCTGTGTAATGCTCTGAGAGCCACTCTCCTCCTGCCCATCTCCCAGGTCATGCTTCACTGGTGTGGCCGTGCTTTAAAATGTATTTTTATCCCTCCCATCATATTATAAGGCCAGACAGTCAAATCAAGTCAGACGTATTTATAAAGCACTGGCCACAAAGTACTACTTTATCACAAAAAAATGGATAGAAAGCAAAGGACAGACAAACAGACATTAGATATTTAAACTTTTGATGTGAGAAATTAAATGTCAGATCAAAGGTCTGCCCCAGGTAACAATACATCAGCTGTAATTGTTATAGAAAAGTCTGTAATTAAAGTTAAAACAATAGTGTGACCAATTCACTGTTGACTGTTGAGTTATGGGCTCTGAAACATTAGTTTAGATTGCCTAAAGATTCTGCCTCGTCAGCAGTAATTCCTCAGCCGTGTTGGATTGTTACTGGATAAAACAGGTTGACACTGAGCTGTGTCAATGGGTACAAAGTATACTAATTTAATTTCGCCTCCTGCATTTTAATGCATAGCATCATTTAAGACCTTTAGTACACACAACACGTAATAATCACTCTTCAACTACAAACTGTGCTTTCCAGTAACCAAAGCCTCCGTTCATTGGCTGCGATGGCAGGCATTTATTCTGGAAATCGATATTGTTTATTTTTTTTAAAAAGTCAGCAACTCTCACACACTGTTTTGTGATGTGTGTATAGACTGAGGTCATTGGTGAAGTCACTGGTTCCCTGCGCAGCTCAGTCAAGCTCAGTTTGCTGTGCTCTTGCTGGCTGCAGGAGCGTACGAAGCAGCTGTGCATGTAGCACCGGCTGACTCACTTACACTTACAGCGATTTGGAAGCGCACACTCCAGCACACAGAGAGTGAGTCCTTATTGGTATTTCTCACAGCGTTCGGGGTTGGGGGGCGGAGGATGGGGGGGGGGGTGGAGATTGGAAGGTAAAAGACAGATGTCAGAGGGCGACTGGGGGGAAAAGCGGGGGGGGGGGGGGGGAGATTGGAAGGTAAAAGACAGATGTCAGATGGCGACTGGGGGGAAAAGCATTGAGTAATGAATGGGTGAGTGAGATGTAAATGGGGATGAAAAGAGAAGAGGGAGACATGAAGAAAAGGGTGCGACAGGAGGATATTAGGAAACGAGGAGAGGAAGATTGGTGCGGGTGAGAGACAAATGAGAGGGAGAGAGAGGGAGAGGGCTAAAGAAGGAGGGACGGAGAGCGACCAGAGGGGGAGAGGGGTCCGCTCCATACCTGTGTGGTGTGAAAACAAAAGCCCAATAATTGGCTGGTCTCAGTGTGCTGGTTTAGGCAGAGGTTACAGTCAATAAACAGCACCAGACAGCTGTGTCTGTGATATTGATCGCTCACTGTGCCAATACACCAGAGGCATCAATACATTTTTACAACTCGTTATCACTTTAAGCTGAGGTAAGCAGAAAATAAATATAATTATTCAGAAAATCCTCATCATTCGGACTGACTTTCCACATGATTTCACCTCATGTATTAAAATCCAGAACAAATGCGACACCTGACACTAGACACTAATTACAGCTCTATAATTGTAGCTCCTTGATCAGATTATTATTGAGTGATTGATTCGTTAGGCTAAGTGGTCTAAAGTTGTGAGTCAGGTAGACGGAATTTAAGGAATTCTTCTTTGGTTCCTAGTTTACCAAATTGGATTTTAACCTAAAACTGAATCCTCGTGTAGCATGTGTGTCGTGCTCTACACAACACACAGGACAGTCCTCTAACTCAACATCACTTCAAATTCTTCTGGTTCACCTGCGACCTACAGCATCTTTTCTTTTTTTATTATTATTATTTGTAACTCTCATTTTACGTTTTATCTGAACATGTTGCAGTGAGCCCTGCTATTGTAAACCCACTGTGCTGTAAATTTGATGTCCATGTATGCCCTTTAAGGTGCTTCCCGCTGTCCTCATCTCTCATCGCTCAAGGACTGCAGCTCCTCTATTCTAAATTATACCTGGATCACATGTGTGTTTCAGGCAACGCTCCGGTTCGTCCGACAAAAACACTGTGAGCAGGGTTGTGCTCATGTGTCTCCGTCTTTATCTGTGCGGGAAGATTTATTGCCAAAGGCACCGCTGGGTTACAAATAGCCACGGCGCTGGCCTCTGAATTGATACAGCAGCTGTTCAATCAGGAGACCTATAGGCACAGTTACGTGACAAAGCATCCTAGAGTGTTGCAGAAACCCTGTTGTTTAACTCGAGGACACCTCCGTTCCCTGACTGCCTGACCCTGTCATCTCTCTGTCAGCCGTGTGTTGTGACTACACATGAGCTTCTGTTCAAATACCCTGAGAAGAAAACAGTGCATCAGCTCCAATTTGTCAGTTCACTATGAATTTATGCGGGAGTGACACACCTCCTGCTGTGTTTACCCGAGCAGTCTTCAAACAGAATCATGTCCTAATTTCAATTCTCGTGGTGCGAAACTTCACAGTGGTTCAGTCTGTCTCAGGTGCTGGGACAGGACCTTGGAGATGTCTGATGAATGTCTGAGAGGTCGCACGGTTAACCAGTCATATGCCAAGTGCCACACTAACACAAAATGCACATGCACGTGCCACAGATCCCTTTAATAACTGAATATTATACAATAATATTCATATCGTGCAACAGAAGCATTAGATCAAAGTTGGCACAGATTTAAATCATGCAAACACCTTATTTAAACGACTGTTTAAAAAAAGTCAGTCAACACTGATACTAAAAACAGGGTTGCTGTGTATCTAGTACATTAGATGACAGAACTGGCAACCCTTCTTTTGTCCAGCCGATCATCTCCTCTGCAGCCCTGAGCCCGGCCTCTTATGCTTCTAAGGCAACCCACACTCCTGTCAGAGTGCTATCTCTTCTGCCAACTCACACACATTCAGTATGAGCGCAACACACAAGTATCCAAGCACCAAGAGACACACAAATACAAATGAGCATAAGCACACGGAAAACAGATTGAACATATGCAATATGCATTTGCATGCAGAGTACTAAATGGATTTCTGCATCTTGCATGTTCTTCCCCAGACATGTGAATGGAAACAGTGGTACAGATTTTTTTTAGTCATGGGGCTGTTATTTGTGTAGACATTCAGGATAATAAAAAACAAAGGCTCACATCTGAGAACCGCATATTGTACCCGAAAAGATAATCTTGCCTCAACTTTCACCTTGTTGGCAGTTTCCTACTCTAACCACACTGAAGTACACCAAGACCTTTTGCAATAGATTTCTTTTGTCACTTAGCTAATGAGCACAACACTTTCGAGGCTAAAGGAGGTCAATAACAGCATATACTGTAATGTAGAGCACTCTTTTACTTACCAAGAAAGCTTTCAAATTAAAAGCCTGGGACTACAACTTTTTACCTGTGCAAAATCCCCATTGACAAAAACGCGGTTTTATGTCAGAAAAAAAAAACAGGTAATATTCATACATACATCCCTATTCAGGTACTGGGTTTGGTTACAGGGCACTGTATTTGGCTGTATAATACCAGAATACAATATAAACAGAATCCCCTTGACTTTGCTGCAAAATTTATTTTTCATCGTGCAAATTTGTACACATTTGACAACATTGAATCAGATCTTGGTGCTACTGGGTAGGTTGTCGTCTTTAGCTATTTCTATAATACTGCATCCAAAGGCTTTTTTTTCCCGACACGGAGATGAAAACTTTTTGTCCTGTCTGTAATAACACAGCACCATGTAGTAACACACTGAGAAAGAGTGACGAATTGCGAGAGTAAACGAAGGAGCTGCTCTCTTTGTTAAATTGTTAGATATACGCTCGTAAATGATTTACAGGTCATAGCATTTACGGCTGTGATCACAGCCATGTCATGGCAGCACACAGAATGGATGTTTTCTAAGACCATTAATGTTCACACACACAATCTAATTTGAAAGCAGCAACAGATACACAAAAACATAGCATGGAAAGAGGCTCATAACAACGATAAAATTACAAAATTATTTATTTAGATTCGTTTATCAGAGTCACTATCCGACAAGGGATTTAATATCCACCTCCAAAAACCAACTTAAGGGGTATAATATATCAGGGTTTTTTTTAACTCTTGTTAAAAAAAAAAAAACTCCATTTAGCTGGTTTAGTTTTGTTACCTGAGTGAGAGGCAGACACATGAAGTGCCTTGGCCACTCAGTGACGTTGCAGATCTAATCTATTTTGCATGGAGGACATAATTAATACATGCAGCAGCTGGCAAAAACATATATTTCTTTGCATTCTTGCTATGTCAGGGAACAGTGAGCTAACTTTGAAAGCACTGTCATGTATAAAAATATGTAAAAGTACAGTCAGAGGTAAAAGTCTTGGGACAGCGGGAGAGTGAAAATGTTTGTTACTGTTGTTGGGGAAAAGTCAGCATTTGACACCTTGCATGAATAAATTGTGCATAATGCAGTAAGAACGGCAGGAACATAAAGTGGAGAGACATTTGTCATTTTCGCTTCCCATGGTGATCATTTTAGTCTCTTTGCCACCAAATGTATTCTCTGAGCATATTTTATGAGAAAAATTGGACAGAATTAGTTTGAAATGTCACATTGCATCAAAGCTTCTCAGGCAGCTGGCAACAACAACAAAAAAAAAGACAACCAACAAGATTAAATGCAAGTGAGGGGCGACTTTTACCAACAACCAATCAAACGGCGCTACCAAGAGTCATCCGTTTCATGTGTAAATGACTGGAACAAGTTAATTGCAGTGGGTACAGTGGGCTGTGGTATGAAAAGCAGTAACAGCGTCTGTGTTGTCTTTCCCACACTGGGACTAAACAATATTTAAGATCCTTTTACGCTAAAGTGAAGTACAAATGAATGAAGATGACAGGATGGTACGGGTCAAGAACGTCTGGAACTTAATGTGATGTATATGTGGGACCATAGAATGGGATATGATGGAATGAGAAACAATTAGGATTTGAAGTTACTGTAAATGATATGGAAGTGGTATGAATAGACAGAATTTTATTTTATTCTATGTAAACCTCAAATGACGGGACAAAACAATTAGTCAGCATGTGAAGCCAGACATTACGCACTCATTAGGTGGCTTCAGGTCTGGCTCATTACCTTAGATGTGTCATCTCCCTCTCTTAATAACCTTTCTTATTTCTCCCCGATGTAAAATACATAATAATTCATAGATACAAGGGCATCAGAGTCGCCTTCCACACTGCTCATCCTTCATGTAGCTTTTCTTAATTTCCTTGATGCCAGTTAAAATGCAAAGCGCTGACAATATTTGTTATTCCATCGGAGCAATTTAGAACTTAACGTTTTTGGCTGTCTTGAATCTCTTTCGATCAAATGACAATTGACTGCAGCGGATAAACTGCATAGGAAGAGCGGTGAATGAGTGCATTGGAAAGATTCAGTTTAGAGTAAAGGCTTATTCTAGCTTTTTTTTTTTCTTCAGGAACTGAACTTGTGATCTCCCAGTGAGCCACTCAGCTGAATAATGTGAGTATTTTACAACCCTGTGGCAAAAATGAATATTTGATCAGCCAGTTGGAGATATTCAATATTTAATTAGCCTGTTGCGGGTGGGTAAGGAGTGAAACCTTTCAAACTCTTCCCTGTAAACTAGACACCTAAAAATCTAAGAAACACAAATTATTGAAGCTATTTGATTCCATAACAGGAGATTAGCCTTGGGAGGGAAACGAGTGCAGGTCATCATTAAACAGCAGTTACGCATAACTTTTGTGCGTTTGTTGCCGTGAAGGTTGCTGTAGATGACGCTCATGCAAGCTCACGCACAAACAAGCACCAGCATTGCTCTACCTTGACTTGTTGTTGCGCACGTCAGCACCATTGTCTTCCTTCAGTGAAAGTGACAGGCACACACACACATACACACACATACATATACACATACACAGAGCTACACCACTCTGCCTTGTTGTATCATGACCTTACATCATTTTGTCGCCTTGTAACAGGCTTGGTATTCTCACTGTGAACCTGGGAGCATGTGCAGTGGACCCGAACATCTGCAACACTATAATACACACATCTCACCATTTGAGGTAGAGACTGCAGCACTGAGCACTGAACTGAAACCTCCCACACATATAATACACATGTGTGAACACACACACACACACACACACACACACACAGATACAGTGTCTGACTACAGATGTAGGATGACATTCAGAGGGATTAACGATACAACTTCAAATTCGTTTAGGAAACTATACATAATCCAGTTTCTTGCCATTTTTAGGAAAAAGAGACGAGACAAACTAAAGTTTCACTGGCAACAAGCTAAACACGAACAAATCTCCACTGAGGCTTTAATACGTCTCAACTCTGACAAGCAAAGACACGCTAAGATAATCAGTGTAGACAGAGGGGGGACTTTCCTTCCCCGCAGCTAACATGCACACACTGATTAACCTTGATATACCTTGATCTTTGTGGGCATCATCATGAGCTCTCCCTCCATCCCTGTGACAAACAACCCACACACAAGCGCACACACATACACTGAGTATACCTCTCTCATTCTCATGCAACTGACGAGCACTAACATGCACATTCCTGCAGCCATCTCTCTCACTCACACACACTCACACACACAGGGGGAGGAGAAAGTAATGGGGACAACTCGCTTGCACACAACCTTGCAGTGAAGGCTCAGGCACAACTTTACACATGCCCTCTACGAGCTCTGACTCACACAGACACAGTCCCCACACATACAAACCACACTGCAGCACCTTGATGTTCTCATCATTCACAGTAACGCATGCTGCAGTCTGGCGACATTTGTCTCTGTGGGTGAGTTCATAGGTCAACTCTGTGACAGTGGCCAGTGACCAGTCTGATGACCCAAGTCAACTGAGGATGACAAAAAGCCACATATCATCATCATCATCTGTACATCAAATACATAAAATGATACACAGTAAACATATATATATGTATATATATATGCCTGTGTGTGTGTGTGTGTGTGTGTAGAGAGAGAGAGAGAGGGAGAGAG
>JAFBJQ010000095.1:1665721-1687124 GCA_016785345.1 Trinectes maculatus
GTGTGTGTGTGTGTGTGTGTGTGTGTGTGTGTGTGTGTGTGTGTGTGTGTGTGTTTGTAGAGAGAGAGAGTGAGAGAGGTTGACGGAAAGGGCGCAGGAGTGTGAGAGTATTTTTTTTTGATACACACATACTGTAGATGGGCACACAATACCAAGTTGCAAGTTTTTCAAATGAGGTGTTTTTCAAATCAAGTGTTCTGTAGAATTTCATCTTCAAAATATTTCTTGTCATTTGCTTATCAACCATAAATTGGAAGACATGTTTGCTGAGTAGTTTCCCTTTCAACATTTTAATACTCTTAGCAAAACGATGGGATTATAAATAAATGACTTTGATTTTATCTCAAATATCGTTAATGAAATGGAAAATTGAGTGGAGTATTTTTTTTCACACGAATGCTTTTAATTGGTTTAACATATCCATACTCATCCATAAATAATAATCTAGAGATGCTTCGTCCTGGTGCCCAGTGGTCAGCCTTGGAATAAACATGTGTTTTTAATGATGTAAACATGGATATTCACATAGGCCTACATCAAGACTGTTTTTGCACTGTTCTCTGTTTGTGTCCTCTCGAGGACACTTAACGCACACGTGCCACTTTGACTGTGCAATGAACTGACAAGTGCAGTCAAGTCACAACATTAACTTCCCTTCTCTGACCAGTGCACTGAACCCTGTATTTACAGACACAGCTGACTTATCACTTTTGGTAGTGCTGCAAATCCTCATCAGTAAACCTAGGCAACCTATTTTTCTTTTCCCTTTCTTTTTTTCAGTTTTTCCCTTTCTCCTCTCCTCCCTCCTCAGCCTTTATCTGGTCAAGCCTGTCATTTCTTTCAAATCCTCTTTTGTCCTTCTGTTGTTTTCATTAGACTCTCTGACAGTGCAGCGAAACAATTTTCACACCGATTCCAGTTTACAACCACGGGCTGAATAGATCAGTAAGTACGCATATGTGTGTGTGCATTTATGTGTGTGTGTGTGACCGTGTGCAGAAAGCAATATTTTAAAAGAAAATGTCTTTAGAAAGTGGAAAGCAAGGGGGAGTGATAGTGAAATGTGTGTATGCGACCTCCTCTCCTGGCTGCTTGACAGAATGGGTATAGCGCTGGTGGTCGTTGGAAAGCACTCAGCCATCCATCGACCGCCAGCCATTGATCTGCAAAATCCAATGACTCACTAACTGCTCAGTATGCAATCCACATGCATATACATGCAAACACAACTGCTGTGTGCAAACACGTGCACATGCAGATGCTGACAGGAAGGCCTGTAACTGTAATTACTGATTCATGTAATTACAGCTCACATTTTAAATGAGTATAATTAGGAGTTTACCTTTTCCAGATTTGAGTTAATATAGATTATTTTTGCTAACCAACACGTTGCAGATGTGAAAACAACTCTGGGAAATTAGAGAGGGATTCAAATTCTGCCTGTGAAATTATAATTAAAAGCATTTGTTGCCATTGTTTGTTTCAGTTCATGAAGAATAGGGGGGAATTATTGTTATAAAAAAAATGTTTCCTTTTATTTTGCTAAAAAATGGGTAGCCATGTATCCTCCAAGCACCAAAACCTCTGCAGGAAGTGCTAAGAGCAGTCCCTTCTATAGTTTGACCAGATTAGTCATTATTCATTTTGCCCAGAGTGATTAAGCAGAGGTCAAGCATCAACTCAGGAGGATGATAATAAGTGAAAATTGAGACTAAAAACAATTTACATAATCTATTTTTTAATTTCTGAAGACGGAAAGAAAGCAAACAAGTTAAGAACTTTGCTTAGGACTAATATGATGAATTGCCTGGAGGGATTATTAAATATTTCTTTGGTGTTTGCTTCATTTGAAGAGGAAAAGTAGCCGTGGCATTGATCAGTCCAAGGCCCTGAATGCATGATTATGGTAATGATTGTATTTTTCATCTCACTCTATGCCACGGTGATTTGTATTTTAAAACCAATGACCATCAAGGAGGAAACTCTCACTGAGGCATTTGCCCTGGGCCACTCATTTTTCCTGGGTATCTGAAACAAAATTGGAAAATAAAGTTTTTTTTATGAATCAAAACTTGTAATCTGATTATTATCTTATTTACTTTCTCATGTTCTTATACGGGCAGTTATAGCTTCACATTTAATGTGTTTTCATGGTCATTTTGTTAATAAAAGGTGTAAAATTGCTCATAAGATTAGAGTCTTTGAAAGTGTATTTACACATTGATCTCAACAATCAAAATACAATACAAAGAGAAAGTGCACCACTTGTAGGATGATTTCATAACTGCAGGTGTTTTGTCGATTTGTCTCTGAAACTACATGTAAAGAATCAAAACAACCAGGAAATCACATGCTGATAAAAACCTTTCCCAAACAACATTCAAATTAAAACAGACAAACTTAATATTCCGGTTGTGCTGTCAGAGTCCATATCTATTGTTAGGGCTTTCTTTCTAGATCCAATCCATTTGTCAAATTAAGGTAATCATAAAATAATCTGTTTAGGTCTCACATTTGGTAGCATGCTCCAAGAAAACAACACCAAACTAGGTCATCATAATAGGATTATGATAACATCTTTTTGTGAATACTAAAATCTACAGTGCATAGAAAAAGTATTCAGATCGCCCTAATTCAATTATTATTTTTAATTAATTGGTCCTGATTTGAAATCATCCGACTCCTACAATGCATGTACGATGCAAGACCTAACGTCAAGCCACCAGGCTGAAGGTACTGCTGGGATTCTTAATAAATGGTAGAAGTTTAGAACAACCAAGACTCTAAAACTGAGCAATCAGGAAAGAAGGGCTTTGGTAAAAGAGGTAACCATCAGGTTAAGAGTCCAAGCTCTAGAGACCCTGTGTGGAAATGAAACAAGGTCCAGAGGGACCACTGTCACTGCAGGACTTCGATCGATCTGGGCTTTATGTCCGAGCAGCCAGATGGAAGCCTCTGCTCACCGAGTCACACTAAAGCACCTGAAGGTCTCATGAAACTGAGATTGAACTGTTGTCTAAGTGTCGCGTCTGGTGGAAGTCAGGCACCACTCTTTTGACAGCGACACAAAAATCCAACTCCTGACATAATTCTGAATATTATTTCAATACTGGTGTCTATATTGACTTGTAAATATAACATTCCATTATTGTTTTCTATTCTATTATATAATATTCTGATCAGTGTTTATGTCTACTAGTCAGGAGATCAGACTGGGGCTGACAACAAAGATGTGGCATTGATATCATTCCGTGAAAGACTTTGAAGCAAGAGCCCTGATAGAACCCATTCAAACACATTTAGGAGAGACATGAAAATGGCTGTTTACCTGTGGTCCTCATCCAAACTGACAGAGACTGAGATGGAGAAATGGCACAACCTCCCCAAATCAAGTTGTCTAAAGCTTTCTGCATCTCGTACAAGAATACTTGGGTGTGCAATAGCTGTCAAAGGTAATTCACTCATACACAGGAAATCTTGCTTTTATGTAGTTTGACCACAAGAGTGCAGTATAGAGCACTGTAGAATTTGCTCTGAACACAGAAACTATCTTTTCATCTGTGTAGACACTAACCTATTATCCTAACCTACCATTTGTTTTCTAACTAGAACACAATTTCTGAAAAAGTGTGGAATTTTGCACAATTTGCTGTATTAGTATGAAGTTGTAGATTTAACTAAATTATTCAACTTGTATAATTTAAAAGTATAAATCGGGTGTCGATGTTAAAGCTAAGATAGAAGTTAGGAATCAAATAACTGTAATAATAATCCAACAAATAAACTGTCCTAGACATTTCCCCTTATTACATATTCTAAGGCATTTATCAGATAATTTATCAGGAAATTTGATAAATTTTTCCTCTCTGGTTCTGTAAATCATTACAACATTCACTGGCATTGTTTCTGATATGCTGCACACCATAGAGACAACAATGTATATTTACTTATATAAATATAATTTATATATTTACTTATATAAGCAAATACATTATACCAGGACAAGCGCAATAAAAGATCATTGAGGGTTTTTTTAATAACTGTTAACACATTTATGTACAAAGCAAGCAATGTCATACTTAAATGACCAAAATCAAATCCTTGTCATTAAAACAATTACAGACAATGCAGGTAATCAGTTTAGACCAACACAAGTGGTAGAGTCAGTATAGATACAGTTTAACAAACTGTTTGAATCCATTTTCCAGTCAAACAGCCCTGGGTATAGAAAAATTACATGGGTGAATAGATCCAGAATGATTCCACTTGATGAAAATTTTCCCCAAAAGCACCATATTTGTCTTTGTTCTTCAGTTATCCAAGGGGACAAATGTTTACAGAGACAGATCCGGTTAATCCAGCTCTAACAAATGATCTAATACAGACCAGGGCAAAATTATCTACATATAAGCAGGTATTAATTGTGGAGTTGACTAAAGTAAATTGCCTTGTAGGGTTGTACATTGCTAAGATGTTGGCTCTCTATATCAACTGTCTATTTGCCACCTAAATACAATGCTGCAAGAGGATAAGATTCCGTGGTTATAATTTTTGTTTTCCAAAAAAAAAGCAACGTGTGATAAAGAACCTGATTGTCGAACACACAATAAGTGTAACCGTGTCACATCTTGAGACACACGCAGCTTTTGACATTCAGCCCTACAGCCACTAGAGATTATTTGTATTCTGTTTTAAAGAGTAATATTACCTCCAGTTAGCGATAGAATGGAGGTAGATGAATCAAGGACCAGTCACCCAAATATTGGTTGTGATAATATTCTAAATCTTCACTTTTCTCAGGTATTATTGTAATTACTATGCTTTAACAAAAGTCCAAATATTTAGGACTTAAAACACTTGCAGCAAAAGTCAAACCCAAATCATAGTTTAAAAATAGTTTTAACGGCCATTCGAATTAAACTGATATTTCTGTGTGTTTAAAACGATATCTTAATTCTTCTGCAAATCACAGAAAAATGCAGTAAAGATGCCAGATAAATTATTTAAATTGCAAATGAGCTCTCTACTTTGAAGAAATATCAAAAAACCCCATCTGAAGTACAGGGTTAGCGTCAAAGATCAGTTTTGTGTCATTTATAATATAGCTAAATAAATTCACACCCAGGGCAATACAAACTATATTTGCAATTTATTGGAAATGAATGCCATGTCTTTTTCATAGCCAAAATTTAAACCATTTTTGCAGCTAATATATTTATTAATTCCCTCCTTTCGGGATTATCAGATATTACATCTTGGGGTAGGACACAAAACGTGTTAACACAATCTGCCTAAGAGACCAATGCTTATGAAAATAAACCGCAGGTGATAATCTACCAAAACTTTGAATTATTTATTAATAAAAACAGGGACTAGAGGTAACCAAGGGAATACAGCAGAACAAAGAAAAACAATTTCCCCTAAACACAATCCTTAGCATAAAAGCATAAAAGTCAAACTAATTTAGAGAAACTAATCTTTTACAAATACTTGAGCCACTAGTTAGTTTGGTTTGTTTCCACATCAGTCTTGACAACAAGGTCTGCTTGAACAAGCAGCAACACTGAGGGGTTGGTGGTGAAATTCAATATATACACACACACATACTTCACACACAGACTAAATGTACAGTCAAACAACTGTGCACACGTCAGTGTGTCCAGTTTTCTCAGTGGTATTACAGATTATAGTCTGCATGTCTATTGCTGTCTCACACACGCAGAAACTAGCTGGGGTGATGAATGTAGCAGTGGCTAGTGCCTGTGCTCCTATATTATACTTGTGAGAGATAGGGTGGTCTTTGTCTGCTTGGTGTTTTAAGAGGCCAAGTTATCTGGCTGCCAAAGGGAACTGTGGATAGGTGTGTCTTCCAGTAAAGCATTTTTTACACTTTCCTTCAGTCTTTTAATGAGTGGCTGTGTGCAGAGAAAAAGAGCAAGGTCAAAGTCTCAAAACGGTTTGCATAAGTCGTCTGTTACTGGAAACAAAGTCAACAATGTGTAAAGCAAACAACTCATCACTCGGCATCAAATATGACTATAGCAACATTATATGATATATGCACAGGGATATTTTAGGAGTGAGAGGCTGATAGCATTTCCTTTGTTTGCACATGCGATACGAGTTAATCTGAATTGTATAGAAATTAGCACTTTGGTTTATGTTGTTTGATTTATTTGTTTTTTGTTATTTAGCAGGTACCTTAGCAAATAAATGATATTAAAAATATCTCATGATTCAATATACTAAAGACTGGTGAACAACAGTAAAGTTCAGAAATGGTGGGAAATGAACAAATTGTTCAGCCATTGCAGCAATGTTGCACTGTGGTATTTAACTGGCCAAACTACCATGAAATATAAACATTTTAGTATAAAGCCTATTATTAGGTAGCAACAAAGTAATCCGTGGAAAAGGTGAGTGTGGGTAATTAAATATATGAGAATATGGACAACTGGAGCTGGTAAATCTCAGATAAGGAGAACATCGATTGTACTTAACAAGTCACTGTGAGATCTGTAAAATTGAAAAAAAAAACCAACACCCACTCGCAAGGGAATTAAGTGAAATAAACAAATCACTATTATAAACTTACAAAAAAGAAAATATGTTTACCATGAGGACTTCAAGCTTTTAGCTTTCATCATCTGAAACATGGGGTTTTGCAATGGCCATCTCCTCCTTGCTATTTGCAATCATCTTGCATTTCTACAAAAACAGAAAAACACATTTGTTACTATGTACTGGCACAGGTGTTTATGTATATATGTATGTGTGTGTACACACACACACACATATATATGTGTGTATACACACACACACACACACACATATATGTGTGTATATAACACATATACAAACACACACACTCATATGTGCATGCGCACGCACACACGCACGCACACAACACACACAAAACAAACACACTTTGTCACAAATTACCTCAGTAAGTTCCTTTATGGTATGTATGTTTGCCTGCTGAGTGACCTTCCTCTTTGCTTCCTCAATGTGGTCCAAGTTTAGGGTAGGTGCTGGGGGAGCGAGGCATGGTGGAGGCTTGTTGGTGATGGTAGGAAGCGGGGCAAGAGGGGGCATAGCTGCCAGAGCACCCATGTTGGTCAAGGCAGCTGTCATAGTAGCTGCTGTCATACTTGCCATGGCAGCACTCATGGTGATGTTAGACATGCTGGGCATTCCAGGAATATTAGGTAACCCCATTGGACCCATGTTGGGCATATTCGGCATGTTGGGCATCCCCATGCCCATTGGGAGCGGTAAAGGGAGCGGTAAGGAGAGGGGAGCAGGAGATGGAGTTGGCAGAGGAAGCTGAAGGATGGCTTTTGGCCGAAGACTCTCAGGAATAGGAACCCCTGCCTTGGCACACATAGCAGCCGCGTTGGCCTTAGCTATCTCCAGCAGCTGGTCCTTATCTGTGGACACAGTTCAGAAGACATACATAGGGGAAGGGGAATACAATTGGTATAGGGAGGGTACAAGGAGGCAAACAGAGCAAGAATAAGCAAACTGTCAAAAACAGGATATGAAAATCTAAAACCATGTACAACTATTTAATAAATATTTGTAAGGATAGAATCAAAGTTGTTATGTTAACTGCTACACATGTCACTGTTATTAGTTATACAAATGTTTTACCCAGGTCAGTGAGCCGTGGGGGACTCTTGCTTGTGCTGCGCCGTGTTCGGGACCCTGATCGACGCTGTTTGCGAAGAATAAGGACTGGAGAATGGCTAGGTTCTCTCTTCCACCTGTCTCGTCGATCAAAAGACCGACTACGAAACACTGGGCGCCTGCCTCTACCTCTTGATCTAGACCTGCGTCTACGATCAGAGGAACGAGACCGAGATCGCCTGCTTCTGTCTCCTGACCTAGACCTTTTCCTCCGGCCCATGGAGCGGCTCTTTGATCGCTTACTTCTGTCCATGGACTTGGACCTTTTCCTTCCTCGAGCATTTGGTGAACGCGTTCGTGATCGCCTCTTCCGGGGTGGACTGCGAGACTTGGAACGGCGGTTTCTGATTCGTGCTTTGGAGCCTGAACGCTTACGCCGTGTGGCAGAACGTGACCGTCGCCTCCGAGCAGGAGATTTAGATCGTCGCTTCTTCCTTTCTGATGGAGAGATGGATTCCCTTTTCTTCAGTGGAGACTTAGACCTGAAGGGGTTGATTAAAATGATTAATTCGTGCACAAAACGCTACAACTTGGACCAGAAGTTATCCAATAACTAAGATTTTCAGTAAATTGTTTGGATGTATGCAAACAGACGAACACACAGCAAACCTGGATTGGTTCTTTCTGGATGTGGGCTTCGATGTTGATCGCTGAGGGGGTGAAATAGAGCGAGAAAGCTTCCTACAATCGGGAGATCGTGACTTGGACAACTTCTTCTTATCCACTTCTGGGGATACTGAAACTGAGGAGCTTCTCTTGCCTTTAGATGTAATTTTAACTGGAGAAGATGAAACCTCTTCTTCATCTGAACCTTCTGAACAATCTGACCCATCTGGGTTTGGCTCTTTCGAGCCAGACCGGGACATGGAACCATCTCGCTCATCTGATGACTTGGTATGCTCCCTCTGCAATGTGTCATGATTGGGATCAAGTGGCTCTTGCAAGTTGTCTAAGGAGCTCACTACTTGGCTGGAGGCAGCTACTAAGGGGACGGGTTTCCAACCACCTGTAAATTAGATGTTAAATGACATGGCGTACAAACATGTTAGCTTTTTTAAAAAGAATAAACCACCTGAATTTACCCACATGCTTCAATTAACAAAACAGAAAAGGACAGTGACTAATCAGTTTGGATGAACTAGAGGCAGAGGAAACTGTAAATAGCACAATTACAGGAACAAAATGATTTGCATAAAACATTGGAATGCCAGGCGTCTGACCTGTTGTAGCTGAAAGTCTTCCACTTTCTCCAGTTGTTGTCTCTGCTTTGGGACAAAGGGGAATATTCCCTTTAACAGGTGAGGAAGATGTGGATCTAGCCGGGGAGGAGCTTTCACTATGCCCATCACTTGATTCAGAACTGGACCTAGACTTAGATCTTTTTAAGCCTACAGAGACAGATTTAGATTTTGACCTTCTCCCAGACTTCTTTGGAGATTTGGACCTTCTCTTACCAGGTAGTGGCGAGTGTGACATTGAGCGAAGTCTTCGAGATAATGACCGAGATTTGGAGCGTTTGCCGAGCCTTGGAGAACGACTCTTCTTGACAAGTGACCGAGAACGCCTTCTAACTGGCGACCTGGTTTTAGACCGTCGTCGCGAGAGAGGGGTTCTGGATTTGGTCCGTTTACGGGGACTTCTGGATCTGGAGCGACGGCTGCGCTTAAGGAGTACAACTGAACGTGACCGTGTACGCCTGCTCCTGCGAACTGACCGTGAACGTGAGCGACGGGATCTTGGGGGGGGGGACCTCTTGCGTCGAGACAAGGATTGACTCTGTGAACGCCTGCCTCCTGCACGTCTTGATGATGTCCGTGACCTCGAGCGACGTACTGGCCGTCTAGACCTAGAGTGGGAGCGACGTGTTCTAGTGATGGAGCGTGACCGTGAGCGCCTGCCAACTGCACCACCTCGTCTGGGTGAGCGGGTCCTGGAACGCCTTGGACCTCCCCGGGAACGTGACCGTGACTTTCGTCTTCTTCTTGGAGACCTTGATAAAGAGGGGGACCTGCGTCCAACACGCCTGGGAGATCGACACACCTTTCTTTTCGGAGAGGGGGAACTACGACGTTGCTTTGGGGAAAAAGACAAAGAATTTCTCCGTCGCTTAGGAGACTTAGACCTTCTTGAAGAATTTGACATCTTCTTCTTGGGGGTGAGGGAACGAGACACAGACCGGGACTGACAGCTGGCTCGCTTGGGAGATTTGGACAATGGGGTCGGTGACTTCCTTTTTGAGGAAGGGGACTGAGAGCAGGACATCTCCTGACTAGCTGGAGGGGTTGTAGTTGGTTCTTCCTTAGAGACTGAGCTGGAATGGATTCTTGACCCTTCTTTAATCGTTGTTGCTGTTTGAACACAACACTGTTGCCTGCTTGGAGAAGAAGTTGGAGACCGACTATGACTTGACCCAGATCTCTTAATGTCTATGCCCCTGGAAGGGGAAGGAGACCTCGACCTGGACGCGTCATGTTCCTTGCCCTTTTCCCTTTGAACTGAACTGGCTTGATCTTTCAGGCTTGGCTCATCTCTTGGGGTAGCACCTTCTTGTTTTGGGATGATATCAGGCAATTCCTGGGAAAGGTTGAATGCACCATCTCCGTAACTACCCTCTGTTTTAACGCTAACTGTCACTGTCTGGGTTATCTCATCCTGGCCCGCAAAGGGTGACCTATCTTTTCCTGATCCATTTGTGTTAGTGTCCTGCCAACCAGTTGGGGATGCCTCCACGTTTGAAATCCCCTCTTTCTTCACTCCAGGCAATTCAGGTTTCTGCGTCATGTGAACCACCTTCTCCTCTCCTCGTTTGCTTTTTGAACCCAGTTTGGATACTGGTTCTTGCAGGTCAGACACTGCAGTTGGGGAGTATTTGCCATCACCAGCTCCTTTGCCTCCTTCACCTTCAGACTCAGAACCTGACGCTGAGCTACTTTCAGATGGGGAGTGAGATGGAGATTTCTTTTCCTGCTTTTCATCTTTCTTCCTCTTTTTTTTCTTCTTCTTGGCAGCATGTCTTTTGTGTTTCTTAGATTTTACATCTCCCTCTGTGTCCACACAATCTGAGGGGGAAAATGATAATTAAAAAAGCTAATAATAAACCCTTACTTCTTAAGTAGTGAATCATGTTTGTTTGTAAGGACCTCCTACCTGTTATGACATTCTTTTTATTCTCCTCCTTTAACCCAGCTGGATCTCCAGCTCCTGCAGCCGCTGCCAGTCTAGCACTAAACAAAAGCAACATTTGTGTGTCCTTAGGTAGTGTAAATTTTAAGTTCCAGATATAAACAAATTCCATATGCACTCACCATTTAAATTAGGTTACGTTACAGAGTCTTATTTAGAACAGAAAAATACATTCACAGAAAAAAAAACTCCAAACGACTTTCAATTTCACACTGTCTCTTAGACATTATAGCTAGTGATGTGACAAAAACTGCCTGTGTGAGATAAGGAATAACAATAACAATAAAAAAGATTGATGGATAAATGATGCAAAAATGAAGCATTGTGTTCTATTTCCAATTGTTTGTTGCCCAGTTTCACAAAAAGCAACAAAGATGCTTAATTCTGACTGAAAACATTTATCACGTCTCAGAATACAGTTTGGTTTACTGAATGGTACTGGAAACTATAAGTTGTTCTGACCTGGCTCTAGTGGTTCGGACCGGTCTTGGTGGAGGTGGTGGTTCTACATCAGACTCAGCACCAGATTCTGAACTAGTGTCCTTTGCTCCCTTCCTCCTCCTCTTCTTCTTCTTACTCTTGTGCTTTCTGTGCTTCTTGTTTTTCTTATGGGGAGGCTCATTGCGTTCTTTGGCATTCGTGTCATCTTTCTCAAGTGCCTCATCCTCCCCTGCACATGGCATCCAGTGTTTCAGAGTATTCAAGTACATGGCAGGTTATTCCAAACACACTGAAAACGCTTTTGATGCAGAGAAAAAAGTTTCTGGACAACAGTATATTCATATAGTAAAGTAGAATTAACTAAAACATTTAATCTAAAATAGAGAGGAAGCTGCAATAAAGGAAACAAAATTAAAACAAATATTAAAACAATTCTCTTTCTGTAACTCACCTGATGGGATATCCACTGCACATTCCATTGTGCCACTGTCCACAATCTTGCCTCCAAAACCTCACCAGTTTGTTGCTACCTCACTTAGAACTGGGGACGGAGAAAGGGCACTATAATTCAAGCAAAGAAGAATGTGGCACCAACAAATCAAGTGGTGTATGTTTCACAAACATGATATAGAAAATGTAAGCAAGAGTTTCAGTGAAGACTTGTAATATCTATTATGTTCATGTTTTCATTAGTATCTGAATGCGCTGCATGTATTTAATTATCCTTTACATTACAGACTAATATTTAAAACATCATTTAGTCAGAACTTTGTTACAACACTATTAGGTCATCACTAGTCGATAGCAGTCTCAAACTGAACACTGAACATTAAAACCTTATAGAATGTGACATTATTCCAAGTTTGTTGTATTTGACATCTCTGTAAAAAAATGAGTAGTCCAAGTAGTCAACTACTAAGATTGGATCTGATATCTGCAATTACTTTAACTATAATTAGAAGAAAAATAACAAAAATAAAAAAAGGTTTGACCAAACATAGTATCACAAAGTTATCTCTGCTTTCTTTTGTTTAAATAACCTGGACTATCAGAGCTGGAATATAGTTGCAAATATAACAAGTTGGATTTCCTGCACTCACTGATTGCAAAGAGACCGAATTGCTAGTGGAAACAAAGTAATCTATATTAAGTACAAATGTCAAATTCTGGCTAAAGCCCTTGTAACCATGGCATTTAAAACAGCAAGAAAACCTTCTAAAACAAAACTCGTTGAGAACTGACCTTACACTCAGTGGCAAGTTACTAAATCAACACCCGGTTGTTAACCTATCACACACACAAAATATCTGATTTATTTTCAAAAAGTTTTTTGAAAACCTGTGTTCTGTTGAGAAAACGACTCCCCTTACAATTGTAAATCTTATACACGTTTAAACGTAGTCATGCAACCATACACTTAAACACGTGAGAAGCCATGTTGTTCTCAACACTGATAATGAAGCCATGATATCAAATATTTGTAAATTCATCTATAGGTATTATTACCCTACCCAGGGAAAACTATCGCTATAAAATAAACACGACGCGAAGCGTGAAAGACAGAAACATATCAGTTACGGTGCGTTAACCATCACATTCAATTGTAGCTTGATACAATGCTAAGGCTAACCATCAAACGTATGGCTACGTACATGTTATTTAAGAATAATCTTACGTTAATGAATTTCGGCTATGTGTTGCTGGTATCTTAATTCGCAGTGTATACTCAGGCATAAAGGGTGAACATAGCGTGTATCGTAGAAGCAAATAATACAAAAAAAAAAAACGTTTCAGAAACAAAAGAGCATTGACACGTTAGATAATGCCAAACACTGTCGGGCCTGCACCACCGCAGCTAGCATTAACATTAATTCAAAGATCACCTCTGATAGCCAACAAACGTTAGCTCAAGTTGATATATGATTTTGTGGTACATACAAGAGTACATTTGCCTAGATAATACTAATGTATCGAGCGCGCTTAGCAACATCAAGTATATTTTATGAGCGAAATATTTTTGCTAGCACGCCGGGGCCTGAGCGGCGCTTCACTGCCAACTTGTTCAGCTAGCATACTACCGCTGGCTAAGATAGCCGCTCGTAGCTATTTATTTAGCTAAGAGAATAAGGTGCTACTTTTTTCGTCAAAGCAGGTTCGTTTGCTCACCAGCGTATAATTACCGTTTGTATTCGGTGGCTGCAGTTCCTTTGATGATTATACCAGATGATCGCGATCCAAAAATGTGCGGGACCAAACTATCGCTTAATGAACTAACCATTGACGTTAGCGAACGACAGGATCCGCCATGATGGGAAAATGTTTCCCAACATGCCATGCTACGCGGTTTGAATGGCGGCGTCACGGTCTCCTAGGCAACTCCCCATCCATTAGATCAACTAAGGCTAACATTAGGATAATGTTAGTCACAAATGACTTGTAACCTCTGCCCCTTGGTTTGTTGTCTGGGTTTATATTGTCCTTTTATTAGTTCATGCTGTGTAGAATGTTTAAAAAAGGTTTTGGTAAAATACTTCGTGTACACACAATTTACGTGTACGTCTGTCAATTCCACTCACATTTTCAGGAAACTACACATTTAATGCAAATATATTCAATATATCCAGAGACACAGTAGCCTTGGAATGTTACCTTTCTCCCACTTCCCCAGTTAGAATAATGAATGGTTTGTACCTTTGTTTTGAAGGAAGGCTCCCGGAAGTGAAGTTATGGCTCCTTTTACAGAACGGCGCACGTAGACAATTCAGAGCAAGGCTCTAACTTTTGTTATTTGTTTATTTGAAAATATTTAGTTAGTTGGGCGACATGAGTAAAAAGTTTAACATCAACCTGGACGATACTGCTTTCATCAAACAAAGAACACCGGTCGGTAGTTGTCCAGAATTTAACGTTAACCTTTACGGCTAATAAACAGCTAGCTAACACCAGCCTTAGAACTGCAGCTACAAAAATAATATTTCTTCAGACTACCAGTTTATCAGCAGAATGCTTTGTTCACGATAACTTAGTAAAACGTGAGTGAACGTTTTATATATATTATTTCTTAATTTTCAAATAACCTGTTGATGTATATGTATTCCAGCCAAAGCCGCTGTTTGTGTCTTCATCCAAAGGACATGTCACTTCAGCATCACCTGCAGCTTCATCGAAACCTCCTGGGTCCGTGGAACAGCCCTTGTCTTATGCAGACTATGTCGTCCGGAGTAAAAGCAATGTGTCTGCTGTCCCTCAGAGAGATCCTCCCCCCAGACTTCCTGGGACTGATGGTGCAAGTAGTCTGACACACACCGAGACGAGCTCAGTATCATCTGAAATCGTTCAGGACTGTGGTAAAGGGACTGAATGTGGACCTATAGAAAAGGAAGGTACACAGGCAGTTGGCGCAGACCTAAAAGAGATTGTCTGTCAAAGGTCAGATGCAAGCCTCAGTCTGGGTCCTAAACCAGTGGGGTCTGGGAGCAGCATTATTGTCAGTCCTCGCCAGGTATTTCTCAGAATGTTTTTTGTTTGTTTGTTTGTTTAATTTTTTTTCAGTTAGGCACTAACTGTTGTTTATGGGAAATTTCAATTTTCAGGTGTAATTTTATTGCCTGGCCTTAAGTTATCCATCATTGTATTTTCACTGGTGTTTTATCTGAAGAGAAATTCAAATATTTTTAGTTTGGTGTGCAAATCGTTAGGCATGGCATTTCTTTTCATTTCCACAGAGAGGGAATCCTGTTCTGAAGTTTGTGAGGAGTGTCCCTTGGGAATTTGGAGATGTTGTACCAGATTATGTGTTGGGGCAAACAACGTGTGCTCTCTTCCTCAGGTGGGAGTTGTGCCTTTATTCTGTGTGTGTTTAAGAGAGTGAGAGAGAGATATCGTTTTCATGTGCACACCGAAGAGTGAACAGATTTTGCTTTTTTAATTTTCTTCCTCTTGTGCTAACTTTATTTTGGTGTTGATTTCTGGGCTGACTCGAAGTCTGCGGTATCACAACCTCAACCCAAACTATGTACATGACCGTTTGAAGCAGCTTGGACAGGCATTCATCCTGCGAGTGTTACTGGTCCAAGTAGATGTGGTAAGTAAAGCATGCCGACCTTTGGTAAGTTACACATCAATCTATGAAATTGTTAATTAATGTTTTTTCTCTCAATGCTGTTGGTTTACAATCACAGAAAGATCCTCATCATGCATTGAAGGAGCTGGCTCGCATCTGTATCATGGCTGACTGCACTCTCATCTTGGCTTGGAGGTACTGGCCACAATCAAAAGATGAAAAAGAAAAATGCTAGCCTTAGTCATCATTTTATGCCTTCTGCTGATAAGCTACCGTTGTGCTTTGCAAATAAACTTCTCATTCTGTCAATTTAACAGTCCAGAGGAGGCAGGGCGTTACCTAGAAACATATAAGTCATATGAAAAGAAGCCAGCAGACCTACTGAAGGAACAAGTTGAAAAAGACTATCTGTCAAAGGTATGTGAATTCACATACCTTATTTTAGATGAACAAATTATGATGCAGTCATATAAAATCTGGAGTAAAACAACCTGCCTAGTCTTGCAGTATTTTCAATGCAGTATTTTCAATGCTGGATGTCTGTTTTCAGGTTACTGACTGCCTGACCACTGTTAAATCTATAAATAAGACTGATGCCATTACATTACTGTCCACTTTTTCTGTGAGTATCACTGTAATGGGAATAGTATTTTCAGTACTAAATGATCCTGTTCAGACTGATTCCATGATATCAATCTGATATTGCCTGTTGTCTTTTTTGTGTACAGTCTATACAAGGAGTCATTAGTGCATCTAAAGAAGAGCTAGGTCTTTGTCCAGGCCTTGGGCCACTAAAAGTAAGTAAATTACAAGAGGATGTGAGGGTGTGAATATAAAGAGGAAAGATGGAACATTAATTGAAATAATTTATTGAATACAATTTTTGTTCTCAGGCAAGACGACTTTACGACGTGCTGCACAAGCCCTTCCTCAAATCAAAAACAAAAGAAGACACCTGAAACTTCTAACCAACAATGTGTAAAATGCTTCTGAAAAAAAAAGTTTGTCATCATCTTGTGGAGACATACAGGAAGATGTGGCTGCCAGCTAACTGAGGATCATGCATCATTTTAAAGATTTAGAATTTGAACTGGTCAGTTGTTCCAGTTATGGATTTATAGAATGCCATTATTGTGAAATTACATTTGGAAAAATAAATATTTTGTATATTTTTGCACTAAATTGAACTAGTTCACTTACTTTGTGTGTGCGTGTGCTTAAAAGTCGTTTCTGTTCTTTTTAGCCCAGTGTCTTTACGTGCTGCTGCGAGATTAATTCGAAAAGAAAACTCGTCACAACTTAGTGTCGTTGTGTTGTTTAGGAAATACAACATAACAAAATATCTGAAACCAGGAAGCTCACAGTGTGTGTCCATACCAAAACCACATTTTGCAACTTAAGGAACATGGTTTCATTTCTCAGGAAATAAAGGGTCAGTTTCATTTTTGTGTGGAAAATCCTGGTGTGTTACACTGATTCACTGCCTGGTGCACTGTTCATTTCAAGAGCCTGGAGACAGGAGGTGCAACAGTGGAGCTAAACACCAGACCTAACTCTTGAGTATAAAAACATAAAACACAACACTTATTCAATGTTTTGTTATTATTCAGTGAAGTTTTAACAGCCATCTTACATAGTTCAATACTCAAAATTTGCTGGTGGTTAACAAACAAATACTTGATATGGACTTCATAACCACTGTAAATGTACATCTGTGTGTTACAGCTTTCAAGCACTATTTCAATAGTCAAAAACTGTTGTAGTATACATACACGATATAGGCTCTTTTCTCTTCAGGCCAACACACTGGAGACAGACTCTCATCATGTTCAGGGCAGTCAGTGTGCCTGAAGGAGACTCGATCAGTGGAACCATCATCCTGTGCAGGAACTTCGTTAGTTACCATTCTAACTTCAATGTGTTTTGGGCTCAGAAGGCAAATACGTTAATAGAAGACAATGCAGAATTACAGCAGAAACAAAAAAAAAACATTGTTTCTAGTTTTATTCTCTGTGCATATTTTTTCTTTAATAAACATTTACTCTCTGTATTTTTTTCAAGTACTATAATATGCAAAGAGACTTGTATATATGAATTTTAAAAATAGCATACATTTACATAGTTCTATGAGATTAAAGTGAACAATGCACACCACATATATGGTACTTGTACAAATAGCAATTAGCCCATAAGCTAAAATATGCATTAAAACACAGTAATGCTTTCTTACCATAAAATTATTCTTCATAAAGTTACTGTACAGGTTTTTTTAATAATTTACTGTAAATCCACTGTTATGTGTTTTTCAACTGCAAAGTTGTATTTTTGTTTTTTTTTTCTTAATTTTTAATGACAAAAATGACATTTCTCTCCTGCATTTGTTGTTATGTGCTGTGGCAGAGCTGTTACAACACATTTCTTAATTAAAGACATTTTCTGAGGAGGACCAGAACCTGTGGAGGTTCTGGTCTTGGTCATTGCTCTGCTTTACATTTTGCTTTTGTTCTGGAGCGTGTGTTGACCTCTGAGGACAAAGGCTGAGTGGGCGAGGACTCAGGAGGAAGTGGCGTTCTGGACAGTGGAACAAATAGGGGAGGTTTAACAATTCTCACTTTGGCCTCTTTATTTTTATCCCTTTTCTGCCTCAAGTGTTTATCACAGTGATTCACAAAGGTGTCCAGCTTGACAAAGGTCTTGTTGCACACTTTGCAATGATAAGGTCGTAGACCCTTCTTGAGGCGTATATGCAGCCTGATGTATGATGATCGTACGAAGGTGCGGCAGCAGACACCACACTTGAGATCTTCTGGGCTATCTTGAGTGTTCTGGGGTTGTGTTCCTGCTGCTGCTGCAGACAGAGGTTTGGTCTTTCCGGAGCACTCTTGTTCCTTGTGTGAGAGCAGGAGGGCCAAAGACCGAAAGCCTCCTCCGCACTGCTCACACCTGAATGGTCGCTCCCCTGTGTGTAAACGAACGTGTGCCAGGAGCCCAGCCTTCTGGGTAAAAGACTTGTTGCAGTAGGTGCACTTGAAGGGCTTCTCCCCTGTGTGGAGCCGACGGTGAGTCTTAAGATGTGAGGCACGGCCGAAGGTCTTGCCACACTCTGGGCACTTAAAAGGCCTTTCTCCACTGTGGATTATCTTGTGTGCCATCAGGTGGGAAGACTGATGAAAATACTTGCCACAGGTGCTACATCTGAACCTCCTCTCCTTGTTGTGGGAGGTGAGGTGAAGAGCCAGGTGGGCAGAGGAGATGAAGGTTTTGTTGCAGAGGCTGCAGCTGTGAGGGTCCAGGCGGACGCGGCGGTGCGGCCGGCGGCCATTAGTGAGGCTGCTGCCTGTCTGGCAGGACGGACACTTGGATGGACGGTCTACTGTGGACTGGTGCTGTAGAGGAGACGATGATGTGCTGGTTGAGTCCGGGTCAGGCTGTGGTATGTTGAAACTGCCTCCACAGTCTGAGCAGTGCCCAGGCTGCTGGACGTTCTCACCGGTTTTATCCAGCATGGCGCTGTCTACAACCACAGCATGGGGACAGGGGTTCTCATTCTCCAGTGCACCTCGTGGACACCTGAAAGCAATAAGCACACATTGATCATTCTTATGATTACTTTACAGTGACGTCACTAAGAGTAAACAGGTACGTGCAGACCAGAGCCACTGGATATCAAAAGTATGACTGGGTATTTCTCTTACTGCTGTGCCACATCTGATCTGAATACAGAGGCTAATGAACGACCCACACACATGTGACCGCAATCGTCATCCACATCTATATATCCGGATATGCACTACCTTCCTTAGCAACCCATCAGCTTTACTGTAGGCCTCGCTTTGCCCATAAACAATGAGGTTATCCGAGGATGCGAGTAACAGCAGATAAATAAGTCATTTACATACCGTGCTGACTCATTTTGAGAAAATGTGCATTCATTGCGAGAACTACATCTCGCAACAGCAGCCAGACGTCACAGCAGCGGACGCTGACAACAACAGGAAGGTTTGTCAGGTCGCATCTCACGTCCTGCGTCTTCCTGTGACAGCTGCGCCCAGATCTCAGAGGAGAGGGGAAAAAATGGATAAACTGCAGTGCCATCTGGCGATGGGCGGAGTAACTGCTTCATGTTTCATGTTTGTTGAGGTGAACGGATGGATGCGAACATATTAAGTATGAAAGTACTGAAATGACAGTAAACTGGAGGAAATGTCTCGTCTCAAGGTGGAGTCGGAAACGGAAACGATAACTTAGTTAACCACTTGACTGAGTTCACTTTCGTTTCCCTGGTGTAGATCCCGATCTCGAGTCGTTTGGCTCTTAGGTTTCGTTTAGCTCAAAGGGAAACAGGAGGTTACAAGCGAACGGGGCGAGGGTGTGTGTGTATGTGTGTGTGTGTGTGTATGTGTGTGTGTGTGTGTGTGTGAGAGAGAGAGAGAGAGAGAGTGTGTGTGTGTGTGTGTGTGTGAGTGATGGGCTGGACATCAGCCCTGATATATACTAGACAACACAGATGAGATTTGACTCACATCCTCTAACTTAACTTTGCAACACAAGACCTGTCGACCAACATGCCTGAGGTACTGTGACTTTATCTGTCGCTTATGATCGTGTGACTATTTTATAATAGAATACAATGAAAATATTATTGAATGTGTCTTGATATTACAGGCTATTTTAAATATGTGGAATAATCAAGTGCGGCATGGTTTAAAAAAAACTTCAGAGGAACAAGGAAATGTTTCGTGATTTTACTTCTCGAGTCTGATTTTGTAATAATTATGACACTGTCCGCTTTATTCCCCTGGGTGTTTTTCAATGCATCATTTTATCCATTTCCTGTTCTGACGTCAGTCCCAATGATCACTTGGAGAGGCAGCATCATTAAGATCAGAGCAAATTAAATGATCAAAGTCCAGATTAAGGCAACCTATGGAGCATCTAAAGAAACCAGTCCAGTAAATTAGTGTTTGGACTATATATACAACAGACTGCATGTCAGACTGATGTATAGTGGAGAAGAAAAGGTGCCACAAAGCTACATTATTTAACAAGGCAACCCTATACATTAGTTTTTGGTCCACAGGCCAATGGAGGTAGTAGCTGCCAATTTCGTGTCCAGTGCACAGTGTGAGTCAGCAGATTTATCTGTAAATGAAACAGGAAACCCTCACTTCCTCAAATGTGCTGTTTCCAGCTTCCGTGGTATTACAGCAACATATGGCAACATAAAAGCAGCTTTCCCTCTCGATTTAATTAGAAAACTGATCTAGAGTCAGCGTGTGTATTGAAAGACTTTAAACCAGTTATTTTGGCAGTCTCACTGCTCATGCCAGAACCACACCTTATAGAAAACAAATAATGAAGTAACCCATCAGTCAAGATGTACAATGCCTCCCTGCACATTTGTATTGATTTTCATCTATTTCCTTATTCATTTGTCATGCACATGCTGTTGCTATCATGAGGTTAGACTTGGACAGTGTTAGACTGTGTAAAAATGACAATGACAATTGCTTCATCACCACTACTTTTGTGTGTGTGTATATATATATATATAAATGTGTGTGTGTGTGTGTGTGTGTGTGTGTGTGTGTGCGTGCGTGTATAAAAGACTTCCTAATACAAATGATTAATTTATTGATTTGAAACAACATGTCTATTCCAATTTAGATGTATATGATACAATAGATGATGCAATACACATCACCATATTCTTGCCATATTTATCATGTTGTATTTTAATTCATACAAATGTGGTAAACTCAGTTGTAGCGGCAATGTTTGTTCAATCTAATTTTATTTATCCAATTTTCAGGTACAACAATTACCAGTACTTTTGTACAGCCTTCCTGGCAATAAGCTTGACACCAGCAAGAATATAAGATCTTTCCTGATTCTACTGATGTCCGGTGTAATTGATTTGAATCGCTCTGGTAGATCGCGCAGATAAATTGCGTCAAAAACGACCTTTTACTTCTGTCTTATGTGTGTGTGTGGGGGGGGGGGGGGGGGGGTGGCCCCCCCCTTTTT
>JAFBJQ010000095.1:1687179-1793060 GCA_016785345.1 Trinectes maculatus
TGTGTGTGTGTGGGGGGGGGGGCGGGGTCTGACTCCTGCTCTATATTGCCAAAGGTATTCGCTCACCTGCCTTGACTTTTTGAAGAATGTCTTAATCCATAGGGTTCAATATGACATTGGTCCACCCTGCCAGATTTCGATTTGGACAAGTGAGCGAATACTTTTGGCAATATAGCGTATACATAAACATCCCAGTGGCTGTGAAGTGTATGAGGTCACCCGTTAAACTCTAATGCTTTAATATTTAAAGCAATACTTAAAGTCACATTACAGGAACTTTGTCATCTTAAAAGGAAACCTGAGGCCAATATGGCTCCTACAACAATCATCTGTTTTAACTGCTAAGGTCAAATGGCTTAGTGTTATCACACAACTGTTGCCAGTGACTACACTGATTTCAGCTTGGATTCTCTTACAGCACCGAAACCAGGAAGGATGAGTCTAAATACAAGAAGAAAACACGGGTGAGTTTAACCTGTATTAATTTTTACACTGATGCAAAGACTCATCACAGGAAGAGATCACAACCTCTTTCTATTTTTCTGATGGGAAAGCAGAATCAACAGGCTATTTTAAACAGAGCTGTGAAGCAATATTTATTCCAACAGTGTATCAACATAAACATATTCGGTGTATCCGGTGTATCCATCATTTTGATCACCATAGCTGCCCACGGGACAAAGTCATATCTCAAGTCCATTTTAGTGACCGATCCATTTTTCTTTGGTTGAACCAAACTGTAGCCCAGTTCTTAAAACTCAGAGTGTTTCATTAGGTCTCAACTTGTGTCAATTTGAATTTCACTCTTTCTCTTCTATCTTGCTGCTCTGTTTAGAACATCCTTCGGGGCAACAGCTCCACCCTTCCTTGACTATCTGAAAGATATTCTCCGTCGTTATCCTGATGGTGGACAGATTTTGAAGGTTAGTCTTGTTCTCATTTGTAAAAATACAAAATACTCTGGATAAAATCTCACTTTTCTAATGAGTACACGAGGGCTTTATCCATATTTTATAAATTGATATAATTTATTTAGCCTGTTTTTTGGTCTACTAAGGTCAGTCTGTTGTCATAATTTGTAAACAGGAGCTGATTCAAAATGCGGATGATGCTGAAGCCACAGAAGTTGTTTTCATCCATGATGAGAGAAGCTATGGGACCAATAGCCTTTGGACTGATGAACTGGGAAAATACCAAGGTATGCAGAACACTCATAGAATAGCAGTGTTGTTCTGGGTCACAATGGGTCATCAATGAGAATGTATCATACTACAAATAGTGCCTAATTCTTGCAGATTATCTGTTCTGCTTGTTTTCATGTTAGTTTCTACCCACAATTCCAGGTTGGTGAAAATAGAACTGTGTTTTTTTTCTCAACACCATAAAATTCTTATTTTATCTTATCTTTATCTTGTTGTACGGTGACCTCTCACACAAACTTGGTTCTCACAACCACTAGATAAGATGGCATGAGAGACATAAGCAAATAATTCTTTCCAATTACAGGTTACAAATACGATCCAATATGAGGTTGTGTGAGGATGCATTCACCTAAAATCATACACACTTATCTTTTCTTTGGAATTGCTACTTTGTTTTTAAAAGGTCCTGCATTATATGCCTACAACAATGCACCATTCACTGATGATGACTGGGAAGGAATTCAAAAGGCAGGGAGGAGCAACAAGCTCAGTGATGCAAGCAAAGTTGGGAGGTTTGGACTTGGTTTCAACTCTGTCTACCACACAACAGGTAAACCTATGCACAGTAGTGACATAAAAATATATCTAAATATTAACCTTTAGATAATGAATGTTGCACATAAAAGTCACAACGTCTGATCCATTTTGTTTACAGATGTGCCAAGTATATTCAGTTCAGTTCACCTGGGCTTCATGGACCCCCAAGAAAAGATATTTGGAAAACGATGTGGAGGTTTCCTGTGGTCTTTGGATGATCCAGAACACCAAGAAGCTCTGATGTTCATGCATGATCAATTCCAACCATTTCGAGATATAGTTTCACTTGTTAGTGAACAGGAGTGGTCAAAGGTTGTCATGGAGGATCAGTACTTTGATGGCACAATTTTCAGATTCCCTTTGCGCAATGAGGCATCCAAAATTTCAGATAATCTCTATGATTTTGATAAGGTCAATGAGCTTTTTGATAGTTTCTTTGCAGATGCAGACTTGAGCCTCCTGTTCCTCAAACATGTGACCTCTGTATCATTGATTCATATTAACACCCAAGGCACTGTTAACACCAAACTTAAGGTGACATCTTCAGTCCCCACAGATGTTGTTTTGAGGCGAGAGGAACAGTCAGTCATTGACGGTTTGACAAGTTTCAAACTGATAACCTTCCACTCAGATGTCCACAAAGAAACCAAGTGGCTTGTGTCAAAGGGTACCTTAAAAAAAGGGAATGCAGAAAATCTTGACTCACTTGCAGAAAAGTTGAGCTTTTTCCCTAAAGTTGACCTGGCATTCCCTTGTGATGAGAAGAGAGACTGTAATGAGAGTAGACTAAGCTGCTTTCTCCCCCTACCAAACAGCCCATCCAACAAGACAGGACTCCCAGTTCATGTCAATGCCTGCTTTGGTCTGACAGACAACAGACGGCAAGTCAAATGGCAAGAGGAAGACCAGAAACATGATGAACATGCTGTATGGAATGAACTGCTGTTGAAGGAGGTGCTACCACTGGTGTACGTCATGATCATTCAAGATGCCATTAAGCTTGCCCAACGGTCCATTCTTCCTGTCCCCATTGTGTATGAATTGTGGCCAGATATTGCCCAGATACAACACAAGGACAAATGGTATTCCATTGCTCTTGATGTTTTTAGTATCTTGTTCAGAGAGAAGGTGTCTGTCCTCTCACTTGCAAAAGATGAAAGAACATTCATCACTCCATCAGACGCTGTGCTTCCATGTAATGGTCCAACAAGGCCTGAAATATTGGCTGCCATTAAACAGACTTTGGTTTCCTGTGGAGAAAATCTTGTGACATTGCCAGGACATGTTGCAAGAGCTATAAATGTGGCATGTCCATACCTCAGCGATCTAAACCATGTTACTCCAGCTTTCTTGAGGGCTGTTCTTCGTAGGACAGACATGCATAACATCTCTGCAGATGACAAAATTTGTCTGTTGGAGTACATGTTGAGTGATGAAAAATACGAGGAACTTGAGGGTCTGCAGCTGCTCCCTATCAACGATGGTTCTTTCAGAGCTTTCACGGACAGAGAGGAGGACACTGCTTTAATTGACAGCAATGAATTTCCAAGGTAAAATATAATATATAATAAAATATTTTTTATGAACTTAATTATTTAATGTGTGTGTGTGTGTGTGTGTGTGTGTGTGTGTGTGTGTGTGTGTGTGTGTGTGTGTGTGTGATTTTAATGCTAGTTCCGATTATCCACCAGAATTAAAGGAGTTTTGTCCATAATAATTTGACATACTGGCAATTGTTACTAACAGTTAGCACTGATTGTCTGACTTTTACCAGCCATTCGACCATTTATATTGTTTTGGTCTGTTTATAGTATTTAAACTGACAAAAATTTAACTGAAAATTCCTTTGGGAGACTGTACACAAAGTTATGTCATCCTTTTTTATGGCCAATAAAAGTTTTATCTTTATGCAGAAGCTTGCTGCCATTCTGCAAACATCTATTCATCCGAGATGATCTCAGTCCAGCCTGCGTTACCCACCTGAAAGAACTCACCAGAAAAAGTAGGAATGTTGTTTTATAACATCTAGTGATTTAAAAGATAACTGTTGCAGTTATTACAATTGTCATCTGCATGTTTTCTCACAACATGTATTTAAATCTTTGTTTCAGATTTATACAGAGTAATCAAAATCGAGGCACACCATGTGGCTGAGTATACAAGGAGGTATTTGCCACAGGACTGGAAGGAGACAAGCACAGGGCTTGTTACCTGGGACACCAGCAGCAAACAACATCCACCTTTCGACTGGCTCCAAGAATTCTGGAAATTTCTCAACACTCACTTCAAAGAGTTAAGTCTTTTCACTGGAGTACCATTAATACCAGTCTGCCCCCTGTCTGTCAGTCAGGTTGTTTCACTTGCACAAATAAAACAGAGTACAACCTTAATTTTCCAGACACACAAACAGATTAGCCTGCCAGATCAAATAGGTCAGTTATTAAACAAAGCTGGTGGGACAGTGGTGAGAGGAAATGAGTGGCTCAAGCACGTAGACCTCGACTGTTATGTGCTGTGCCCAACTCCAAAGAGCGTCATGAAGGTATTGGTGAATTTAGATTCTCAGCATCTCATCAGGGAACTCAAGATGGCCTCTCATGCAGCACGGGAGGAACTGAAAGATTATCTCTCTTCTCTGGATTCTCTCAGCAAGTGTGAGAAAGAGTTACTCTCAAAGTTACCTGTTTTTCAAACAATGAAAGGAGTGTGTTCTGAAGCTCACTCAAAACAGGCTGTGCTTCTGACATCTGATCTAAAACTACCAGCAGAGCTCCCCATGCCGGATTCAGTTGTACAGTGTGCTACGGAGGCTGATCGCAGACTGTTACAGCTGCTCACTGTTAACCTCTTAAACATTGCTGAAGCAGCCAATCTCCTAATTGACTGTATTGAGAATGGGTCTTGCACCAAAGGAGACACAGAGAGAATCATGACTTGGGTTTTACAGCACGGTAGCGTCCTTTTCGCTCAGAATCAGACGTTGAAATCTAGATGTAAGGACTTGAGCTTCATTGAAGTGAACGGAGAGATGAAAAAGGCCTCAAGTTTCTTTGATCCAAGAATTCAAAGTTTTACAGTCATTTTTGAGTCAGACCTCTTTCCCCCACATCTGTACATCCACACACCACAAATGCTTGAGAGTCTAACAGATGTCGGATTGCTAAATAAAGAAGAAGATGTGTCACCTCAGTATTTCCTGCATGCTGCCACATTGATTGACAAAATGCATACTGACTCTCCAACCAAGGCTCAGGAAAGAGCTCAGGTGCTCTTGGAAATGCTGGAGGCAAATAATTTACTGTCAAAGTTTTCTTATGAGCAGCTTCATTGCCTGAAAATGCTAAAATGGGTCCCATGTGATCAGCCTGATGAGGACAAATCTCAGGAAAGTTCTTTCTTCTGCCCAAATGAAATTAGACATTCTGTGTTCAAGGACATTGTTGGACATGTAATGCCTCTCATCGGAAATCTAAGTCACAGAGTTAGCGAAGAACTCGGTCTCAATTCCCGACCCCCACCAGAAAAAGTGATAGAAAATTTATCAGCCTTGACATCAAGGGCCCAGAAAATGGCTGATCCTAACACAGATACAGACTTCAGAAGGGAACTGCACAGCATTTATGGACACATGCAAGATTACATCTCTGAATTTGCAACATTGATAAACAGGGACACGCGTTGGCTGTGGAACAACAACCAGTTTGTGTCACCAAAGGATCTGGTTCTTGACTACCCACGAAATTTAGATCTGAGCTCTTATATTGGGAAGGTGCCAAATGAATTTTTGTCATACAAGAAGTTGCTCCAGGATTTAGGCTTGAAAACACTGATCTCAGATGAAGAAATCACTGGCATTCTTTACACTATCCTGCAAAATATTAAAAGAAGGGAACGGTCATTTGCTAGTTCCTCTGAAGTGAAGGTGTCAATAGAAATTCTCAATTGGCTGTGGAGAGAGAAGAAGACAGTTGAGGGTGACATCCCAGTGCCAGTCATCTTAGAGGGAGAACAATATTCACTAAAACCACGGTCAACAGCAGTCTTCTGTGATGTAAGCAAAAATGGATTGAAAGAGCTATCATGCTGCCAAGAGGAAATTTACGTCATACATGAGGAAATCCCAAAAGCAACAGCGGAATGGTTGAACATTCGATTTCTCAGTACCTTAATTCTTGATCCAGAGATATTAGGAATAGAACAGTGTGGACAGTCCGAGCCAATAACAACAAGGATCAAAAACATTCTTAAAGAATATGATGAAGACAGTGACGTTTTCAAAGAGCTCATTCAGAATGCAGAAGATGCTGGAGCAGAGGTTTGTAAATTCCTGGTGGACTTCAGAGTACACCAGGATGCCCCAGAAAGTCTTATTGACCCTGACATGGCTCTCTGTCAAGGACCTTGTCTTTGGGCTTTTAATAATGAGAAGTTCACAGCCGAGGACTGGGCAAATATTGTTAGAGTTGGAGCTGCGTCAAAAGAAAACAAGGTGGAAAAAATTGGAAAGTTTGGACTTGGATTCAATACTGTGTATCATTTGACAGATGTACCCTCCATTCTCAGCGGCAGCTGTCTCCTCATTCTCGATCCAAATGTAACTCATCTTAAAAAACACATCAAGCATAAAACAAATCCTGGAATCAAACTTGATCTTTCTCAACAGCGACTTTTTCATTGGTTTCCTGGTCAGTTTGGACCATATGAAGGCATTTTTGACTGTACTTTTGCTGGAACAAAACCTCCTGAACCCTTTCATGGTACTCTAATCAAACTACCTTTCCGAACTGAAGAAGAGGCTCTCAAGTCAGAAATCAGCACAAAGGTTTATCACAATCACAGTATCATCATTTTTCAACAGCACTTAACTAATAAGTCGCAAACTCACCTGCTTTTTCTGAAGAAAGTAAATGTAATAGCCCTACAGAGCATCTCAATCAATGGATCGACTCCACTAAGAGATGAAGAAATAGAAACCGTCTTCACTGTCTCCAAAGCCCCTGTGGATACAATGAGGATTGCTGATGAAACCCATTTGTTAAAACAATATGAAGTTGAGAAGTTTCTGATGACTCTTGATGTGAAATATAAAGATGTTATTGACTTCTCCACAGCTAAACTTGTCCAAATCACCAGCCAGCAGTGTGGTGTAACTGAAGTTCAGTACTGGCTCCTATACAACTGCTTTGGGACACATGAGTCTTTGAAAATGGCCCTTCAAACAAACAAGCATGTCAAGTTCTCTTTGCCAATTGGGGGAATTGCTGTGCCATTACAAATTAATCCAGAAAACGGAAAACTGTCCTCATTACAAACAGATCTTGTTGGACAGGCATTTTGCTTCCTTCCTCTTTCCATTCACACAGGTCTTCCTGTTAATGTGAATGGTACATTTGCTGTAACAAGCAATCGGAAAAGTCTGTGGGAGAGTGGGGTGAAACAGGCCTGGAACACAGCTCTTCTTCAAGATCCTGTAGTGACAGCGTATGTTACTACACTCTTGACACTCAGGAAAATGTCTGAAAACAGGCAACTGGAAGATTACTGTTATCACACCTTTTGGCCTGACAGAGAGAAAGTAAGTGAAACGTTCAAGCCTTTGGTGGATGCCTTTTACAACGCAATTGCACATCACTCCACCGGCCCAGAGCTCTTTAGTGATGGAGAACATTGGTGCTCTATGAACAGTGCCATATTTCTACATGAGAGCATTGAAGAGGATGAGGAAATCAGTGCACTCGTAGTGGAGGTATGCAAGAAGTATGCAAAACCACCCAACCATGTCGTTACTCTCCCACTGTGGCTGAAAAATAGCTTTAAACTGGCAGGACTAGAAAAGGTTTTACAGAACAGAACGTGGAACTGGGAGACGTTTTACAGAGAAGTAGTGTTTGACAAACTTGGCATCATTGACCCTACGATCAGAGATACTTTTGTGCTGCATGCCATTGACCTTAATATCAAGGAAATTGACAGTCTACTGGTCTGCCACCCATGCATCCCTACTACAGGCGGTCAGCTGCAATATATTGAGGAACTTGTAAATCCATCAGGGACAGTTGCCTGTCTTTATGAACACGAAGAGGGCTGCCTGCTTGGTGGCACAAGCAATGACTTTCGCTCCCCCAAAAGGATTCAGCGCTTGTTGGATCTTGGAATGGCAAGTGATCATCTGTCATTGAAAACCATCTCAGAACGAGCAAGCACAATGAATAAAACATGGAGCACTGACAAAAAAAAAGCATATGGGCAGTTGGAATGTCTTCTTGACCTCATGAAACATCACATATATGATGAAGATTCTATTCATTGGGAAACGCTAAGGAGAACTAAATTCCTACCTGCATTTTCACCTGGTGTTATGAACTTGAAAAGTGATCCGACACTTCAAAGACCCACTGATGTCTTTAATGACAAATGCACCTTACTTGTCAACATGACACAACCCGTGTTGGATCACAGCAATCTGAAAATACACAACATTGATCCAGTCCTGCAAATTTTGCAAGTTCATGACAGTCCAAGGCCTGAAACAGTGCTTCAGCAGCTTCAAGAAGCACGTAAGCATTCTCAAACCATTGACAAGTCTGTGCTTCACAACATAGCATACGAATGCTATAAGTTTCTAGACCACTGGATTTGTAATTCTGGAAATTCCACGTTAATTTCACAACAAGCAAAGTCATTTCCTTTCATTCTTGTTGGCAGCACATTTGTAGATGTGAACTGTGTAGCAGAGAACGAGCAGTTTGAAGCAAAACCCTACCTCCACATACTTCCACCTGTATTCACTGTCTTCAAAAAGCTTTGGGAAAGTGTAGGTGTTGTCAAAGAATACACAGTCAGTCAGTTTCTAACAGTGCTCCATGACTTGAAAAGGCAACATGGAAATAAACCCCTGCCAAAGAGAGTTTTATCAATGTGCCTCACAATTTTAAACAAAGGGATATTTGAGGCTGAAGAGAAAACAACAGGTGACTGTCTGATACCCGATGAGCGTGGCGTCTTACAACCTGCAAGTGAGCTGTGTTACAATGACAGCCCATGGATGCCAGTGGCTTCTGGCATCACATTATGCCACAAAAATATCCCACGTTCTATGGCTCGCCACTTTGGAATAAAAACAACTAGGCATCATACTCTACAAAACCACATAGCTGAGAATATTTCACCATTTGCGTTTCACTTTGAACAGCAGGAGGAACTAACTATTCGCATTAAGAACATCATTTCAGCCTATCCATCAAAGAAGGATATCCTTAAAGAATTAATCCAAAATGCTGATGATGCAGAGGCAACAGAAATTCACTTTGTTTGGGACAAACGACAGCATGGCAAAGAAAAAACATTTGGGAAGAAGTGGAACCATCTGCAGGGTCCAGCACTGTGTGTGTTCAATAACAAAGTGTTTTCTGACGCTGACCTAGATGGCATTCAACAGCTGGGAGAAGGAGGAAAGCACAACACTCCAGGGAAGACAGGAAAATATGGTGTTGGATTCAACTCTGTATACCATTTGACTGACTGCCCCTCAATCCTTACTGGAGATAAATTATTATGCATTTCCGATCCCAATCGAAAATATATTGAAAGCCCTTCAGACAAGACACAGGCTGGGATTGGCTATAAACTAGCCGATGAATTCAGGGACATGTACATAGATGTCTACAAATCTTTTCTTCCTGATAGTTTTTCTCTTAAAGATGGCACCATGTTTAGATTGCCTCTGAGGATAGGTACCATGGCAAACAGCTCAAAAATATCAAAGCAGGGTGTCACAGACAGTGACATGAAAGAACTGCGTTCTGCCCTCACTGAAGATCCTGAAGGATTAATTCTGTTTCTGAAAAACATTTGCAAAATTAAAGTGCATGAAATTGATGAAGGGTCAAAACTCAAAACCATCTTTGCGGTTGACAAAAGTGTGCAACAGAAAAACAGACAACAAAAAAATGATTTTGTAAAACTTCAAGAAGCTGCACTTCAGTCTCACAAAAAAGTAGCAACACAAAAGGTGATTTATGGAACCACAATTTCCACTTCGGATAAAAGACAAAGTAAGTGGATACTTGCAGAACAGTTTGGCCCAGTTAAAACCAGTGATGAAAGAGAAGTAACCAAATCAGACAAACTTCCCCAAGCAGCAATAGCGGCATGTGTTAACTCAAATCATTTAGGTTCCCTGGATTTCAAAGGAGAAGCCTTTTGTTCACTTCCATTGCCAGGGAAAACTGGACTACCTGTGCATATCAATGCAAACTTTGAGGTAGATTCTTCCAGGAGAAGCCTTTGGAAAGAAGATGGTCAAAGTCTAAAAACACAGTGGAATGAATATTTGAAACTAAATGTCATTGCACCTCTGTATGCAGATCTTCTTCACTACATCAGCCATAACATCGCAGAGAAAAAAGTCCCTGCTTTATTCATTGGCTCATGCTTCAGTCATTCATACTTGTGTTTTTGGCCAATCATATCCAAAGATGCTGATCAGGATTGGCGTGAAATGATACACGAGGTATACAGATCAATCAAGGATCGAGGCCTTAATGTGATTCCAGTGATGAGGAGCTCAATGCGTTCAACTGCTGGCAAAATAATTAAAGAATACTCTTTTGACTGGTGTGGCCTAAGTGATACAGACTCAACAAAGGAACCTTACCTAGCACATTTAGAGAGTAATGAGATCAAACAAATTTTGGAAGAACTTGGAATGAAATTGGTTCCATTTTCCCAAAAAATGCAAGCCGTTTGGCAAACTTTTAAAAGTGCAGGTGTTGAACTAAAAGAAGTGAATCCCTCAACTGTGCGGATATTTTTAAAAGAAAAACCTCTCAATGACCCAACCCAAACAAATGAGGCATTACCCTTGCCAATAACGTCAACTCTGATCAAAGATGTAAGAAGATGTTCAAGCCTCCTGACGTTCTGCGTTAAAAATGATCCCGTCTTGAATAAGGTTACCAAGGACAATTCCAGTTTACTTGACGGACTGCCACTTCTTCTCACAAGAGATAAGGTTTTGAGAGTTTTTAACTCCAAATCTCCCAAGCTGATATCAGCATATGACAGTCTGTTCGATGGCAACATGGACCAATTTGCAGATTTTTGGACCAACCAAGAGAACATTGAAGTCCTACACAGTTTTAATCTTGTCAAACATCTGACAGTTCCCTGGGCAGCACAATATCTGAAGCCACTAATTCAGCATAATCTTCAAAGCTGTGTATTTCTTCCTGAGCTTGGTCTTTATGTCCCAAATGAGAGAATGTTGGAGTGGTTGAGGTTACTGTGGAAGTTCTTAGTAAGCCAAATGAAATCTTCATTAGCATCTACTAATGACAAACAATCTCTGACATTTAAAGATGTGAGGCAGCTTTTCACTGACTGCTACATTTTACCTGTTGTCTGTCCTAGATTAAACAATAAGCCCTTGCTGCAAAAAATGAGGGAAATGCCAAGTGTGATTCAGTACGCCTCAGACAGGGACATGTCAGGCATCCTCTTCAAACTCGGCTTTAAAAGGCTTAATAGTTCATTCTTCTCTGACATGGTGTTCTATGTTGATCACATACACTTACTTTTACAGCCTGAACTTATGAATGTGAATGACCAAAGCTCGGTGCTGGACCGGATTTATAACATAAACCAATCCGAGTTTTCTCAGCTTCCCCCAAAAGACATAGAAGAGCTTCAAAACTTTCTGCTGTGTGGAGTACCTAGGGCCAAAGACAAAGAAGCCTATCAGACAAAGCTCAAATCCTTACCATTATTTGAAACCATATGTGGTAAAAGAGTAAGGATTGATGGACCTAAAGAGGTATTTATCCTCAGAAGCACACATTTGCAGACTTTTCCAGATTTGTTCAACCTGTCTAACAACAACAGCATTTTTCTCAGAGACAATCCCAGTAACTCCAGTCTGTTACAATCACTGAATCTCCAAATCCTGACAGATTTAGAGTATTTTATGAAGTTCATTCTGCCTGTTGCACACAAACTCACAGAAGGGCAGATGCTTCACTGCTTCAAACTCGTACTGTCACTGCAGAGTCAGTGGGATTATTCAAAGTATCAGGAAAAAATAATCTCCACATTGAAGACTTTGAAATTCATTTGCAATTCTCAAGGTAGGCTGCAGATGGCATCATACTACTTTGACGAAAACATCAAACTATACAAGACAATGTTGCCTCAAGAGAGATTTGTGCCTGAGAGATTTTGGAATGAGTTTGGTGAAGGAAATGCAGCAAAAACACAACCAAAGAAGCTGCTCAAAGAACTTGGAATGAAGCATGCTGTGTCCAATAAGGATATAACAAATTTTGCATACCAGATAGAATCAGAAGCAAAAGGCAACTTTCAGCTTCAAGAGTTGAAACAAAAATCATTGTTACTTTTCAAGACAGCCTTAACCAAAGTGAATGATGGGAAAAGAGATGAACAGAAAAAGTTGCTGGAGAGCATTGCTGACATCAGCTTTATTTTTCCTGTGACAATTCGAGAGGAACTGCGCAACTATCACCAACCATTTGCAGATGAGAGAGCAGCTGTGAAAATCAGGGACTCCTTGATAGACATTAATCCCAAGCATCAAGAACTTATTTGGACTTCGATGGCAATCATAAAGCTACCAGTTTGTCAGTCACAGGAGTTGCTGCAATTGATGAAAGATGTGGGTGCTCATGAACAACCACCTCCACAGTGTGTAACCACCAACATGAGGAATGTCTGTCAGTCTCCCTGTGAAACTGGCAAGTTGATTGAAACCCGTGCTAATGTGTTTCGCAGTTCCTATGCCTACCTGCAAGCTAACGAGTTCGAAGGACAGTCACTTGCTGGTCTTCCTGTTGTGCTGGTTGAAAAAGATAAAGCATTGGTAAGGGCTGATGACACGTCTCTTTTACTTGATTGTGATCTGGAGTTCAGACCATACCTGTACAAAATTCCTTCACAAGATGCCATTTTTGCAGAATTCCTCAAGAAAATAGGTGTAAAGCAGAGCCCAACTGCAGTGCAGTATTGTAAAGTCCTGGAATCAGTCTACACTGATACTTGTGATAAACCGCAACTAAACCCAAACCAGCTTATAACTGTAAAACGCACTGTTGAGAAATTGTTTCGGTTAATTGAAGCTAAAGAACACCAGTCCCTTGCTGATGATGTCAAGATTTTGTACCTTCCAGCAGTAGATGGCAAATTATACCCATCATCTACATTGTTCTACAATGACACAGCGTTTGAGGCCAAAAGGTTAGAAGAAGCACTACAGAATAAGTTCCTGTTGCTTGAGAAATTCAGCAATTGTCATTTGGGCAGTGACACCTACAAACATCATCGTTTGCTGAAATTGCTGCCTACGAACTTTCAGCCCAGGATGCTCTCTCAGTTCACTGAAGAGAAAGTCGTGGAATTAAACATGCAGCTTTGTGAACTTCAGCCTGACTGTGACTTCAGTGGATGGTTCGATAAACATCTGTCGTCATTAGCATTCAGACATGGACTAATTTGTCTAATTCGAAAGCAGTCACAAGGGGAAATAACACATGAAGATGCAGATGGCATGTGCGAAAAGACTTTTGGCAGTATTCAGATAGTCTGCTGCAAAAACTTAGAAACTGAGCTTTGGCTGGAAGAAAAGCCACTACACAAAACTGCCACGGAGACCGATGTTTTTGTCCAAAAAGTGCAACAAGGTTGCAAATTTTACTTAAAACACAATGATGACATGGTTCCCAAGGTTATAAATGAAGTCAATTTGATACTGACAAAGGAGATTAGGGCTCTTTTAGGTGACAAAATTGCATCTGATCACCTCACAGTCCTTGCACAACTTCTTATGTGTGACAGTCTTCAAGATGTTCAGAAAACACTGTCTAAAAATGAAATCCATGACAGTGCTGAAAACAGAAGCTTCCTCTTCCAACCGCCAGCTCCTGGGACAGATATACCAGAGGTATGGCACGATTCCTTAGACATGAACATCCTTAATAACTTAGAGGAGGGGGAGTATGTTGGCTACAGCACAAACGACAAATATATTTATGTAGTTATTGTTGAAAAACTGCCTGGGAACTCTGGAAAATATTCTCACAGATACAAAGTAGATATTGGAGGGGATTCACCAATTGAGGTCAGTTGTCTTGACCTATATCAGCTTAAACGAGAAAGGAAACCAAAACCTGAGAGGACTGGTACATCTGCTGAACCTGACTGCATGGAGCTGGAGCTACGAGCAGGGGTAGTGCCACATCATTCCCAATCATCAACTTCATCAACTTCATCAACTTCAAGTTCCTCGTCTGAAAAATCCTCCTTACCACTCTCTATTGATGAAGCTAAAAGGGAAATTGACAATTGTTTGAAAGAGATATGGCTTCTTCCTGAAGAGGAGAGGCATAAAGCCATCAAGCGACTATACCTCAGATGGCATCCTGACAAAAATCCTGACCACCAGTTTCTCGCCACAGAGGCATTCAAATACCTGATGAATCAAATTGAGGAGCACAGCAGAGGCACAACTGCAGGCGCATCCCATTCAAGAGGAAATGCAGATTTCAGACACTTCTACGAGCGATGGAATCAGGAAGCCAGCTATCACAGAAGCAGGCGAGAGAGATTCTCACGAGGCTTCCATTACTACAACTTTTGGACCCATAACGATAATGTCCCAAGGCCAAACAAGGAGGAGGCCCGGCGCTGGTGCAGACAGGCTCGCTGTGACCTCAATGCAGCTCAGAAGGACTCTAGTGGAGGTAGCACAGAATGGTGTTTGTTCAAAGTCCACCAAGCAGTGGAGAAGTCTCTCATTGCTGCAGAGTATAAAAGACATGGTCAGCATCCCAACAGCAGCTCCATTTCAGCCCTTGCCACTCAAGTTTCCCACTACAATGTCCAACTGAGAATACTGCCTCAGATTGTGCAAAATCTAAAGACACTGGGGGTTGATGCCAAGAAGACTCAGTATCCCAACTTACACCCCCGTCCTCACATTCCAAACGAACAGTTCAAACTGGAAGATGCTTTGCAAGCGCTGAACAAAGCATCTGAGCTGCTCAGCACTATTGAGGCATATGTCAATTAGGGATTCAAATGACATGTGAGAGTTAGAAAAATACAATAAACTGGCAGGACAGATAGTTACACAACAGACTTAAGCATCATATGGCTACAGTGGGGAAAACAATTAAGTTTGCATTTTGACTCAGAACAACAGACCAATATAATGTACCGTACCACATTTTTGTGTTAAAATGTCAACAACAAGGGATTTCTTTTGTATGGTTGTAAACATTTAATGCCTGGGGACTAATTTAGTTACTTTTTACTCTAGCTCATTTGTTTTGTTTATTACTCACTTGGTATTCATATTGTCGTTTGTGAAAATGCAGTTATCATAGGTCAAGTCAACATTTAGGATTACTCACTGGGAAAGAGAAACAACCCTATGTTCTATTAGTATTTCTCATTACTCATTAAAAACTAATAGTCGTAATTGTAGGACTGCTAATGCAAATATCAGTGTTTTTTTCAGTGTTGTAAAGTGTTTTTGCTACCTACTATGAACTAGTAAAATGTACAACTCTATGTTACCTTATATTATTCCTGAAAGTGCTCTTTTTTTTCAATATTGAAAACATGAATGTGTATTTACAGAAAAAAAAATCCCTGTACTAATTTGTTATGGAAATGAGAAAAGGCTAATTTTTTTGTTAACATTTTTTTCTTTTGAATAACTGAAATATTGATGTTCAATAAATGATAAAACGTATATTTGTTTCATGTTTTTGAAATATTAATATTAGTAAACATTAACGTGAATGTGTATTTTCCATTTTATCTATTCCCATCTGGTGCGAATAGATAACTGAGACTGCAATTAAAACTACACCGGACTGTATGTTCACTGGCACCTGAAAAAGGAAGAGAAAAAAATTAATACAAAAGAAAAAAAAAGACCAAACAGACGCCACAGCAAATATTATTGATAGACAGGATGCTGGGACACTCAGTTGCCACGTGTGACAAACATTTCAAGTTAAAATCACTTTTTTATTCATTAAGAAATCATGTTATGAAAATAATGATGGCTAACCATATATCAGACAAATGCATCTTCCCATATGTTGACAACAAAAGTTCGCTAGGGAGGCTGTGACATCTCAGCAGTCACCAGAGCATAACTGTCGATCCTTGTGCTCCATGTGTGCTTTGTGGCCACTTCCCACTGCTGTTTAACAATTTAAAAAACGTCTCATGTCTCCCTCCAAATCAGCGCACATGAGAATCCATCTCAAATAATTTGTCAGTTTGTCTTCGCATCTATTAATAATTTACACATGTAACCTGTACATACTTACATCAGGCTTGAGCCTGTTTCTGAAGGGACGTGCACATAGAAAAAAAAGAAGCAATGACTCACAGTCGACGTAATGAGATGAGATGTTATGATGTCACAACATTGGCTGCAGACACTACATGCAGCTCACAACACTCCAGCTTCCACTTGACCTTATGTATCTTGAAATGAGACCATGACATCAAACCTATGACTGCACTCACCTCCAGTCTTCCACTATTAGACACATTCAACACAGCTGACTATAGGGACAGAGACTTTTTAAAAATACTACTTTGTAATGGCTGATGTTAGGATCAAGTATATTCCTCTTAGCCAAAAAAAGATGAGACTTTAGGTGCAACAAGAGCAGGATTGACCACACTAACCTCCTTCTGCATATTCCCCTCCTAACCAACAGCTGAGAAACGTCACAAAATTCAGTTAAACAGGAGCTGGATCAGGAAAAGGCATCTGAAAAACACTTAAGGCTTCATTCATATTATTTGGCACGCTGCTAATAGCAAGCAACGATTATATTTTCCTCTCTATACTATAGACTTTGAAAGACTGGTACTGACCGTTTGCAGCCATTCAAAGCAACAATTTTCACATTAGTCATATTGCGTTTTGTGCAGGTAAACCAATAACTATTACACATTTTTTTGATGTAGAAAACAACAGTTATTTAGTCAAACCACAACATTGTTTCTAAGCCTTTTGATACTGTCACTACACACTAAAGCACTACTGCTTGAGCGAAACAAATAACACAAACTGTTCCTTTTCCAACACCACTGCTGTGTGCTTTTTCAGTTGATGCCATTAAACGATCTGGATGAGCCGGAAAACAAAGATCAGGGTTAAAATTAGGACGCAGCTATAACCTGGAGGGTTGTCCTTCGCATGTGTGATGACAGTGCTGGTAGGGTTGAGTTTTTCCTATAAGGACTATAGGATCTGTTATGGTACAGGAGGCTCTGTGAACGTGAAACGAGTCCTGTCCTATGGCACAAGAGTATCAAGTGTATGGCAAACAAAACTGACAGTCATCATTTCTGTCTAAGCCTAACCCTGACAAAGGATGATAAGTTAATGGCACAGTGTACTATTCATCATTAACCACCTGACTTTTGGGTGTCTGCCTAGGTTTTTATGGAATTATATGTTCTATCATACATACAAAACCCCTTTTAATAAAACCAAAATGCCCTTGATTTGTTGAGGCAAAAGAAAAAAAATCGCAGGGAGATACAGATATTGTGTTTGTCAATTTTCCATGTTTCGGAATTTCTCTCCATCATGTCTCCGTGTTTCCTATATGACTGTATTTCCCCTCTGTGACAGAAGAGGGCAGTATGCTCTCTTTCAACAGAAACCATACTGACACAGGGTCCACAACTCTTACAAGCGCCATATTATTTTTGTTGTTGTTGTGTGGTCTCCTGCATTGTGATGAGCCAAAGGAAGGAGTAACCCTCCTGCAGTCAGGCCTTCACATGTTGTAAGCCACATATATGGGGTCAAGCTGGTCAGCCAGAAAGCCATCTCTGAGGTGCATTCGTTGCTTCTCTCCTCTGGAGTTGATGGGGATGACGCCGGGGTCAACCACTACCACCACCCCTACGATGAGGTAGTGCTCCTCCAGAACAACGTTGGTGACCAGTGCCACCAGGTCCAGAGCCTCCTGCTCAGATCCCTCCAGCTCCACAACAACCACAAGAAGGTTTGTCCAAGTGAACACCGCACTAAAAGGAAACAGGAAGAGGGTGATTTTTTTTTTAAAAAGGCAGGAAGTTACATGCAGGAAAATTAACATTTGATATGTTTGGCACATGTAAATCGTGAATCATTCAAAGTGCATGGTGATAAAGCAGAGATCCATAACTGAGGTACATCTCACCATTCAGCTATGCTCTTATGAGAACGGATAACGGAGGTTTCGATGTCAATGGGGTGATACCTCATTCCCCTCAGCTCCAGTGTCTCATCAAGAGAGCCCACCACATATAGGGCATCATGGCGCTCTAAGACACACACACACACACAGAACGAGTGTCACAGATGTATCAGTTTGGAACTAGTGAGTCCAAAAAGCCTATTATATGTCCATCCTACACCAAAACAATGTGGCGAATGTGAGTCAAAGCAGGTACGGATCATTCTCACCTCCACTGGCATCAGTCAGCTCAGTGCGCCGCAGGAAGCCAAGGTAGCCCGTCCTCGCCCAGACAGTCTGGGTATCGCCAAAACTGAGTTTGGTGCTGAAGTGGTCAGCATGCAGGGCCTCCTCCCCATAAACGGTGTAGTAGCCTGTGGCATTGTGAGGACTGCTCACCCAGATCTATTATACACAGCCCAGTAACAGTAAGTGTTAAACGTTACACAGATGATTATACACATCCAGAGCACTCTTGCACAAATGATCGGATCTACCAGTCGATGACATCACATTTTAAGTGACAAACAAAGCTAAGTATTAAAGACAATGAAATGAGTGAATGGTAAAGGAGCAAGAAACTGCAGTGAAAAGCTCATCAGATTATTTCGTGACTTGCCTCTCCAAGATGGGAGTCACCTAAGGGTCCTTTGGTCTCTGTGTTTGCAATGATCACTTTCACTCCTGGAAGGATCTACAACAATTACCAGATCAGTTGAAGAGAAAAGCAATGCTTTTGCACCTTAAAGTCACTGATGTCATTAGAGCATGAATACATGACGCAAACCTTCCCAGATTCCATCAGTGGCAAGCTGTGCGGTGACCCTCTCTCAACTAGTCGAACCCTTGAGACAATGCAAATGAAGAACAAAATGAGCTGCTTTACTGTATATGTCTATTTTCATTACATTCATCCATGTTCAAATAGTGTGGATATTATATTCAAGTAAGCATCAGAATCTATTAGAAAATTAAAAGGCATATATTTCCAAGGTCAACTCTTGCTGTGACAGTGCTGCAGTGGCGCCCCCCACCTATCATGACGCAGAGCTCTCATATCCACATATACAGTGGTGGGGTCTGGTCCCGCTGTACCCTGGACAAAAACAAACATAATTCAATTATGAAACACATTCCATTCTGACATTAATAGTTGGGTGTTTTCTGAGTGGATGGGGACGTGGAAGCTGCTTATGACACAATTATTGACAAAGCAGGGAGGGGGAGGGGCAGCCAAAAGCCAGGCTACAATAGTAAGGGCACATACTCTAATGCTGGTGGGAAAAGCTACACTGCTAATTATTAGGAGCTGACAAGAAACTGTAAATTAGGCTATAGATTATTTCCATCAAGTATGTACCTCATGTAACAAAAAGGCAAATAAATAACAGAAACGTTAGATGTGAGCATCATTTGTTTTGATTAAACGTGCGACTGATTTTTAATCATTAAATCGTTAAATTAATTTTAAGTGCCGATTATGGTTGACAAGTATTGATTACATCTGTTTCGGGATTTAGATGTAGGTCAGAGGATGTCAAACCCTGTACAATTGTAATTTGTGAATACGGGCTAAACAAATAAAATTTGATTGATTGATTGATTTGTCATCATTAATGTTGTAAGCCTTGTCACAGCACATTATGTTTCCCATTGTTCCAGTGTATAGCCAGAGCTTAAGCCAGCAATGGGTCGCTGTATGAACATGGGACGCATGAAGCCAAGCACAGCTTTTAGCAACAGAGAATTCTTCAAAACTCAAATACTGGCAAATCTGTGTGTAGTATCGGTTAAATGCAGAGTTCAATTCCAGTGCGAAAAATGTATATATAATATGAAGGGGTAAAGCTAATATCCAGATAATAAACTTATGTAACAACTCTACATGTGGTAAACTGTTGACAATATTAGTCGATCGATTAAAAAACAAAACAGCTAAAAAGTTAAACAAAAATCAAATAGCACTTTTCAATTTAGAAAGTTTCCCAATAATAAATGAGCATTATTGCACCACTCATGATACTAGCTCATGGCATAATGTACTGTAATAGCATTAAGCAAAACATCACGGAACCATGGTTAAGCATGTACAAACATCATGCAAGATAAACAATAACACACACACACGCACGCACACACACACACGCACACAGACCCCACACACGCACACAGACCCCAGCAGTAGTGCAATGAGCTAATGGCCAACCAACTCCCACAGTACCTGCTCAGCCAGTTTCCCTAACCTGTTGGGCTGACAGGACAGGGCAGGACAGATAAATAAAGATATGTATATACATATACGTATATATATAAATGTGTGTATATTTATATATAAAAACACACATGCACACACAACAAACCCTTGCATACAAAAGAAATCAGAGGGATTGAAGAAACAAATGAAACAGAAGATTGAAAGGCCAAAGAAAGATGAGGAATCAAATTGTTCTGTGCGTCGTTCTTTTAAAAACCTTTACATTAAAACAAAGTAAAGGTGAAAACACAGACAGTGGACGTCCCCACTTCCTCCTCCTCCTCCTCCTCACCCCTGCAACAGCTACCTACCTGCAAACAGATTGCTACGTTCACCCTGCAGCCAAAGGTGGTGCTGACTGCACGTGGCGAAAGCCCCAAGTCCTTGAAGATCTTCGAGAAAGACTGAGTAAGTGCAATGCGAGGCCTTTCCTCTGCTACCACCATGCACGTACGCACACAGGACAGGTTGACATTTCGCAACTGGAGACAAACACAGAAGAGTTATATCAACAAAAATAAAAAGAATCGGGTTGTAGTACTTTCAGTATTTCTCAGTGTGCAAGACTGATGTGAGAGTTACATGCAAACCAACTTTTTGACCAACTGACCCGTAGTGCTTCAGTCTGGGAACCCAGGCCCTTGGTGCACATCTCCATGACTGAATATGAGCAGAAGGTGACTCGCACTTTGTACTGACTGACTGCAGCAAGCCAGAGAGATGCATTGCTCTCCAGCTCCAGAGGGGGAACCAGGATCGACTGATGGCCTGAGTACACACTGAAACAGAAACAAGCACATCCCAGCAGAGAGGCTGAGCGTCACTTTGTTCCGGCCACTAAGGCAGCCGCTCAAAATCCAAATCCAAATCCAAGTGCCATTATTCATTTGTTTCCGAGCTGCTGGTTTACCTGCAGAGGCACCAGAGAGCAAAGCCCAGGCCGCAGTAGGGGTCCAGACAGATGGCGATCTGCCGGGAAGGGTAGAGCTCACACTGCAGCTTGATGGAGCGACACAAGGCACTGGTGGCGGCGTGGGACATCTAAAAGAAACATGTCACACAACATCTTTAACTGTCAAAACACTGAACTAAAATTTAACTCTAAAACAAAACCCTGTGATTTGCAGATCCATTAGACAATCAATGTTGTTGAATTACAACGGTAAAGGCAATGCCAAGTACATGGCATGGCATGGAGGAATATGGAGATGCTGGCAATGTCTGTGTATTTACTGAACAGCACATCTACTTCGACCTACTTTGACCCCAGCTAGGATCCCTGTTGTGGACACACTGAAGTCCAGGTAAGCTAACATCTCAGGGGTTGGAGGCTTGTACATCTGGGGAATCTTCTTCCTGGGGAGGTCATCTGGGAAACAAGTGGGAGGGAGATATGGAAATGTTTGAATGTTTGAACTATAGCCAAGCGAATCACATCTCGTCTGTGCTGAGAAACAGAAAAGGTAACACATGAAAACAACAGTGTGTGTGTGTGTGTGTGTGTGGACATAGTTCACCTGTGTCCAGCACCATTGGCCAGCTCTTAACGTCCACAGCAGCAGCAGCCTCTTTGGATTTCAGCAGCTTCATTATTGCTTGGGTAGTCAGGATACATACGGACTTACTGACCTTTAACACACAGATACTACAGTATTACTACATAAACTACATTGTATCATATTATTTTAATATTTTATTGGTCGTAATAACTGCAGTGAGAGGGTTTTATTTATTTATTTAATTTTTGGTGTAGGCCAGCGAAATGAGTGTTACCTCAACAATCATTTTGACGGTGGGCAGGGTGGTGGCCAGGTTCTGGGGGTGAGGGGGCCTGACAGTGACTGGCACACAGCCAGCGTACAGGCAGCCATAGAAGGTGGCAATGAGGTCGATTCCTGCAAATAAATGGTTATATTGAACAAGGTTTCTGTATTTTACACCGTGTAGCTGATATGTGATTCAACAATAATGTAACAGTAGACTGGAAAAAAGGACTGTAATACTGTAAAAAATAAAACAAAACGAGTAGCACAGTGGCACCTCTTACCTGGAGGGTACACGAGTGCTACATGGTCTCCAGTGTTCAGGCGTCCCATCAAAGCCACAGCCACCCGCTCTGCCCGCTTGTGCAGCTGCAGACAGGAGGCTGTGCTGGCCACCGTGCCCTGAGGAGCAAGTTACATTTACTGGCACAACTATCTTTATTTAACTTACAATAAGACAGCTTGTTGGAAATCTATATTTCTGCATCAGTCTAAAGGAGTATCAAAATGCATCTGTTTTAGTCATAAACAAACATGACTTTTACTTTTTTTTAGTATAAATTAATTGTTTTTCAAATTCATGACCGTTAAAGTCATTATATACAGCAGCATACAAATGTTGCTGTGACAAGACAAAATATCCTACAGTGAAGCCATACATTTAATCTGTATATACCCTTTATTTGATTCATGGTAAAGAGATGGCCAATAGTACCTTAGCATTGAGAACAAGGAACAGAGGATGGTCAGGAGTAGCCTGTGCTCTCCACTGTAGCACATCCTGTATGTATAGGAACTATAAGAGAGAGAATCAAAAACAGGTTTAATTACAGATGAGTCAAAGTCTAGTAGTGTATGGTACCGCGTGGGTGTTTTGTGATGGGGTGCAGAATATGTAAAGCTGAGAAATGTCATGAGTATAATGACAACATACATCAAATCCTCATTCATTCAAGTAGCGTACTTGGGATTACATACACTTGTTTATGGATTCTTACCCGTCTCCGCAGTGCATGTTTGGATGGGATGAGTGGGTGAAATGAGGATGAATACCTTACGTGCCTGGTCATTGTCCTCAAGTTGTGCCACATCTCTCCCACAGGCTTGTGCTATCCTCTTGCCTGCCACTAGGTTCCCCACAATCATAGAAGCAGGACCAACCTCTGTCCGACATAATAAAAAAAAAAAAAAAAGTCAGTCAAATAATGCAATTAAATGCCCCTAATATTTGTTTTCTAAACCTGATCGTGTGGTGTTGCACCTGGCTGTTTCTGTCTTGGCTTGGGCAGGTTGGTGACACACGTGTGCGGGCACATGAGGACATTGCAGGGGTGTAATGCACCCTCAAGGAAACGCTGTTTGGTCTCAGATATGTGGATGCCGCCCAGCGGAGCCTTGGGAAGCGTGTTGGCTGGCACCAGAGCCAGGCAGTACACCCCGACCTGGTGGATGCTGTCTATGGCCTGACAACAGAGGGTAACATATGCAACAGCAGAGGAGAACTTAAAAAATAAAATAAAACAAGTACAGTCGCCAACACAGATGATACAGAGTGATAATATGAGAAAAAGACAGGGATGAGTACCTGAAGGACACGGCTCATCCACTGGAAACTGTCCTCCTCAGAGGCATCTGGCCTCTGTTCTGCCACAACGACGATCCTCTCATCGTGCAACACAGACACAGAAAACACCGCTATCCTGCAACACACGACGAAACACAACTCTCATTACAGCTGGACAGGCTTCTTCAGTCAAGATGGCGATGTCCTGTACTATCTCAGCAGAGACAACAGTGGAAATGAGGCAGATACATGAGGTGTAGTGTTTCATGTGTTCCAGGTCTTATACCTTCCCCTGTACACAAACTTCATGGGTTCCACTGCCAGAGCTGTGGCAACTACATCATCAGCGTTGTGTCTCCGCCCGCTGACCACCATCAGCCCATCCATCTTCCCCACAACAAATACAAGGCTGTCCTGTGGGCAAACGAAAAGTTCCTGTTGTTATATGGCTATTAAAAGTGCACCGTGCATTTGAATAATTTTTTTATCTTATCTTCACAGTTACACAATTTATGTCTTGTATTTTATCGTTCTGATCAATGCACATTACATCTGAAAACGTGTGTGTGTGTGTGTGTGTGTGTGTGTGTGTGTGTGTTACGGTTATATATCTAACATGCTTTTAACTCATTGTTATTTTAGAGCTATGAGTCAGACATTCAAGTGAAGGAAGGTTAAATGAGATGGATCTTACTGGTCCCACGAAGCCCAGCAGTGAAGTCCTGGTAAAGGGTCTGTCACTGATGGGAACCCCAGACGATGTTACAGGGATGGTCTGCAACAGGCAATACACATGTACGGATGAAGTACATTCAAAGAATGGACTACAGAATAAATACCGTGACATATCATCAGATGAAGAAATGAGAGACTCACCTCAAAGATGTTCTTGGTCATGCCTGGGAGGCCATAGTATGCTACACCAGTCGTACCAGAGCTCATGCAGATCTCTCCAACCTCGTCCGTCTGACAGAGATAAGGTGTCCCTTCCACTCGCACAACACAAACAAGAGCTGGAGACGCACAAAGACGACAAAAGATTTCAACATCACATCAATGAAATATTATGTAAAGTGCTGTAAACATCTAAATTGGTCTACAGATTCCTATTTTGAGTGCTTCATTCTCAAACAACCTTTAGCTGCGCTATAAATAAAAATACCAAATTTCACCATGTCAGTGAGAGCAAATGAGCTCTCGCTAATGAGCAGCACAGTGCACTGTACCTCCAGGCATGACCTGTCCCACATCCTGCACTGTGAGGACAGAGAGTTTCTCCTCCGTGTCCACGCGGATCACACTGTGGCTCAGCCCGCCCATAGACAGCACCGCCTTCCCCGGAGGAGGAACACCCATCTCTGGAGGTCTGAAGGACAACACACATTATTACAACACACATCCCCGATTTGTCAGAAGCCAACACTGTCACTTAATTACAAAAAATATACGAGTCATTATTGCCTCAGGACATTATTTTTATTACAACACTTACACATGAAAAAAGAGGCAGATATGATGTGTCAGTGAGATACAGACTTTGTTGCTTTATTGTGAAATTTCTGGACACACGTATGAGAATAAAAGTATTTCTCATTTTAAAAACAGACATCATTTCTATTTGTAGCATTTGTTTTAAGTCTGTCTGTCATCATACGCCTCCCTCTGTAACTGAGCTTGGCGATATACAGAAATCTGTAAAATCCGACTAACGATGCACAAATCCCCCTCCTCCTCCTGCAGGATCCAGCTGATGCTGCAGACGCAGCGTGATATAACAGCTAAGCAAAGAGGTGATGAAAAAGGGATGGCAGGCTGCTTTGTTTCAATAAAACGCAGTAACGGCAGCTCACCTGCGGATGGCGACAGTCATGGCTTCTGAAGAACTGGCACATGGACAGATCACCTCAGGTCGCAGCCCACGTGCCTGAAACACATTGAGGAAGGCATCGCAGGAGGATATCGACCCTGTGGTAAAGCACACGCGCACACACACACACACACACACACACACAGATACACAACCATAGAAAAAAATAAAGACATTTATACAGCTGCTGGGTGTTTGATGAGGTTTTTTTTTATAAAAAGAGACACCCCAGGTGAACTCACATGGGTTCGCTCCATCAGCTACGATCAGCATGCGCAGTGAGCCCAGGCTGATGTCTCTCTGGTCTCTCTGAGCCAGCAGAGACCAGTGCATGTCCCTCGATTTCACCACCGCTACCCGGGCTGCACAAGGGGACACAAAGACAAAGAGACAATGGAATCCTCCAATCAAGACCTAAGTCGCCCAGGATGACAGCCAATCACAGATCACAACAGCAAATAGCAGCACGGTGTGACTCAGTTGCCAACAGGTTACCCAGCAGAGCTGAGACCAGAAAGGAGTTGAATTTTATTCAGTACTGCACGCAGGCCTCCTGTCCTCGACCTCCACACACCCAATACAAATGAGCTGGAAATCAATGAGCTCCAACAAACTATTGCTTTAATGCATCCACCCCTGTCAAATGTACAGTGAGAATCAAGTGGATCAAGACTCATTTTCATCACATTACCTTTCCTGCTAAACTACAATAATGAGTCCTCTTTTTTTAAAGGGCAGAAATGCTATAAGCTTATCGGTGGTAAAAAGTGACAAATGCCAAGGTGGACTGACCCTTGTATGTGTGAACCTTCTGTATCCAGGAGAGCGGGTTGACTTTCATCAAGGAGTAAGGGATGCTGATCACATGCATCCTATTCATCACGCTCTGCCAAGGAAACACAAGCAGGTGATCATCGGAATAAAACACAAGAGCATGTTGGTGCTGAAACTCTGGAAATTCAGATATTTAAATGTGTAGCAGCAGATGATGTATGAACTATATGTAAACTCCACTGCATGTCTAAGACCAGCTAAAGGTTAAGATGACTGTGTGTTAGAAAAAACTTTTCTTACAAGTTTCAAACTCTTGATTTATGAGGCAATATATTTCTGTCCATCAGGACTTTGTTCGTTTAAATGCATTTACATACAGATAAACCGCCCATAGGGAGAGAGTCAGTCAGATGAATGACCTTGTCTCAGCAAACACAGAGCAGAGCTCCTCCATCTCTAATTATATAACCATCGGATTAGTGTTAGCAGAGGCGTCAGATGACTCACTGTGAGAACACCGTGCCATAATCCTGCTTCCCTCTTGAAGTCCAGGACGTTGGTTATGGTTTCACCTGCAAACCAAAATGGAAGTCTTGACAAGGGGCAAAAAAAGGGTTTGATACGTCCAACATCTACATTTTCTAAAATTACACAACCATGAGTTTAGTTATGGCAGTACTGGATTAAGAGTCAGAGACAGATACAGGGAAATCTCTAGGGGGCACTGGTGCAGTCGGAAGTTTATTTGGAGCAAAACTGGGACACCAGAGTGGAGGCGGTGCCATACTTTCTCTTTCTTCTCACACAGGCACGACCCAGGTCCAACATAAAGACACATAACACACAGAGCTGCTGTATTTATCAAACCAGACTGTAATTACACTCTGATCTGTGAGCAGTGCTAAATCCTAATGCTAAACCCTGTAATATCAGAGATTATAAAGGCGGCAATTGTAATGAATGTGCACCAAGGTATCAAAGCTGAAAAAACGTACATCAAATAGTTCCACATTTTTATCAGTGCTACTGAGTCTAAGTGTTTCAAAAGCGTTGGCAGTGTGTCCTCTTCACCTTCAGTGTAGCCACAGGCCTGTGTGAGGGCATGACAGTGAGCCAACATGGCTGTATGTGACACTGTGATCCCCATGGTGCTTCCTTCCTTGCTGGTTTTATACTGAAAACAAGAAATTTATTCCAAAAATTAGATATGGATTATATGATAGAGCGTTAGCAGATCGTTAGAAATACATGAAATCTAAATAAAAAATATAATCTCAGATTGAATCTCTGTAAAATCAGTAAAATTACTCTTACCTCTATGTAGGCGATGTCATTACTGGCTTCACGTACTGGAGGGTGCCAGTCTTTTGGAGGCTTTACAACATGCTTTCCATCTGTCACAAACCACAGCAAGCGTGGCCAGCCTGCAGAGACACAGACACAGACACAGACACAGACACACACATGAAATGACTGCACAGAAATACAGTCAAAATAATAATAATTTAAAAAAAGACAACAGACTGGAAACAGGCTGTGAGCAGGCTGTACCTTTGAAAGTGGCTACCTCCCCAGTTTGTGCTTTGGGCAGGCCTTTCTGACAAGCATCAGTGGTCAGTGCCAGTGTGACGCTGCAGCTGCCCAACAGAAAGCCAATCTGTTGACTCCCTGCATCCTGAGGGACCAAGGAGAACGAAAAACTGAAGTTCATACAGAAAAACCTGGGCAATTAGAAACTGTGACGCGATGATCAACAATGAAGAACAATACAATTTAGAGCATGCAGACTTTGGAAGCTGAAACAGGCAGAGGAGGAAGGATGAGGATTGCATCTTAGATGAAAGCGGCAGCAGCTGAGGGAGCAGGGTGACAGCCAATCACCATTAGAAACCCGACTGCCGAGCATCAAAGCCCGATCGCAGCAAGACTAAAACCCAGGATCTGACACACACTCACTCATACTTGATTGGATGTGCAAATGAGCTTACAGCGAGACTCAACGCTGAGCAAACCATACTGTGCATAAGCTGGACGGGAGGGGATGAGGAGAGGCAGAGGGGAGGAAAAGGAGGGCAAAGAAAGAAAGAAAGAAAGACGTGATGCCAGAGTAAGTGAACGAGCGTGTGACTCACATGAACAGTTAGCCTATAGTCTAATATTTTGATGGGAATTACACATAATTGCACCTAACGCAGGTCTCATTAATTACAGCACAGCGTCTGCCAACAGCAGGCTTTGAAAGGACAATCAGGAACAGGCATTAATATTTAGCCTGTGAAACTAATGTGGATCAGCCTATGAAGCTCGAGCTGATGGATGTGTGAGAAAAAGGCAATGCATTATGCCTCTTTGTAATTGGAGCATTTAAATGGGCACCATGCCACAGTTTGCGTCAATGCAAGTTACTAAAAACTGGATGTTCACACAAGCCAAGATGCGATCAGACTCAGTCGTCGCTATTCTTTGGTTCCTTGGGGTCAGGTGTCCAGCAGGGGTCACTATTTCTCTACAATGGTTATGTGGATGAGCTCAAAATGTCAAGGTCCCAGGAGACACTAAGTTTTTGTTTTTGTCTTTACCTTTCTGGTCAGCGGCACTTCGATAGGCACAGGTACCAGCTCTGCCAGGAGACAGCCGTAGAAGGCCACCATGAACATCACTGGATCGTTGTTGGGGAAAACAAGTGCAACCTACAGGGTGTCACACACAGTGTGTCATATTATTTGTTTATTTTATTGTGTACAGTTTTTGTTTCCAGTAAAGGGTTTGGGAAACAAAGAGACTTACTCGGTCTCCAGGCATAAGCAAAGGCTCATTTCTGGTGCTCAGCTTGTGAAGAAGAGTATACGCCAGTTTCTGACTGCGGGTCCACAGTTTACCTGCAGGGGCGAGCATGCTGTTCCAGTTATTTCCTTTTTAATTAACATCCCACTCCCTCAGATCAACAGTGAAGCACAAAAGATCAGATTAAAAAAAAAAAAAACACATACAGAGGCAAACATATAATTCAAATAGAGGACACTGAAATAGATCACATAGAGCAGATGAGGAGAGGTGTTTTGAAGGTCTCCCTTATATGTTTGCATAGATCATCCACAGTCTGGCTCCTACCATATGTGAGTGTGTAGACAGGCTTGCCGCTGTTGTCCAGTGCCGTCAGACAGGGACTCTTGGGCTGAGTCGAACCCCACCGCTGTAAGGCTGCTGGCAAGGAGGGGGGCCAGTTGGCGCCCACGCCGAGAGGCTCTCCTTCAAGGGAACTCATCTGCTGGCCTTCAGGCTTCGGCTGGTTGGGATCTGGCTGCTGGACTAAATACATGAGAAAGACAACGTGCTGAGGATGAATTTAATGGACAGTTTGTACAACTGAGGTATTTAAGAATCTTCTTTTATATATATATATATTTATATATATATATAAATTTATATATAATTTAACTGAGCTGGCAAATAAAACACCTCCATCAGGAGCTGGTAGGGTTCGCCTGCTCCCATTTTAGCTTTGTGTGTGTTTTTCTGCGCACAGCAACCAAACCACCACCAGAGGATTTCCATGCAACAGCATCGGTGTCAGAATCAGAGCGGCTTTACAATTACCTGCTAATGTATTACTCTTCTTGCTGCTTTTTTTTTTCCACATTCCGTGTTTATTCAGTCTTGCTGGGTACCACCCAAAACCCATGTTATGCTGGCCAGAACAGAGGAAGTGCTTAGACAGGGCTGGTATGTGTGTTTCTGCACCCTGTATGATCTAACCACACCCTTGGCTCACCTGGTGGTCTCAGCTTTGACAAGACAAAATAACAACCGCTGATTTAAAACCGACTTCTGACTGTTGATTTAGGAGGCGCAGTGAGGTCAATGTGACATTTTTATCTCAGCTGCAACAAGAATTAGATAAATACCCGATAGAGAAATTGGAAAGCAGCAGATTTTTGTCGTCTGATGTACCCGTCACACTATACAAGAGCAAGGGTGTAGAATTTGGCATCGAACAGCTAAAGGCTCTGATCAGCATGCATGAGACGCCAAAGAAATGGAGATGCTTTTTTTCATGATTTATTGATTCAATAAAGGGAATGTGTTTATTTTCCAAGCCAGCTTACCATCCAAAAGCTCCTCAAAGTCATCCACGAAGAACTCTCTGAGTGGAGGACGCTTCGGTCTCTTCAGGGTGTTGAGCAGCTGCTGGATTTTAGACGAGACGCGACTGTTGACTGGAACACCTGTACGATGAAATCGGAGGGAGCGGAAAGGAAAAAGTCGAGGGAATGTAAACATGACAACATAAAGGTATGGAGGAATACAGTCATGGCAACCAAGAGTGTCAGGGTGGAAATGATGCATGGAGCAGGTGGGAGAGGACACGGTCGAGGAGGACATGAGCACAGACAGATGGAGAGATTGATGGGAACGGAGGAGAAACGAATGAGGGGAGGACAGAGAAGAGGAAGAGTCAGTGTGGTGCTGTAATGTGACATAGAGGACAACCAGCTGTCACTCACACTGTGACAAGACAACAAGACGGTGGACAAGGTCCTCTTCAGTTACCTGGAGGTCAGAGGTCATAGGATACGCTCCAGAACCACTCAAACACCTTACAGGCAAAATAAATAAAACCAGGAGCCGCTTCGCCTGTTGCCTGGCAACCACAACGCCCTTTTCTGCACTAAATGATTCATGAGACGTCTCAAAAGGAGTCTGTTTTACATACGCTCTGCAAAAACCATAACTGTGGGAGGACACGATCAACTTCAGCCCAGCCAAAACCAATTAGGTATCCATATCATTTGACGTGTACAGTATGTTTACACTGATCAGCTTATAGGCTTATTGTTGTGAACTGAAAGACAGGAACAAGGACATACTCAAAAACTAACAAACATGACAACAACACAATAACTCTCATAACAGGTCAAAGATTATAGACGAGAGAAAAACAGCACTCGATATGAGGCACCAGAGAGGGCGTCCAGTTTTATTTGCCTCATATTTCAGGCACAGGCACGTGTAGACTATAATCACCACTGGACATTGTTTCCTCCATATGATTTCATTCTTAGTCGGGGGTGGGGGTGGGGGTGGGGGGTCTGTGTCAGACGTCCCAGACAGCCACAGGAGACAAGGCCACAGCTGCATGAAGCTAGCCTGATACATTTTACTATAATAAGCCGGGCTCAGACAGACTCAGCCTCCTCCTGCTGGGACAGATGTAGCAAGAGTAGACATGTGAGGGTCAGTGCAGCACCTGATGGGCCAATTAGACATCATCCACCCACTCATGAGCTTTGATCATTAATCTCACAGCAAACCAGGACCTGTCTGTAATGATGACTCCAATTAATGTTTTAACGATTTCACAATTTATACACCCACAGCACTCAGTCTCTGTGGTTTCCACTTTGTGCATTTGTGCATAAAATGCCACACCAGGTCTTTGCAGTCAAAGTAAAAGTATATGATAAAGAGAGCTCATAGTTATTATGTATATTTATTTAAAGAAATACCATGAAAGGATGAATGATAATTGTTAGTTAGCTCCTTCGTATGTTTTCTGACCCTGGTCATGAAGCCCAGCTGCTCATAATGAAGAGATCTGTCCAAACCAACAGAAATAAATCATCCAAACAGCTGAGTACTAATTTAACTAGAATACATTTTCAGCCGTGGATTAACATTCATGTTTGCCACTAAGCATTTACAGCAACAGGATGTGTATGAGGGTGACTCAGCATACTGGAGTGCCCATTCATTGTTATAAAAGAACGTGTCACCCAGTCCAAGAGCGTGTCCTGTCATTTATTTTAGGCTTGGGACAACATTGTTGTGACTGCAGGGTTTCCTTACGAGGTCATACTCGAATTGAGCACAAGGCACCTGGCAGAGAATGGTCCAAAATGCTGGAAAAGTTAGAAACACTGAGAACTGCTCGAATGGCAAAAGGTAATGAATGGAAATGTGCAGAACCTGCTGACAGAGCCAGCGATGTGGTCCGGCCTATCTGCCCTATCTGGATTTTATGCAGGCTGTGAATGGTGTCAGAATAAAACAGCAGGAAACAACTCAAGCTGTTTGTTAATAGAAGAAGAGGAGCTGCACTGGATGGACAAAGTGGCACGGTTTCATAACTTTCCAGTATGAAAAATGTTGACGAGGAATGAATAGAAAATAGCAAAACATTGTGGAAACATGTTTTAATGGGATGTTGTAGTACACCCCCGACTCTGGATCTTAGAAATACATCCAATAACCTGTTAATAGTATTGATTCAATATTGGTTTGGGTTTTTACATGGGATTTGCTGACAGGAGCAACATTATATTCAATGTCAACATGCTAATTATTCATAGCTGTGAGTGATAATTATGTGTCACCTTTTTCACATTACTGGTTACAGTGCTATTAATGTGAAGAGCATTTAGGTTCGACATAGCTTCATTATCCTCGAAACGTAAAGCGTTTGCAGCACACACACACACACACACACACACACGCACACACACACACACACACACACACACACACAGCTATGCAAACAACACACCCACGAGCTCCGAGTATATTTTTGGAAAACACATGGTTTGGACAAGTGCTACACCTGACAGTATAAGGGGAAGGCGGCAACACTGACGTGCACAAACACAAATGCACACACAGCAGAGTGCACAAATAGCAGACTGCCACAAAGTTGGAGGAACAGTTATAAATACCATCCATTAAACTGAGGGATCCTTCACTTCTCCACTCACAGCCTGGAGGAGAGACACATCAGGATGTCAGTGAAACTGCACTATGAACTTAGTGAGTGTGTGTGTGTGTGCATGCGTCTGTGTGTTTGTCTGTGAGTGTGTGTGTGAACTTGTGAGCAATCTAGCAGCAGCCAGATGTAGATAGCTCAGACTGTTGATGCTGTGTCTATTTTTGTCCTTTTTCCAATAACCGGTGTTGAAAAAAACATGCATAGGAGACAAGGCTTTTAAACATCTTGCATAATACACAATACAAGAGAAGGGATGAAAATATGACAGTTTACCACCTTTTCATAAAACCGTCCACACACAAGTTTCTAGCATTCATTAACAGCAAAGGCCCAGAACACATATTCCAAACGGCCAGGGATCGATGGCAGAAACATAACATACATAACCGTAGCATTGAACTTCATTTACAAGTAGTTTCTTTTCTTTGAATGAATGGAGAATGGTGAGTGACAGAAATGCATTGTTGCTGCTTTTTAAGAAATGAAGCAACTAAAATACACACCCAATAAGAGAAAAAAAAATACCAGCTTAATTAGTCTGATTTCACCACCAACTATTGATTAAACTGCAATGCATCTATTACCAGTATGTGTGATGGCCTATCTGGAAACTGCCGGTACTGACTAGTCTGGACTGCTTTCTAATAATCTGGTTCAAGATCCAGGACTCAAAGAATTTACTTTTTCATTTAAGGGCTTTGGTTAAATTACATTCCTCTCTAAAGCATTTGTTATCCATGTTTTGCATTATTTAAGGAGATAAAACATTAATATTGGAGATTTTTAACGGATGTTGTTACCATGGCGACAAGGAGGGTTGGTCAGCAGCTTGTCTTAGTCTGTCTGAATAAGACAGAGGGACAGACGGCGGGGGAGAAAGGGAAAGGGAGGTGACTGTGCTTCTGAGTGTGTGTATGTGTGTGTGTGTGTGTGTGTGTGTGTGTAAGTAAGAAACTCACCATCTGCAGTCTCCATGACGCTGGTGTGGTGGTTGTAGCCACGGGAAATGCCTCGCACCGAGGCCACCTGGGGCCGCTCCGCATGGAGCGAGGAGTGCTCTGACAGCCCTGTCACATCAGGGGGTGCTGAGTGGTTATCTGTGATGAGTGGGGCGTTGTGGGTTAAAAGGTCAAACGCCAGGCCTACTTTAGACTACTGCAACTATATGAAAGTGTACTTAACACGTTAGCAAAATACGGACATGACAGCTTCAGTTTGGAGTCTTTTAGTCATCTGTAAGTGAAAAGGCTTTCATTGTAGGAGATGTATTGTATTTAGTTTTAACTAGGCGTCAGCTACCTGCCAGACTGATGCATGAATCCTCCCATTAAGCAGCCAGTTTTGCATCATTGAGGATGACTGCTTAGTATTATTAACAAGCTGACATGAATTAGAGCTGGGGGTGCGGGGGTGGGGGAGTGAGGGGGTTATTGACAGCAGCTCATTCAGCTGCACTCGCTCCTGCTCTTTATGTCAGAAACCTTGAGGAGGCGAGTCGGACAAAAAGATGGACAGATCCCACTTCCAAGGGAAACCACACCAGCAACATGGACACACACATACAACAGCAAGACAGCGTCTCAATTTGCCGCTGCCAAGAGGCAGGTGGTGATAACTCAGCAGAATCCTTACGTACTTGCTTGTGACACGTGCATGGCAACATGGAATGAGTAGCTTTGACAGGGAGGTGGCTGTGAGCCCTTTCACATGACTGAATGCCAGTGAGATGGCGACTAATTAGACAGACGTGAATCAAAACTTGTTTCCTTTGTTATTGATGTACAGGGCATCACTGTTTGTCTACAATTGAACTGCAGTTGTGCAAAATTAACGGGGGGGGGGGGGGGGGGGGGGGGGGTGGGGGGAGGGGGCCATGGGGGGGGGGGGGGGGGGGGTGTTAATGGGTAAGCCGACAACTTAAGAAATTAAAACTAAAAAAAGGAAGGTGATCTCTGTCGTGCTGCAGGACAGCAGAGATCACCTTCTAAACAGCGGTGCTTGTTGTTCAGTCTGTAAACAAAGTGGGTTGTTTAATTGGCCCAGGGCAGAAACTCTCCACGCTTCTTCCCTGCAGCTCTGTCAGTCAACTGTCTGTCATAGTAATGCAATCATCTAAACCGACATGTGATGGCAAGTGAGGCTGCATGTGTCACTGACCTAGCTGGGTGTGTGCCATGAAGTCGGCCAGTGCAGTAGCGGCGGCGTTGGCGTTGAGAGCTGCGTGGGCAGTGGTGTTGGTGGTGGTAACGGATCTCCCTCCTGGGTGTGATGAGGTGGATGACGCGGAGGATGAGGTGGACGAGCCCTGGATGACACGGTTAAACCAGTGCTCAACGGCTGGGTGGCCGTGGCCCTGGTAGGGCGTGGAGGTGGCCAGACGTCCCTGCCGGCGCAGTGAGCCCTCATCTTCTGATGCTGAGGAGGTGTCTGTGTTTGACAGGTCAAGACAGGCCAGCGTCAGAACAGTGGACAAAGATATGAAGTTGTCTCCAGAAGAAAAAAAAAACAACAAGATGGAAAAAACATGGCAATGAAATGCTTCAGCAGGAGTTAGATGACAGACTGATGATACACTGTTGATGATTCCCATGGAGACAAAAGCCGTTGGGCTGAGATGTTACATGTTTCTAAATATCTCAGAGCTTGCCTTTGACATCTGACTGTCTGTAAGACTGCCACACACACACACACACACACACACACACACACACACACACACACACACACACACACAGGCACACATTAAGTATATGTGCATTACATATAAAGTGCAATACATTTCTACATCTGATGGAACCGAGAGATGTATATTTGCTGAGCAAATTAAGCGTGGTTACGAAAAACAATGTGATTCTGATTTAGGTCCTGGGCTCTCGGTGTGTTGAAGACACTGAGCCCCAGCCCCCTGAATGGAAGAGCTGGTAGGATTTAAATGATGTGTAATAGAGAAAGAACTGTGTGTAGAAGAATTGTGTAACACAAGGCAAAACTAGCCTGTGAATATTCTCATTCATCCAGGTCATAGTTATCTCGAGGAAACTGCTTTTCAATTTCGGCATAGATGGCTTCCTTTACTCCTCATTGCCTCTAAGAACAACAGCTGTTCACAAATGACCTCATGTGACTCCAACGACTGTCATCATTGTCGTCGTCACAATTGACCACTAACGAAGTCAAAAACAACTTTTCACCACCCCAAACGACCATCACGCTAACGACTCTCGTTGGATAAATGGATCATTGGCAATGTGACCGCCTCCTAAGAGGTTAAATAGTTGGACCTCCACACCAGCTAGCTGGACTAGTCCCAGCCTAGTCAAGCGAGCATGAACTGATGAAGCCTCTTGGATGAGAGGTGAATCGTATTCAAAGACAAAAAAACAAAATCCAGCTGCGTTCGATTCAGTGTCCTCGAGACAAGGCAAAACTGTGTTACACAATTGAATCTACATATTACACCAAACAATACAAGCTTTTTCAGGAAATACGTTCTATATGGTGCAAATTACTCAAAGTTACATGTCTACTGCAATATGTAATTCAGTTAATTATAGTATAATCATATGTTAATGCTATATTAATTAATGTTGAAGTACAGTCCTAAAAAAGGTGTAAAAGAGTAGTCTGCCTGTTATTATTCCATGGACAGAACCCGTCACTCAGGCATCTGTGAGCAGCTGGTCTGAGCAAAAACAACCCAAACAGCATGAAGTTCAAAGTACGGTAAGGATCTTTAAAAATGAACAAATTCCACTTCTTCTGCCAAGCTCATAAAAAGTCAGCTCTCTCAGCAGGATCCCTGATGTTGCACAGGATCAGGCCGCTCACTGCGAAGTGCGTTCTGCAGACAACTTAAACTACTCAAATACTCAATAGTTAGAAGCTGTTTTCAAAATCAACAAGCGAGGCCACACTTCCCCAGTCATTCATCAATAGGTACAAAGTACAAAACTCATTCACGTGTCTCACAATGCTGCACTGAAGTCTCTGCACGTGTCATAAACAAAGCTTTGGTGATGTGGGAAATCTATTCCAGGTTCCACTGAGGGGATGAGCGAGACATTCTGCAAACAGAGATTAAGCCTGTGTGTATGTGTGTGTGTGTGATCAGCACATGCCTGATGAATGTTCTCTAAACTAATGAGCCTTCTTGTGATTAATCTGCCGACTAATCACTCACACTGCGTAATTACAAGTAAAGTCCACCAACTGGGAGCCTATACGGCTCCTCAGGCAACATCGTGGCCTTGCAGAGGCTGTCAGAGGAGGCCAGAGGAGCACCATTACAACAAGTTCAATTTTATGTCTCTACAACCAGCAGGCTCGTGGGGTTTATCTCGCATTTATGATTCTGTTTGTTATTTGTCCGCCTCCTTCCAATCGCTCTCAGTAACCTTGACATAGTTACACAAAGGGATAGGGAAAGAAAGAGTCAGGAAACATTTGTTAAGTAGAAACCGAGGGGTGGGGAAGAAAGTATGAGAGAAAAAAGAGGTTATTAGTCATAGTTATACAGACAACAACCAACAAGACCAAGTGGTGGGAGAGTCAGAGACAGACAATATTGTGTTCAAGCAAAAAACAGACAAATGACAGTATATCAGCTGAGCTACAGCCCAGCAACAACGATTAAATCCCATTAGGTGAAGTGACATTTTAATGTAATGTAAAATTTGGAAAGTAATTATAATGACTATACTGTGTGCAAATGTGATTTGACAATTGGACCATCCATATTCAATCTTTATTTCTTTACACTAAAATGTTAAATGACATTTATCAATGACAAATGTGTGCACTAGCACAGAAAACAAGACTATAGGTCTGTATCTGAGGCACATTAGTGCTTCAGCAAAATGCTAACACAGTCACAATAGCAACCCAATGTTTCTTGAGATATTTCAGTCCTGGGGAAAGTGATGGACTGACAAGCCAGCTTTTTCCATGACTGATCAATGTGTGTTGAAATATTAAAAATGTAACCACAGTGCCATTAGTGCCTAAAAAAGAACCATAACAAAATCACCAATGATAAAGCCTTTCTAATGTTTGATACAGAATGTTTTCTACAATCAAATATGACAAATGTTTTGAGGATTTAGTAATTTAGAAAAAACGACACAACAACACAAATGGTTTTTGTGCCTTCAAACATAAGCCATAATGTGGTAAAATGACAGAAATTCAAGTGTACACACTACAAACTGTTATAAAACCAGGCGAAAGGTCGACATTTCCAGACCATGTTAAAAATCTGATTATGCATTCATTATGCAACTCATGTGGGAAGGTCTGCCTGGGAACATGACAATGTGAACGGAGTCCTTTATTGTCACAAAGACTGGACACATTCATCGCACTCCGCATTTCTTTCCAGTACAAACTGCTTGGCAACATCATCTTTGTTTACTGGACGCAATAAAGAGTCAGCATCCTGCACACTGATGCTGAGAGGGAGCACACTAAACAACACTGTGTGATCATACAGTGCAAACAGAGGTCTCACCTGGTGGGGTACAAGCCTCAACCGATGACTGAACTAGCACAGATCGTCGCTTCGATGGCATTGGCATCTTCCTCTCTTTGTACTTGGCCAAAGCTGCTTGGACGGCTTCTGTGTGCAAATCTAAGGCCACACGGCAAAAACAGTTTAGCACACAGCATATGAGAAAAGTGCCAGTCATTTGAAACGTTTTGTCAGTGCGGACACATCATTACCAGATCTGAAGCGTTCATCCCGGGTGTTGGCAGCCCGGGACTTGTTGTGTTTGGAACCTGGAAGAACAGCCTGGGAGGAGGCCTGGATTCTGTTGTCAATCTGCAGAGAAGGGTCTACACCTGCAGAGAGACAAGACCAAAACAGTCCTGGTAAAAGACAGGAGAGAAACAAAAAGATCCAAAAGCAGGAATATTAATATCAAAGATATGAGCACGTGGAATATGGTGTTATGGACATGGAGCAATATTGCCACCAGCTGAATGGTAATCCCTACATCGGCTACATTATTCTAATGCAGCGGCTTGGGGCTGAGAAAGTTCTCACTTTAATTAATCCAGCCTGTCGCAAATGTAAATTATACAGCCATGGGATAAGGGGGGTGTCAAAAAGACAACTTCTTCTTCTTCTAAATGATGCTTTCTAAAATGATCAGGCTCTCAGACGCATCACCCTCGCTGTCCTCTGCATGACGCAGGCAGTGATTCATCATTTGAACTTTGTTAAGGGAGTAATGGTTAATGTCAAGAGAGAACGTCTAAGACAACCGCCTGAAGGAAAGTCATGGTATGAGCTGTATTCGGAGTCCGCTATCGGCCTCGCTTCCTTCCCTTGTGATTTGTATTTGAAGTATGTGGAAAAGGGTAAACTCACAGGGTCGGGGGGAAGGAATTCTGACAAGGTACCATCCCATTAAATGAAAAGAAAGATGTGCCATGTAAACCTGTCCAACAGGTTTACATGGTACATTTTCTTGGATGGGGGACAAAGACAAGACTGGCATGAAAAGTATGCTCCAACTACATGCATTTCAGTTTCTGTATAAACTTTTTATATTATTCTTGTCATCTGACCCTGACTGCATCAAACCCTTCTCATCCTAATTTGCACCTCAATCAGATTTGATTGTCTTAACATCATGATACGTTATGATATGTTAAATATCAAAAGTAACAGTAATGTTGTGGTTAAAGAGAAACAAGGTTAACCACAAAGCTGCATATGACCACACTATGGACAGATCTGAGGTTCAGCTTCTGCTGGGATTTATCGAGTGAACCACTACGGATGTTTTTACCAACATCTCACTGGATGGCTGGTCAGACACCAAGCCAGCACGCCATCAGCTCACCAGGCCTTTCAGCACCAGCTTAAAAGGGGATCAGTGATCCCCACAATGTCAGCGCCAATCAGACAGCACAACACGCCGCAATGCTGAGCAACGTTCACAAATACCCCAACTTAATCCTTTCAATCATAATATAGCCATAACCCCCACACGGCCACATACACACACATCAATACATGCTGCTCCTTATATCCCTCTGACAGCCCAGTCAGACTATGGCCTTTTCCAGGCTCCCACAGGAGACAGGTCTATATAACGAGCCTGGACACCACACCAGGTTGCTGGGCAGAGCACATTTCGGAGACGCACGACACTGAGCCAATCAGAGGAAAGCTCAGCCGCAGCAGATGCTGTTATTGGTTCACAGCTACATATTGATGAATTTTAAGTACCTGTCTATTGCTTACACTTAACGATGGCACGGCTGACAACACATGTGCTGTGTCTCACTCATAAAGACGAAATACACTTTGCTATTGACTTGCATCCATTTTGAAAGATGTACTTTTGAATCGTATATAAATCATCTTTGTTGGTAGAACATGCAAATGTACCATGTACACTGTAACTAGTTAATTAATCTTAATTTAAATATGTACCCATCTGTTTATTATCGTATTATCATATTATATTAACACCAGATTAATTTGATGGTAACAAAAATCCAAATTGCTAAATAATTGACTTCCTGGACTGGTAAAAGGCTCATGCCACTATTTATACTCAAAAGTCACAGTGGTACCCAAACACAATATCTACTTTGCCAAAGTTGTTAACGATCTGGCTTTGTACCTTCTTTACTGTACTTGGCACATCCACAGTCCTTTTGACAACAGTGAAACATAAGACACTAAAACAGCTCATGAAATTCTGTATGAAGCCCAGAAGCCCACAGTCCACTGGTCCACACCCTCAGCTGTTAAATGCTGACCCACTGATTCACTGTGCTGGAAGCATGTGTCATTGGACACAAACATCCATTTATCCTGGAGGAAGTATGAGCTGTATATGACAGAAAGAAAAAACACACCTCGTGATAATGAGAGAGAAAGGAAGGAAGAGAAAGACAGAGATATATATACATATATATATATACACACTGTATATAGCAAGAGAGGAAGAAGAGAAAGATAACCCTGTTGTGGGACAGTACATTTCGTGCAGGCCTGATTGCCTTACCTTGTATCTGTGGGATGTACGGTGCCAACAGCTTGCTTCTTTTCTTCTCATAGCCCTTCTGAGTGATGTCCCCTGTACAGACAGAGACAGAGACAGAGAGAAGAGGGGGGGCGAAGAGATGAGTCATTAGCTCAGCTGTGCCGTGGTGATTGTGGTGTGTGTGTGTGTGTGTGTGCGTGTGTGTGTGTGTGTGTGTGTGTGTGTGTGTGTGTGTGTGTCGGGCTGACACTGGCAGCCTGGCTACACTGGCACCATGGGGCACCAGAGCAGATGACCAGCACATGCAAACTGGACATTCTCTCTCAAAAGACGCCCAGGAAGTGACACTGCAGTGTGACATTGTCCATACTTGCCTATACGTTACACTTGAAAGATATAATAAACTGAGGAGAGTTTCCACTGAATACCTGAGCGATAACATCAGCGAGGCAACAGGCATTTAAAAGATCGCTTGTCTGCAGCGCCTGGAACATGTTCCCCTCCCTGGATCTCTACCAGAGGAAAAAGTAATGATGATGTCAGCATGAACTGAATTCACCTCACCTCGTCTCCTCCACACGTAATAAATGTTGAAGAACATCTATATGTTACTCTAATAGACCTGAAGGGATTAACAATGTAGACGCTTATAAAAGCCTGGGATTGAACTCCAATAAATGAAGTTAAAGAAGCAGATATAGGCTGCAGACAAATGGACGAGGAGGAACTGTACGGTGAAGTAAAATTACAACAGCATTGTAGATTCAGCAATGTTGTCACCGTGACTATCATGCTGTGTACTTCATATGAATGTATACAGGCTCTCAGTGGGGTCATTAGGGTGAAGGTCAGATGAAAAGTTTAGGAAATTTAATAGAACTATCTGACCTGACTGAATTCCATTCCACATGGTCCTGTATTCTAATATCACCTTGTGGAACACTTTATTTGACTTCACACAACAAACACAACAGTATTAGTGTTACACAACAGTATGTTAGTGTGATGGCAGGTGTTGGTGGTCACTGTCCTCTGGTCCTGAGTCACCAGTAACAGTTGAATGCCTGCACTGTTATTGGTCCAGGAGAGCTTAGGGCCAGCAACAATACAGCGCTGTCCACAGGCTGGCTCGGCTGACCTGACACTGACTCTTCCTTGTGATAAGTGTCTGTGTGTGCGTTTGTGTTTCTGCGTGTACATGAGTATTTGTCTGCGTCCATGCCAGTGCGTTACACACAGCACCCAATCGGCCTGACAACAACACAATAGAGGGCTATTCTATGTGGCAGCTACCAGCCATGATGGCCGAATGGCCCGTAGCACTGATCATGTGATCGCACAACAAACTGCTTGGTTGTTACATAAGAGGGAACGGAATAAAGCATTCAATGATTTACAATGACCCTAATGGAAGTGACCCATCTGTACAACTGTCTTCAACACACCTGCACATAGACTTGTGTGTGTGCGGTCATATTGTAATGTTTTACTGGGCAAACACTCCATGTGTCAGCATTTGAGCGCTGAGTGCGTCAATAAGAGGAAAATGTGAGGATTCAAAGGTCAATGTGTGGCCTGGTCCCTGGGGGATAACAGAGGGAGGAGAGGATGGAGAGATACAGTGGAGGACAGAGAGACGGAAGGATGAATGAAGGGAAGCTCTTCACACATGCCAAATGTCATAGTCACAGGGGAGGAGCTGTAGCTTATAGTGTTTTCACAGCAGAATGGACAACACTTCATTTGACCCCCGCCGTGCTGACTAAGCGCGTCGCCATCTAATTGCGCAATAAAGAAAAAACGTACATCTCTAAACGAGCAACTGCAAGGAAAGCGTGTCAGGGGTGGAGTAGATGAAAACTGAGGAGGAGAGTGAATAACAAAAGCATTTCTCATGTCATGATGGTTAGAGAACATCAGGGGCTCAGCTGGAAGACCCCCCCCCCCTTTTCCTCAGCCAATATCCACCTTCATCAAAACCCAGCTCCTTTGTTTCCAGCATCCCTCCAGTCTAACCCCTCCACCTTCATCCCAACCTCCCAGGGACGACTGCTCACACATACTAATACTTTCCTGTCATCTTCTGACTTCAGAGCGCTCTCTCTCTTTTTAATTGCCTGCACCAGGTCTCCCCGAGAGGAGAGCAATATTAGGACGAGAGTAATAGCACGTCCATTTAAGTTTTGCGAAACGCCACTCTGCATCGCTCTGATATGACATAATGTTAACAGACCAGAGGCTTCTCTCTCCCGCACAGAAATCCAATGTTGATACGGTAAACATTCCTCTCACACGGTCCTGAAGCCAATTTTTTTTTTTTTTTTAAAAAAGGAACGTCAATCTTGTCCCACTCTGGGCTGTCACAGGAAGTCAGCCCGCTGTCCTCTGCCTCGTCTTATTGACTCTAATTGACTGATGGCTATTGACTGAAGCCGTTCTCTCGACGTGGCTCCATTAGAGAATTACTTTGCGTCTGCCCAGACGGAGCTCTTCAATCAGGAGGGAAATACTGACGCGCAGCGCATTCCTCAACAAGCCTGCATGAGCACAATGACGATGGCGAGCGAAGCTGGAGGTGAACATGCTGAGACAGAGTTTACTTTATAAGGCTACATGTTATTTCACCTGTTTTAAAATAAATCTGGTTCAAATTCTCATGCATTCTGGTGCAACCACAAAATATTTTCCATCATCTGCTTTTTACTTACTTCGCAAAAAGCAGATTATTACATCATTACTATCCCTTCCTTATTAGTCTGATGATTACAATGTCAGAAAATAGCAGGAAATGTCCAATCGTAAAGAAAACATCAAATCTGTGGGTTTAAAAACGACAAACACAAACAAACAGCTGATTTATTTCTGTTAATCATTTTCTCCATTTTATATAACGCTCATTCATCGTCTCAAATTCCTCTTCTCCGTGAAATACAGTGCGACCCTCTCCTCCTAACTGACAAAAAGCCAGACAGGTGGTCCTGCCGCCCCTCAGTGTCAGTTCCACACTCAAACCACAGCTAAGCGTTTAGGCTGGGCAGCCTTTAGCTCTCCACGCTCAAGCATTTATTCCAAAAAAAACAGATGCCTGGGCGTCATGTGACATCAACTCTCCAGCAAACAAATGTTGGCTTTATGCATCAGGATTCAACTTTACTCAAGTCAGGAGCTGAAAGTCGTATTCGGATTTGTCCAGGGCGTGTTTGCAGTGGACAGGGGCCAGAACTGAACTATTCCAGGTGTGCACGACAGGCTGTGAGTCGTTCATACACGGTCTATAGACAGGCTTCTCACCGCTTTCCCTTCACTCGTGTCAGACAGATGCAGAGAATGGAGAGAGGCAGATGTAGATAAGAGGGAGGGAGGGAGAGAGGGAAAGAGCGGATCCACAGCACAAACTGAGTCTGTCTACATGACAAAAAACGCCAAGCGGTAGAAAAAAAAAATTAAATCATAGTTATGATGTGCAGTGACCTCAGTTGACCTCTATTAAGCTGTCTGACTGGCAGAGTTAAACAGGTAGGATCACTCACGTGCAGAAGCTTAGAGGAGCAGGAAGAGCAGCGATGAGACGTCCTCGGCTCAGAGAGGGACGGTGCGCAGACAGAGGAAGGGAGGGAGGGAGAGAGGGACAGCAGGAGACGAGGACACTCGGGTCAGCAGGGTCAACCGGCTAACAAGCTAAATCAAAGCAGGACATGCTGTAATAAGTCAGGCTCTTCAGCATCCTTTGTTTCCTTTCATAGTGAGAGCAAGAGAATGAACGTACAAACCGTCTCTCTCATTCTGTCCTCCCATCCCTCCCCTCCATCCCTCCCTCTCTCAAACCCCACACTCCTGGCACCCCACAACCCCCCCCCTCCCCCTCCACCCCACCAACCCCTACAAACCCCTCTTCTCCCTTCCATCCTCTCTCACTCTTTCAGTCCCACCCTTCCTCTTTGCTGAGGTCTCTCCACAAAGCCAAGCAAAAGGCTGCAGGATTAGGGCGTCAAAGCCGACCCCTGCCCCCCAGCGTCCAATACATTTCACACACACACACACACACACACACACACACACACACGCACACACACACGCATACAAACTATATAAGAACTGTGGAGGAGGCAGCGGTGCCCTGTTATAACACATTTATGCAGGTCTAGTTACCAAGTCTTTTTTTTTTCCATTGCCACTGTCAAGTTGCAGGTGACCACGCCATTTCATTCCAAAGTGGATATGGCCACATCTGGACACACTCTCTAACCTTGGCAACGCCCACCTGGAAATCAGGTGATGAGATACGTATTGATTGAATGACACATTGTATTTATTTTTAGAAACAGCAAACCCATCTGCTGAATTTATTAGGCTCAATTCAGGGATGTGAGGGGAAAAAAAGGGTAAGTGTTGCAGAAAAGAGGGGGTGACTGGAGGCAGCAAGGAGCTTGACACTGAGAGCCAGCTGGTGAAGCGGAGGGGGTCGCGGCAGACCGGAGGAAGCTTCAGGGTGAATTTAGGAGCAGAAGGGGGGGATGAAAAGAGAAAAGAGAGAGGAGGAAAAAGCGAGATGGAATAAAAGGAGGATATGATTAAAAGGTAATGACTTCCTCTTCCTTTCACTAGACACAAAGGCACATGCTGACACACACACACACACACCACACACACACACACACACACACACACACACACACACACACACACGCACAGCTTTCTTTGATCCTAAAGTGCCAGGGCATCCCTCAGTCTCAATCCATCTCTGCCTCCAATCACACTGTCGCATCGCTTTTAATTAAGCACTGCCAACGAATTAGGAGACAGAACAAACCCTCCATTACCACTTTAGTAATACATACCCCCCCTCACCACACACACACACACACACACACACACAGACACACACAATTACAGAGTCCTCAATACCCCCATCTATCCCGGAGGCCCTGTATGGCTGGTGAGCAGACAGACAGTGTAAATAATGAGACATTAGATGCAGCACTGCCTTACACAGGGGCCCTGCAGCTGTGCACTGATTTGGGGAGCAGACAAGAGGGGGGCCTTAATTAACAGTCACAAGTTAACACTGATACTGTACCAAAATACACACACACACACACACACACACACACACATACACAGTGTGGTCACTGGTTGCATGAAATGTGAAAGCATGGAGCTATGGAGCTCCGTAAATCTCACCTGAGTGTTTAAGGACCAGAACGCACCATATCTGTGTGTGTGTGTGTGTGTGCGTGTGTGCGTGCGTGCGTGCGTGCGTGCGTGCGTGCGTGCGTGTGTGAAGCGAGCGAGAGTGACCTGGCTGTGTTCCAAACATATTAATCTCAATACATTCAGACACATGATACGGTAACTGAGCGATGTGCTGCTATTCTGGCTCTCAGCCAGTTTCAGTTTCATGATGTGTAAACACACATCTCGCCTACATGTACAGCACATCAAGCACAGTTATACAAAACCGCATCAGGTAACCAGCCTCTTATTACTAAGTGAACGTTTATAATGTGTAGCATTGATTTGACCACTTAGTTGAGGAAGATGAAGAATTGTGAGAACTGGACTGCAAAATTAGTTCTATTCAAGACTTTTTTATATTTTCTCATTGTCTAAAGGCTGTGTGTGTGTGTGTGTCTGTGTGCGTAGTGTGATTTGTGGAGCGCGACATCTGTGTGACAGGCGTGACCAGCGTGGGAGCGTCAGTGTAAAGCTGCAGTGAAACACAAGAATCTCTACACAAACCATCGACTCTCACTCTGCCTCCAGCCACATTTGTAAGACTGAGCTGTAGACGTCTGTGTTTAACTGAGAAGCACCGACCGTGCTGTGATCGCTTCTGGTTCAGTTATCAGACGAGTGTGCACATCAGCTCTGCTGCTGGTGACAGCTTCAGCGTCATAAAAAACATGATGTCATGCACAGAGTGGCGGTGATCAGCAGAAAACTTAAGAAACCTGCCTAATTAACTGTTGGATCCTGACTTAATCAAGTACCTTTCCACACACAGATCCACCCAAATAAAGTAAATAATATTCTCCGTTGTCATACTCAACAATTTTTATTTATTTTTATACTATTAAAATATGTTTTATAAAAGTCCCAAGAACACTCACAAGGACTGATGGGAAACCCACTGCACATGCTGCAAGCACCAGATCAGGAGAATCATGTTTCCACTGACTAATTCTCTCATGAACATGAAGGCATACATTTCACTTGTTTGCAAAGTGATGTTTTTTTTTTTATTCTTGGGATTTATTCGTGAATGTCTTTACTTACAGATGAGCCATAAAGCTGTAGATCCTCAGGTTCGCCTTTCACAGTGAACCACAGAGACACAGTTACAACAATTTCATACATAACTTAAGCCTAGAGCCTAATTAAGAAAATACTACACACTATGGATGTCACCTACTTGGCAGAAGCAGCTCTCATGTTGTCCAGCATCTACTTTAGTGGAGAGAAACCCTGCATCTGCGGTGTTTGAGACACGAGTGGGATGTTGTCCCATCTGAAGCTCCCGACTCACTCCTCAGTATGGTTTCAGATGTTGTGGAGAGATTTATTGTCTTCTTCTTCTTTGCCTGGTTATTACCATATGAATGACCTCGGCCTCACTGGCCTAACACAGGCTTAGCCATTAAGCTCCTTGCATATACACACACATATATAAACACCTTTGCTCCTTTGGACACACAAAACAGCTCAACATCTACACATGGCCACCATGGCAATCCAATTAGAGGGCGCACACAGAGATGCACTTAGGAGTATTAGTGATGCGGGCTGTGGGCCCCAACTGTGTGCCTGTGTGAGTGTGGTTGTGTATCCATATCTACATGTCAGGGGCCATAGTCTACTATAGCTGATCCAAGTCTAACAAGCTGTGTGGCAAAGTCTTTTGTTCTTCGCCTGTGATTCATGACTGCGTGTTGGAGGGGAGCCCAGCATTGTGTGCGTATTACATGAAAGCTTGTGTGTGCCTGCGTTCAACACAAAAACACACCATACTATGCCCATTGTCTCTTGTCATAACTGTCAAATTGTGAAATCGTATGTTTGCAAATCTACAAAGCTGCACTATCCAGGATCAACACGGCATCAGTGCAGGTCAACAGAACAAGCAGGTGGACACACAACGCAAAACAAACACAACTCAACACAAACATCGACGCCGTCAGTCACAGGTCCAGAGTTGAACTCTCTCTTTCCAACATACACAAAACAGACCGATCTCACCAGGCGTTGGACAGGATGACCGCAAGCCTCGCCATCTCCCAACACCATCTGTTCCTCCCTCTCTCTCTCTCTCTCTCTCTCTCCTTATCACAAATCTGTCGTTCAAACACCTAAAAATACATAGCTGAGGTGTCACAAAACCCAACCCGATACTAACATTCATCATTATTATTCAATTAGCTGTAGTAGTTTTTTTTTTTCACTTTCTCCATCACACAGATGCTTTCACTGTGCAACACAGCAGTTCAGAGGTGCGTTTAGTGATAGGTTCTCAAGGTCAGGGTTGAGCCTCAAACACTGCTCCAGCTCCTGTTAACAGGTCCAGGGCTGACTGGAACATCTGTTTGCCCTCAGACAAGATATTTACTGGAGAGGGGGAAATGCTGTACATACACTGACAGCCAGTTGAAGTTTATAACTACAGTAGATATGCAGGTCAATGTGGCTCCTGCAGTAAGTATGACATCGCACTGCTGTGTATAAATCCTTGTTCATGGCTTACTGCCTTTTCTAGCTAATCACTTGGACCCCAGAAATGAGAAAGGGGTCTCTCTCCCTCTCCCTCTCTCTCTCTCAGTGCGTGTGTGTGTGTGTGTGTGTGAGAGAGAGAGAGCTCATTAAAGTCAGTTTTATCTGAGATCCTCCCCCATCACCACACACACATTACTAGACTGGTTTTCCTGCTGCGATCAAACCCATTAACAGCACAAATACTTAAACACACACACACACACACACACACACACACACACACACATTAAAGTACATGTGCCACACGCATACATCAACTACAAACATATACGGACCGATAACCAGTCAACCCACACACACACACACACACACACAGGACATTAATGAGAGCAGAGCACATGGAGGCAGTCCAGCTGGAGCACATGTGCTGGGCTTCTCTTATAATGAGTCCATTAGTCAGAGCCACAGCAACTGCTACCACACACACTAACATGCATGCACTTAGTGTTTTCCATATCAACATAATAAGGCGTCACCAGCAACAGTCAGAATCACGTTATTGTGACACATTCATTTTACCGTGATAAACTGACACACAACTGGACAACGCACTGGGAACAGCACTGCCACTGTCAAACAGGCTCATTGTGTGACACCATGGCATCTGACCAATCGCCCACTGGAGTGCACACGGACACTTTTAATAGTGGCGGGCTTTTCTATGATGTGTCCAAAAGAGGGTGCTAGAGAGATGTGTAGCCTGAGGGCTCCCATGCCATCAGTCCCCTACCCTCTCATCCTTGATGTCATCAAGTCTGGCCTCTTCATCCTCCTCTGCTTCTCCCCATCTCCCCTCCCCTCCGTGTCCTGCAGTAATGATGTGGTGCTTTGTATTAAAAGTAGTAATTACAGCTGTGTAGCTTGAAAAGCCATATAACAACCCGTTGGACCACTGTATCAGACATCAACAGCATAAGTCTACTATGGCCTGGGGCGGCTCTCGGCTCTGTAACCAGTGGGGGAGATATACTTCATCTGAGGCCCAGCAGCTTGTTGACTGAGCCGCACGCGCTCATATATAAACTGATCGACTGAGCCGTGCTCTCAGCACGTACGCAAACTCAGGCCCATAAAGTTCTTGTGTATGTCGAGGTGGCAGCACTTAGCCTGTGATCGTCCGTCACTACAAATGCGCGCGTTTACTAATGAGCGTGCTCTTAATGAGGCTGCGCTCGGTGCGATCAGCCCTCTTCAGCAAAGGCCAGGCTATAAAAGCGCAATCGCTTCACTCCAGCAACACATGCAAAGGGCAACAATTACACAAAATGACAGACTCTCGACCCATTCCAGCGAGTAATGGCCGTCATCTGTCCATATCAGATTAAGTTTCCCCTGGTGTGTTTACAGCGGGGCTGCACAATGAGTGCTGAAATTCTAATCTCTATTATTAGAGGAGGTATAATCTCTGGTATAATCTGCTGCAGGCAGAGTTTAGAGTGCCTTTGTCTTCACGTTGGTTTCTGCACAAACAGAAAAACTATTCAGTCCTGGCAAATGAAACACAGGCTCGTTCAGTGGCCCACAGCAAACTCTTCCCTCCAAGTTTCAACCTGCAGACTAATTAATGAACAGGACAAATGAGAAGCCGTAATACATGTTGTGGCATTACACTTATTCTGCCATTATTATTTTTTTTTATTTCTGACTAAACATTGTCAGATTCAGTCCAGCACTGATTATAATGTTGACATTGTCTGTCTTTGAACAGAGGAGCAGCCACGGCCTTTTATGCGCAACTCGAGTGCTGAGAATGCAGATGTGAGGCAATGCAGCGGGGAGGGCGCGCTGCAGAGATGAGGAGGAGGTGGGTGAAGTTTGGAGACGGAGACGGGGATGGACCCGAGGCTGAGTGACAGATGTGTGCAACTGTACCTACCTGAGAACTATGCTCGCCCATGAACTCCCACCACAGGCATTTGCAATGCAGTGTGTAGCCCTGAGTCATCAATAACCCAACCCACTACAGACAACTGTATACAACGAACTTCAAAGTTAGGCAGAAGAGATAAACTATGGTCTGATTAGTAATTCATGGTCTACTTCTGTGTAGTTGAAGTCAAAAGCATAAATTTGTCAGAACATTAAAACTTACACTCTAATGTAAAGTTTGCCACGGAGGAGACGGCAGCAGAGCTGGAACTGTGATAATAGAGGGATGTCATTGTAAAGACCAACGGTTCAGGCTGCTATTCAGTCCCAACTGAAGGGAGATATTATGTGGTACAGAGTTCACTGGCAATTTAAATGGATGCCACGCTATATTTTTTTGCTCTGACAACAGGCCTTATTTAGTTTCCTGGAAACGAAGAAGCGCGACTAAGTATAGTGGCGAAGACGGACAGTGAGCTTAGTCATTCTAGATTATAGCCTAGCTGGTAGTTTTCAGTCCCAGCTTTTCTTCATTCCTCCCTTAGTCTCTGATCGCTGCCAAACAATGTGTCCGATTTCAGCACCATTTCTCTATACCTTCCCCTAAGTATGACATCAGTCCTTAAATGGGCCTTCACTTTTTCCACAGGGTGTGTGTGTGTGTGTGTGTGTGTTTTTTCTCTTTACAGCCTTTGGCAACATGTAAGTGTCTGAGACGCTGAGATTTAAACCAAGGCTTCCAGCATCTGCAGCGCTGGTCCAGAGTCTCTCTGTGCCCTGCATTGTCTGTCCCAAGAAAAGGTCACCATGGTGACAGCAGCGTTGCTCCCCGCGGTCGTCCGACACGCAGACCGAGAGTGTAGAGAAAAGGAGTGATTGTTCGACTTTTGCAACAACCAAGCAAACGCAGTTTCTCATTGGCAAGTGAATTTATTCTCATTTTTCTCATCTCTCTTTAGAAACATTATATGATGAACTATAGGGGAAACAGGATGCAGTTATATATATATATATATACACACACACACACACACAGAGTATATATATATATATATATATATATATATATATATATGTATATAGGAGGGAACAAAAGAGATATGAGATGGGGAAATGGAAAGAATGAGCAGTTTATAGGATGGAAAGACCACTTGATCTTTCCGTCACACTCCATGGCCTCCCTTACAGTTACCAGGCACTTCCTGCTTCATTGTGTAGAATACTGGCTGTATGTACAGGAAGTGGGCCCTTTGTTTCCTTTCTCCTTCCTGTTGGTGCAAAGTGAAGACAGGAATGTGTGTGGAAACTGGGAAGGCCAACGCACACGGTGTTTGCGTGTTACCAGGAAGGAGCTCCTGGTGGACACCTCTGGACTTAAAAACACACAGCGCTGCCCGTCACACTAGAGTCGCTAATAAACAGGGGGCGGTCTGATTTGCTGGACGCACAGATGGGACCATGTCAGATCCTCATCTAGCACAGGCGCACATGCAAAGCACAACATGCCCAATCACATCTAACACCTGATCCTTGCTGATTAATTGATCGGTTTCATGACTCATCAGAGTGCAGGATAAATCATCAATGGCAGCCTCTCAGCTACAACATATGTCATGTCAACCGACTCCATTTACCACTCTGTATTGATTCACGCCTACACAATAGCCTCTGGAAATGTGGGGCTCTTTTTTTTTTCCTTTTTTTTCCGGCCCAACATATCCCATCAGTTCTCCACTTAATCTACCCTGCATGGCCGATAGCCGAGAAGAAAGGGAATTTATCACTGCCCTCCATCAAAAAGATTAAATGCCGAAAGTAGACGGCCCCAACTCTTTTACTGCAACACAGTTAACGGCACACAATGAAACCTGCTGCTTTCCTAACTGAGGGCACACACGGTTGCCAGTCTTACCGTTAATGGCATCACTCAACGGCCTGTCACATACAGCGTATGCACCTCATTTACATTTCCTCAGCACATTACATCTCAGTGAATTGAGTTTAAAGTGTGAAAAAGAAAATACAACGTTCTCATTGTTTTCACTATAAACTTGAGTTTCAGTTTTACTCAGCGTACACTGGCACGCAGCGGACTGTAAATCTGAGTTACTGTAAATCTGTCAACATTCAGCAATGTGAGAACTCATTCAGATCCAACTTGCTGCAAGGCAACATTTACTACCAATATATTTTATTTTCATTGTTTTATCTTACTGCACAGTACACAATTTATTTCTGTTGTGCTCTTAGTTGCATTCATCTACATCCTGTTCTTCACTGGAATGATCCCTTTGTTTTCATTCGTATTGCAGTCTTAGTTTTCCACTGGAAAGGTGTAGGTCATATATGAATTTATATGTTTATATGACCTAACGTCTACAGTCCCTTTAATTCTACACAGAAAGCGAAAGGTCAAAATGCCACTGCATAAAATCCAGAGAAACTAGTTCCACTGGTCAGACGGGTGAGATAAGAACCAAAATGGAGAGAGAGGAGGGCAGCGAGGAAAAGAGGCAGGGAGGTGGGAGAAAGAGTAGCTGTCAGCAAGAGTGATTTAAGGAGAGCAGAGTAACGACAGCCTCGAATCATCCCGTCAGACCCTTGTTTCAGAGGGCTGACAGAGCGGGGCAGGAGTCTGTGTTTGTCTGCATGTTCACTTCTTCCAGGGAGGAAAGACGAGGAAATGAAAGCTTTGATTCTCTGACAGTTTTATCATCCCCTTTTTTTTCCTTTGTTCATAAGTTGTGTGATAAAAAAAATCATCATGGCATTTGTTTTTCATAAAATTCTCATGCATCATTAATTTAAAAAAAAAGTTGAATAATAAAATATTTCACAAGTTCACAATTAGCATGAATAAGAATATTTTCCGTTATTAAACTGAAGCACAAATCTATGGCACGTTTCAGTGAGCATGTGTCGCTCTAACGCAGCCCAATTAACTTCCCCCTACCAGGGGCGCCATGTAAGGGGGAAAAGTTAGGAGGATTCCATGGGCCCCAAAAAATAGCAGAAGAAATATACTCTCTGCGCAGAATTCCCAGAATTCCTGGGCCCCATGACCAATAACCATTGACCTGACTGTCACCCATCAATCCAATGCCAACGCGAAACCTGACAGATGCAGCCAGGTCATATCATCCCTCTGAGCAGACTGCCAAACTAAGCAAAACAAACACGCGGAAGCAGCCACTGACAGGATTAGCCTCAGTGCTGTAATCTCTTCAAACACACTTATCACTGCTGATTCCACCTTGTAGTAACGTGTGCATTCATGTGGGATAGTGCACACGTGTGTGTGTGTAGATTGTATCTACATCAGCGAGGACTCACATTTAGGTGAAAGTCAGATAACCCTGCAGGTGTTGGCCTGTTTATGAATGTGTGTGTGTGTGTTCAGGTTAGGTCACGTGGCCACTTGGTGACCTGGGGCTGAGCATTAGGATGATGAGGATGTGTAGATTAGACTACAGATGAGACAGCTGGGCCCCGGACTTCTTGGCCATCTCAACCGGTCATGGAGGTTTAATGGAGTGTGATGATAATGGAAGCTAATCTGAAGGGGTGATGGGAGGTCAGATGACCCTGATTGACTCGGGGTCAACAGCGGGAGAGAGCATGTGTGTGTGGTTGTGTGTGTGCAACCTGACAAACATCCCGCACAGAGGAAAGATGAACAGATCAATGCACAGCGTTTGCTACACATAGCAATTTCTACACCGGGAGATGAAACTGATCCATATGTATAAATCAGATCACTAATGATAATTACAGACTACAATCGCATGGCAGTGACAGAATGGCAGTTGCACACTATCCGCCTGCTCTTTGATGACATGGGAGTCTTTTCCCACGGGGGCAATCCCTTCAGACAGGAGTGACGAGGAAAACAAACAACTCCATTGCCTTCACTCCCTCCCTCCCTCTGCCTGTAAGCTTATTTTTAACCCTCAATTAACTCTTTCCCTCCTCTCTTTGATTTTCAGTCTCTCTCCCTTCCTCTTCCAGTCATGTGATCGATGCATCTGACGACAGAGAAGCAGAAAGAGTAAACTGTACCTTTAGTTGCTTGCTGTCGTTAGGCTTCTATTGCCTGCTTGGTTCATTTAGCAATTAGTGCGTAAACAAATAGACAAGATAATCATAATCAACAGAACATATACATATACAATATATTCTGACTAAACTGATACTGATATTAATAATGATTGATTACCATAATAAACAATAAAATTATTTATTAAAGGCAACACTGCCACAAATTAAAGTGAGCTTACAAAATGTAAGATATATATATATATATATATATATATATATATATATATATATATATATATATATATATATATATATATATATATATATATATATATATATATATTTAAACACCTACGCTTTAAACTATTCTCTGCCCAGACATAAGCCTCTTACTTGGCGTTGCTCCGATCGGTCGGAGGTTTGAAATTCCCGCTGAGGGGACTGCGGTGAGTCAGGCGAAGTTTTCCGGCGGTCCGTTGTTGCTCGGTTGCCGCGGTGACGTGATGCTCCTCGGGGCAGCGGGGATGCTCACGGATGAGGGACGGTGCTCCTTCTTTGCTTCTGAAGAGCTGCTCCGTTCGTCCTCGTGGCTCGTAGGCGATCAGCTGATCAGGCGATCGCGTCGGTGAAAAATCAAAAGAAGAAAAAACGAACAGTCTGGGTGCTCCTCCGGCGAGTTGCAGACTGCGGCCTGGGCTTAGGGAGAGGATGAAGGAATCCGGAGTTTTGTGGTTTGCTCCCTGTTGGCGGCCAAGTCTGGAGAAGGCCTTGTGTGGCTCTCTGCTGCAACTGGCCCCGGGGTAGAAGCAGCAGGGGAAGAGCCGGGGAGGAAGCAGCAGCAGCGGGGAAGAGAGAGCGGAATCTCGGGTGCAGGGCGCTTTTATCACCTGAGTGATGTCATCAGCACCCCTGGCGGGACCGCTGGCCTTTGGCCAATGGTCATTCGGGGTTTTGCCCCCAGGACCCTGGTCGCCGCCCTGCCATAAATCAGTGTTGGGGTCCTGGTTTGGTTTTATTACCCGAAAATCCTGATTGTGTCCCATGTGATGTTTGATCCCCTGTGTCTCACATGATTGTGTCCCATGTGATGTTTGATCCCCTGTGTCTCACATGATTGTGTCCCATGTTCCTTTTTGTCCCCTGTGTCTCACATGATTGTGTCCCATGTGATGTTTGATCCCCTGTGTCTCACATGATTGTGTCCCATGTGATGTTTGATCCCAACAATATATATATATATATATTCATACTGTATATACATGGCAGAGAAGGTCTTCCCATATGACGTCGCACATGCTTGCATACTAGCCTGACAGTGGGAAATGCAAACAAACCCGTTTAAAACACATGTACACACAGGTAAATGCACCTGCCTGTTTGCACATGGTGTTTACCCGGCGACACCTTCATTTACCAGGCAGACAATGAGGCAGAGTGTAAGGTGAGTACTGCAGAGTAACGAGGACACCCATCGCTCGGGGACAGGAGGACCACACACCGACACACAAGCAGCAGTAATTATATATATCAGCATAAAGACCCAGAACTCATATGTTTTACAGGTGAACTGCCCCACACAGGCCTGGACTCCCCTCCAAGACACATACTGAACTGATCCTACTGTAGATCTATGACCTACAAATGTTTAGTCATTTCTAACGTGAGTTGTGTTTGTTTTGTTTTTTGTTTTTTTTTAATTCCAGTGAAGCCAGCAGTGTGTTAGTCCTGGAATCCTCATATCTCCACTCCGGGCTGTGAGTGAAACCAGCTGAGTGAGATTACAGCCGTCCACTGTCAAATCAATACGAACTGCTCGCTCAGCTCCACGAGATACCACGCCATCTTTGTTTTATGTCGCTAGGAAAAGTGATATTCATGTATGTACTGCTCCACATGCAAAGCAACCAGGTCCACATGGTTTATTACAGACACGTCCTGCTCCCTTTAGCACACACGCATACTCCTGCTCTCACGCCACATATGCTGAATAAATACTATAACACAAAAATGAGTACATACACACACACAAGTTTGACATACATCCGTTTTGTTTTTTTTCATAATTCCTAATCTGCCAGATTCTCATGATATGTGGACATAACCTAAATAGTGAGCGGCTTACCTCGGGTCACTCCCTATTAAAACCTGAGTTGTTGCCACTCTGGTGGTATTATCTCCTCTCTGATACACTGTCCACATCTGATGAGTGACATGGATAAGACAGATCCATTGTGATGGAGGGATTATCAATGCAAACATGTGCTCTCCGAGCAGCTTTACAGGCAGATTTGATCATTTCACCTGTCTTTTACAAAACACTGACTAACGAAGGGGAGCTGATGTTGATTTTTGCAGAGAAAATACACAGTTTTTTTTTCCTGCTGCGTGACAAGCACATAATAGTCTGTCCATGCAGTTTCTCGAGGAAGATGCAGGCTCAGGTCCTGATGGTGCGCTGCGTGCAGGCCAAATAATAATCCTAATCAAACCCCAGAGATGAGTCAGAGGAGACAACGTAATAAATCATCAGTTAAACATCTCCCTTGCTTTGAATCACTTTCTTATAAGGACCAACTGGATGACGATGCAGCAATAGTCAGGTCTGCTAGTTTAAAAAAAAATAAAAAAAATCTGTAGTACTTTTTATCAAGTACAGGAAGTTTGACTTGTATTACGCTGGATGGAGAACAGGGCGGACAGGAGGCAGGAAGACTGAGGGGGTGGATAAAAAGGCGGAAGGAAGAGACACAGGAGAAGCAAATGTGGTTACAAAAATATGTAAACGAAAACGACAGGGTTTGGAGAGAAGGTGGGAGACGAGTAAATAGAGAAGTGCAGCTACACCCAGTAAAAAACACACAGGCAGGAGACAGTAGAAAGGATTAAAGGTGTGCGGCAATGTGTTTGTTTGTGTGCAGGCCTCAAACAGGAAGCAAGGCATGACCGGTCCACCACTATCAGCTCAGTAACAGCTCACCCACCCCCCCCTTCACAGGCACAGAGACAAAAGACAGGCAAAAACCACACTCTCCTGCACGTGCACAAGCAAAACAAAGCAACTGCCACTGACGAGATTTATTTACAACACAAACACAGACAGTGCAATGGTGTTTGTGTTCACCAAGAGACAGTGGGAATTAGAGTCAAATCCCCTGCACACTCAGAAACCCGAGTGGTGCAGAAACTGCACATAACAATCACAATGGTGATTTAGAAAAAGAAAATATCCATAACTTCAGTTTTGTCGCTATCACGTGATCTTCTTGATGCAGATCATGTGGTATCACGTGATCTTCATGTGATGCATTGCTGCTGCAGAGGAACCACGCAGATGGCAAGTCTATGAAGTGTTCTAAAAAAATATATTTCAAACCGCAAATGAACATAGTTGTCCATATGTCCTCTTAGATGTGCGTTTAGGTTTGTCAGGGTCAGTTCCGAGCCGCTAAATGCTCTTAAGCCATGCTTATAAATTCAGTTTTCATCAGAAAGAAAAACAGAATCATATTTTCTGACCTCACAACTGTTGTCACGACACCAGGCTGCTTACCAGATGTGACCTCGCTGACCTCTGCTTAATTTTGTGGGACTGCAAAGGTGCCTCGGCTCATCTGCGATGATGATGGCCTTTACCTTTCCAGATCAACGTGGTTCCAGGCTTGGAGATATAATCGCGTATGCAGGACAGAAAAGGTCAACCTCAGAGCACAGGCTCTTTTGAAGCTGCTGGCCTCTGGCTGAGGCTAAAAGGCCCCGCAGCCCTGCATGTGTCACGTATATGACCTAAACGTGGTCAGCTACAAAGTGAACATCTGAATCCAACCTGGCTAGCTGACTCAAAAGGTCAAAGGTTAAGTAACTAGTGGCTGCAAGTGCACAGATGTGCATTGTGGTGCGATACGTCACGTTTTATTTGAGTTTGACATGATGCACTGCTTTGGCATCATGATTTAATACATTTTATTAAACGCACCATCAAAATGACCACTTACGACTTCACTAATTCAAGACTGCTTTAACCCTACATTTCAATTAAGACTAAAAATGGGATGTGTGAAATATTTATTTATTTTTTATTCACGATAAAGAGAGGCAATAAAAATATTTAAATGCATGTGTGCAATTACACATGCTCATCAGTGCCTGACCTATTTAATATCCGGCTCTCACAAAAGGGAACAATCCAGGATCCAGTTATCGGAAATACCAGCATGACGGAGAGCTGGGGTTTGATCGCTCAGCTGATGACGGACACTTCCTCCTGGGGTCTGCCTGATAACACTGTTTACACTGGTTACCTCACAGCAAACCTCTCATCCAAAAAGGCTTTCCTGCAGCTCCAACCATCCGAACAGCCAAAAGCCAAATATGTCCTAAAACAGATTCAGCCGCAGCAAAGCCGCGTTTAATTTCACTGCCATTTCTCAAAGGAGAGCGGCACTGAACTTCAGGTCCGAAGGTTTCACACATCGGCAACAAGACTTTCAGGAGGTGGAATTGAATTTGGGAATGACACGTGTTTGTTTTTGTCTGGGTAATCTCAGTAAACTAAACACAGTATCACAGCCAGTGTGTTGTGCTGTAACAGATTGGACCTAACTGTGAAGGCGGTGAACCACTTTCAGAGCCAGGACAAAAACAATTCATTTACCACGAAGGTCACAAAGCCAGACTTTGTTGTCGCAGCATCACTGTACAAACACTGTTACTTCACACTTTAAGAATGTGTAAGGACTATCTATGTATAGCTATGGGAAAGAAAAATGCTCGTTCCAGCATAGGGATGCTCAAATATTCAGTCCCACTGGGAGATGGAGTGATCTCACATGGCCTTATCTGAAGACAGGATGTACACAAATTCCCTGGATGACCAGAAAATAACAGTGAAAGTTGAGAACTTCACTGGTCCCCTGTGACCTGGACGCTCATTACGTTTAGTGATAAACAACTGGGGTGTGACTGAAACTGCAGTGTCATGTTACCCTGCTGCCTTTTACTATACAATTTCACCTACAATTATTCACGCATCACATGAAACTGTTATGACAACTGGCGCGTGAATACTGACAGCTCAGCGTTTCTCTGACAGTGTGTTCATGTCAGACCTGTCAGATCTTTGGTGGATAAACCACATGACTCCATTCATTCTTCCATCCATCCATCCATCCATCCATCCATCCATCCATCCATGTATACCACTTGTATACAAGGGGGGCAGGAAATCCCATTTTTTGCACATAGCAAATTTTAAATTTAGTCCACTCACTTATTAACATGTGGCTTTTTCTGAGTGATTTCACACATTCTTTTCCATTACATCAAACGAGGCCTGTGTTTTTGTTAAAAATGTAAGCATTACTTTTGACACCAGTGTCGATTATGAATGTTATAATTCAAATCCACACACCGCTCCAGACGGTTGATACGTTATGCACAGATTGTGTGCACCTGCAGGGCTGGCAGAGGTTTGGGGTTTCATAGCTCTGGTGTCCTGCGTTGCCATATGAGATTACAGACGGTAAGACGGATTTGGTTTCAGACTCGTTAGAGCTGACGTTACCTCTTTTGGGCAAAATATGGCACCTCTGCAATAAAATGGTTCCAGGAAAACCTGTTGGAGTTCAACACTATCTAACTGACTGAATTCAAGCTTTAAGGGCCGAGTGTCAGTTTCACATGTGAGTCTTCTAGTGATGTCAGGGTAAAAAAAAGAAAAAAAAAGAAAAACGCATCTGTGACAATGTGCAAACTGACCCTGTCACAAACACCTGCTGACGGAGGTAGATTAACCATGTAACCAAGAGATTTTGTTCAGCCGGATCATATTACTGTGAGATGGCTTGTAGCTTCTCAGCATTGCTATGAGACCAACTTTTCTTGTCTTCATTGGCACATACTGTACCTGTGGTGCAAATAAGACATTGATAGCCTTATCCCATGGCTGACATAACCTGAAGGCCTGGTCTGTGAAACATACACCTCTTTGTCTGCTGATTCATAATGTGCAGTAAATGATGAACTACAGATGCACCTACACAATGAATACAAGCCCTTTTCTCACGGATCTTCTGGTCTTGTGAGACACCGTAGGTTTGTGTAAAAACCGGACACTATTTCCAGATTTTTAGGAAGATGATTGACGAGACCTTTTCTTCTTCAGCTTGTTCAACAGGATGTAAAATGAAAATGAATCATATTCCAATTCAATTGCTGAGATCACAAACAGTTAATAGCTCCGGCGTAGGCTTCTTTTTGCAGTAATGAGATTACTGGTCGGAAAAAGTCTGGAAAAACAAATAAGAAACTGTCAGTGGCTCAAATAACCAGATGGCAACATCTGGCGAATCAATGTATTTAATCACAGTCATGCAAAAAAACAGTGCTGCTGTTAACTGATTAGCTACACTGTGCCCAGTGGTCACAAACTGTCAGAAATATAAAACTGAACATTACTTTGTTATAAATAGTGCTGTTATAAATGGTGTTTCAAAAGTCTCTGACAGGTGATAAATGTATATTGTCTCTTCTGTACTTTCATGAAAAAAAAAAACATCTTGCAGCTTGCTTTTTTTTTTACCACGGCTGAACAGATATTCTCTTATTATTTCAAACCGTCACACTCGGATCCATATGTACTTTATCACTTCACGTCACCCGAGCAAGGCTGCCATTACTCTCTCGTTCAGTTTCTCCTTCGGCGTCTCCATTCTGAAGCTCAGTCAATATCCATCCGACGGAAACCTCAAGCATTATTGTCAGTGTTCAAAGCGCCGCATGAGCCTCTCACTGAGAAATGTGACAGGCTGACAAAAGGAAACCAAACCCAGAAAAGATACAGTGGAGTCTAGACCGGGGTGATCTGAGGTTAGCCTCGTGCTGCTGCAAGTGCGAGTGCGAGATATCTGCAGCAGACATCACAGGGACATGTCTCAGAGGAACCAAACGCATCTCGAAGCCACACTGCAAGTAAACATGTATTCTGACAAGTATCTCCTTGAAAGATTTTGGGGGTGTGCCTTTAGAAGAATAACCCATTTCGCAGGTAAACCCTCACACAGATCCGTGATAGCCGATGGGCACAAACACACAAGCAAACAGGACAGCGGCAACCACAGGGGCTTGTTTCCTCACGTCTGTGCAGCAGACAAGAGCCTGCAGGCCATTTGGCCGGCAAGCCCGGCTCTCACTGCTTCCCCCACACAACACAAAACAACTGCATAATATAGTTGTTTTGAAGATTTCTCAAAAAACCATCCCAGGCCCTTTCCAGCTCCACATTCCACACAAGCCCACAATAGAAAGAAAGTCAGGCAGGCTCCGGACCAGGCAGCGGCAGGACCGTTCACTGTTCTTCCAGGACATGTGGAAGATAAGACAAGGAGCGGGTCAGCTGTGGTGTGACTGTTCACATGGCTGTTGTTCAGTAATATAAGCCAGCTGATACCGTCTGCCAGCAACACTGCAGGCAAATCGGCCTCTTTAAGCAAATGTGGTGAAGACTCTGCCGTGCGAGGGTAATTAAAGAGTTTCAAGTAGGCCCCTTGTGATTTCATTATCTGAAGTAGCATAAAAACAAACCTGAGTCAAATAAGTGCGATGATTTGTGGCATTATTATCCACCTGTGTGGAGAAGAGAGATTGATGACGCTTATTCTTTGTAAGAAAGTTGGACGTTTGCACTCCACCTCAGTAATTCTCGAGTGGTGCTGACACCCTGATGCTGTATCAGCTGTTTTCGTGACAGAAATCGAAAGGAACGCAGTGAACAGCTTAAATTCAGGAATGACTTGCTCCTGTTGAGGACCGAGCTAAAGGTCTGGAATGCATGAACTTCTGTAACTTGTTGTTTTAATAATAAACATCTACGCAAATGCAATTAATAAATACCATGCAGTCCGCTGAACCAGACAAAATATCCCTTATTTATGGAACCAGTGTTGGATTGCTATGGGTGTGGTTTCACTCGGGAGCTGATACTTAAAAAACAAGCGGGGCCGATTCCAAGACAAAAAAACAAACTTTTGTCCCGGCTAAGTCTTGTAAAAGCATTTTTCACTGAGCGAGCCATTCAGCACTCCAGACCCTCCACCACTGCTTCTGAAAAAAAAAAAGGTCAGTTCCAGAGTGAGACAGACAGGGTCTGCTTTTGCACTTATCCTTACACACATGTAAATCCAGGGGCCAAACCTCCAGGCTAACTCAACAAGCAGGCTGCGACACGAGGGAAAGGGGGTGGGGGGGGAGATAGCTGTGTATTTATGTGCATACACATGTGTAAAGCCTGCCGACTGTAAAACACACAAAGCCGTACAGGTCTCCCTGATGATCGTCTGTAGGCAGATAGAGGGAGTAGCACTTGGTTTCCAGCCAGCAGCTACTTCCCTTTGCCTTAAAAGAGAAAGTGCAGATTGATGTCTGCCCCGCTGAAGATCTGCATTGGCCTAACATTCATCTTCTGTGACATGCAAGGCATATAGCTTTCATCCCACTGTGGCATCACTAACAGTGGGTCAGAGGTCAAGGCCTTGAGGACTGCCCTGCTGAGGCCAGTAGACAGTTCATCTTCACAAGATTTCAAGAAGACGAATGTCACAGTGAGTGAAATTAACCCAGACTGTAACTGAGGATTTTTATAGGCACAGCTTTTAAAAAAACGGAATCAACAAAATCCAAAAGGCGAGCATAACACTTCCATCAGCCCGGGTGAGGGGATGAGGTGTGTCAGCTCTGCTGCTGCACTGATGACTGAGGGAAAATAGATTTCTGCAGGATTAGATAAAAACAGTGATTGCACTGCTTTTTCCTTTAAAAATATGCTGCACAGCCATATATACACACACACACACACACACACAGTAAATACACTTTTTGATGCAGACACAGTGACTTTTTCATATGGTGGAATGCACCATTTAAGGATAAAATGGTGGTGAATACATAGATGCAAGCAGGTTAAAAACGAGCACAATGAGTAACTGGTAAATGTTGATTTCCCCAAGGTCCGACAGAGTCCAGCTGTTTGTGTGTAAGGGAACATCTAAATCCAGTCCTCCCGCTCCTCCTTCCTTCCTCCTCCCTTTTCCCTCGTCTTTGGTTGACCTTTCAGACATAGACATGTAAATGAACCTCTATAAATCTGACTTGGAAGGATTAAACCAGAGAGGAGAGGCATGGCTTTTTTTTTTTTCACCCCGAGAAAATGACTATTTTCCCTTGTTGACAACTTCAGTACATTTTCAGCGGCTTGTTCTGGTCTCACCATGACATTCATTCACATGTTCACTGTCAGAAATAGACAAATGATACGTTTCTGGACGAACAATATTCAGTAGTCTAGCGAGCAGCAGTTAAAGACGTGGACACACTGAGAGCCAGCATGAATTGCAGGATCCAGTTGTAGTAATGGAGCCGCAGTGTTCCTTTGTTGTGGAAACCCTTTTTACTTCAGTGCGATCGATCTTCACTGAACTTGGCCGTCGTGCCGGAACTCGTCTTTCCCTTACGACCCTCAACTCATCGAATTAAGCAGAGTCACCTGGTCGTCCGGTCGAGTCCTGTTCCCGGTTGCTAAATATAGGCCTCATCTGCCCACGCGACAGCAAAATTAAATTCAGTTTGACTCATCTAATTAGATAAGAAGGAGGGGACCAGCAGCGACTCATGTCATACGTTAGTGTTCTGGTTTTTCAGGTCATGTGGCGCACTCACAAATATACACCCCACAAAACGTCAATTATACCACGTAATGGAGGAGGCATTGGGAAAACTCAGGAGAAGTTTGAAGTAACTCCAAAACTGGCAGCACAAAGTGGGGACACTTCCTCATACTGTAATATAATCGCAGCAACGTGCAGGCTGTTCAGTTGGTATTTGTGAGGAATGGAAAAAGTCACAAGAAATTCTGCATTAAAAATGTAAAACTATTATATTGGCGAAGCATGAAAATCATCATCTAGAAACCTCCACGACACAAAACCAAAACACAACAGTCTGCACCTTCAGAGTCTAATATAGTCCAATATTTAACAGAGCGACCAATACCAAGCCATGTTTGGTTTTCTTATGCATTTAGCCAGATGCAGAGAGGGAATGTGAGGGATGGATCAGTGAGATTCAACAACGAACTACAACCGTCATCGTGGACTGAGTCAACCACAGGCTGCAGAGGCCTGTGACCTCTATGTCAAGAATGTTGTGAGCAGCAGCACAGAGACGTGACATGTGTGTGTGTGTTAGGTTATATTAGATTACAGGCCAGCTTAATGTTGTGTCTGTGTCATTGTTCTTCACCAAGCGCCTGGGATTCCACAAGTACCAGTGTGGAAAAAAGGTTGTGCAAAAACCGTCAGGCTCGCCAGTGTGTGGTTCTTCTCTTTCCGTGTTTTACTGTTTCTGTTCACAAATACATTTGTAAGAAATTTGTACACAGCATCTTGTCTTTTTGTTTGATGTCAGTCTATTTAACCTCAATCTAATCAGATGTATTTTCACCATCTTTTATCAGCACACATTCTACAAGTGAAAACTGATTTCTCTCCGATAGGCTAAAATCAGCTGGTGTAACAGGCCAACCGATACGTCGGCCGTGATCTCGGAAAAACATCTGTGTTACTATTGATGCCAGAGAAAATATCACAGTGTTTGCTTTAGACTTTGTGCTCACATAATATAAGAAACCAAATTCATACATCACTACTCAGGAATGGGGACTGGATGCAATCCCCTTAGACAGGATCCTACTTCACCATAAAAAGACCCTGAAAGCGTGGGCGGTTTATAGAAGCTTCGACACGGTGCTAATTATCTTTTTATAGCTACGGGTGAAAACAATGTATATAAATGAAGACTGCACCACTTCACCTAAGTCATGTAAGATAACAGTCATTTGTTTTCACCATTAATTCAGTGACAATGTTTTGATTGAGAAATCGTCGCTTATTAAACACTGTATCGCTGATATTTAACAATCTTTCATTAACAACGTATGAAATAAATACTCCGACAGGCAACGTTTTTCAAACCACAGGTAAAAGTCTTCAGCTGTAAGATCCACTCGTATTTTATTTTTTATTTACATGTTGTTGTTTTTTTTCTAATTGCAGTTAATTATCATTAAATGCTGCCAGAGTCTCGACAATTTGTCAGTTATGCCTTAGGAGCTTCACACGCTGCCCTGACTTGCCTTTGCTTTGTGTCACTCCTGATCTCGCGATACAGGTACCTGCAGGATAACACACGGGGGAAAATCTCTGGAGATCAACCGCAGCGGAGCTCATCGTAAACTGTCTGCTTGCTCAGAGCACACAGGCTGAGAACACATTTTCTGGTATGTGAACCCAGTCTGCCAGGTTTGGGTTTATATCTAAAAAAAAAAAGCCTGGCTTTAGCTCCACGTGGGGAAAAAAAAAAAAAAAAAAAGTTCTGCTCTGTTCTTTTCTTCCCGAATTCTGCTGGGACACCTTCGGGAATGAGGTGGAGATGGAAGGAGAGGGGAGCGGAGGGAGGGAGACTTGGCCTTGTTCTTTTAAAAGGCTGGGACAACCTGCTATGCTATCTGCGTGTTTGCTGTGTGTAGCCGTGCCCTCCAGCAGTGATGGGGATTTAGAAACCCCTCTCCTCACGGTTAAGTTGATAGGTCACGGCACATTCCAGACATATTCTGTCTGTTTGTTTTCCACCGGGAAGCCTCCCAATGCAGGCTGCTGCTGCTGCCTCATAGCACCCGCTCCTCCTTTGTTCCACACATCACACCTGAGCAGTCCTGCGCATCACTGAACGCACAAAACAAAACAAAAAAATGAATACCTGATCACTGCTCTATTTGGTTTCAGAGCTGTTTTGTCTTTATTCTAAGTTTCAAAAAAAGTCCAAACTTTTTTGGAGTGGTATTAGATTACAGTCACAGCACGCTTACTGGCATCTGTCCAAGCCAAAAAACAAATGGAGACATACAATTCAAAGCTGCATATCTTCTGGCCTACATTATTTCCACCAGGTGAAACAGCACTGCTATGTAAGGTAAAGACAACACTGTGTTGTCCTGCTGTGTGCAGGCTGACCTCGGAGCCACTCCTGGCTGGGAAAGGTCAAGAGGAGTTAATAGGTGTTGATGGCTCCGACCAGTACGTCATTACGCCACCTCTCTGGGATGACTTATCAGCACCCGTTTTAATTAAAAGCAGCCAACACTTGTCATTTAATGCTTCACTGGGACTCAAACAATCAATCCAAACTCTCATACAAGATGCAGCAGACGTGATCAACAATCAGGAGATGCACTAATGCCTCTTAATGTGTTTTCACATTTGCAGGCCTTATCATCAACCATCAACCAACAGTATTCTGCAAACACAATGTGATCCTCCCTTTTAACCTATATGTAGATGAATTGCTCAGGGGATGTTGGGTAAACGTATTGAGATGCAACACATGGTGTCACATTTATTGCAATATTGCTACAGAATGAATGTGTGAAAGTACATATGGATAAGTTGTTAGTATAGCTCTATCTTAGAGTATGTGTGTATTTATAAAAGCAAAGGTCAAATTGAGAAGAAATTGTTACATTGCACTTACGCAGCAAACGCTGAATAGAGAAAATGTGTTTTTTGTTGTCTATTATAGACTGTGAAAGTTGCTGTAAGAGGCCTCTGTGTGTGTCCAGTGACTGGACCAGAGTACTAAGCCTCTGACTCCACCACATGAGCGCAGACAAGCCGGGTGATTAAAATACACACGTGGGTCAATGGGCAGGAGCGAATTTACCCTGAAAGCTAATGAAGGCAGAACAAAAGACTCGCTGGGCACAAGACCCTGGTGCACGCAGCCCAGTGAACTCAGCAATGTGTCCTTGAACGGGAGAGTGTGGCTTGTTTGGTCAGCAGATCTCCCTGGCATCAGCCCCCGCTGCAATGCCCCGCTACCCGCTGCCCATGACATATCGCAGCCATAACACATACAGTGTAGTCACCAGCACAGAAGTCACAGGAACTGGCAGCCACCAAAAGGATTAGAATGCTGTGCAAAGTGGCACACATGCCTTAAAAAGATCCCCTGGCTGAGTGCTAATAAACACACCTTCAGGCAGACCACAGAGTGTCAGTGTCAGGGTGGACAGGACGATGCTGCTCCTGCTGAGAGATGGAAGCACCTCTGCCCTGTTCCTGATCTGCGGCTTAGACAAATTTATTATACACATAAGAGACTGATAGGTGGACTGGCAAAGTAGAAATATTTAATTGACATTTCCTGAAAACGAATGTGAATAGTAATATTCTCTCTTCATTTGTTTTTCTAACACATGGATGGGGCAGTTGAAATTTACAGTCTTACATAGTTGAAAAATGCTGATGTCTGTTACAAGTCTCGCCGTTTAATGAAAATGATTTAACCTCAGCAATTACCACTGTGTAAACAACGCTGTGATAAAAGACAACTGCAATAACACCAGTACATCAATGTGGCCTGATTGTCTTGCTGACATATCTGTGGCATGCAAAGCAGAGAGGAAGGAAAAAAATGTCAAGTCGATGTTAAGTTTCAGAACAACCTTAAAAATAACTTAATGACATATCATTTTAATAACTGATTCCTTGAGGTATTAAATAATAGGATGGTTATAAATATCTAGTCAGTTATAAATGAGGTAAAACTACTCATTTTAATCTACTCTTATTTAGTTGACACCAAATGTACACTGCTGGTGGCAATGCAACTCTGTCAGCTAATTCACATTTAAGTAAACAAAGGATGAAAAAATGTCAAATTTCACAGTGCAAACGTTAAAAATTGGTGGATTAAAAAACAAACAGGGAACCAGATTGCTGTAAAACAAAGTGCCAAAACCAAATGTGCAGAGCAACAACAATAACGGGCACTGTGGATAAATGGCATCAGCAAAGCGAAACGCGGGTCTGTGGTTTATATGCTATAAATGGAAAAAGGACCATATCAACAAAGCACTCAGAGACACAACCGAAAAGTAAATGGACTGACGAGCAACCAGGCAGACACTTACATGTGCATATACACAGGCAGAAGCATAGGAGGGGAGCACAAGAATCTGAGCCTCTCTGCTCTGAGGCACACCCTTGAAATATTTATGACCCTCCACTTTTTATCCTACACTGCTGCATGGGCAAAGCAGAGCTGCCTCTTTATCTCTGAACTGGACTTTGCAGCAGCTACTGCAGCCATCCAGTTTGCTCCAAGGCTCAACATTCTTCTCTGTTGGATCCTATTACAGAGTTAACTGGCAACCATGTACAAAGTCCCCTTAGTAATCTCCCTAAACCCTACATGTCCCCAGAGCTCTTAAAACAGAATGTTATTTCACAGTACATTCGCCGAATGCTTGGTTTTTGCTCAACAATAGGCTGATCTCATTGGGTGAACCCACTGGAAGTTCTTTCTTCCAGAGTTTGTGGTGGGAGTAAGTGACCACAGAGAGGAATGAGTCAGGACCAGGACCAGGGTTTCCTGTCAACTCATACTTTCCAAAAAGAAGTTTTATAAAAGTGCCAACCACCAAACCTATCCACCTACAGTACTCTATCCAGTATGTAGCCCCATCACAATTGTTCTGGTTTACTGGGATAATATGCCTGCAAAAACATGCACCTCAAAAAATATCTGAGGGCTGTGTGTCTATAGAACACCGTCATCTTGGGAATTTGTCTGTGTGCGATCCAAGGTCCAATATTGCAGAAAGTGGGTTTCTATGTATCTGATTATTAGGGCTAGGAGCAAAATCCATGACAAATCAGGTTCATTTCCTAGGCTCATGTTGAGTATATGCAAGATTTGTCATCATCATTTTGTTAACTACAGATATCCCTCCCCAGCATGCTGCCTGGCCAACTCTTTACCTAGCGTCTGTCTACAGTAAAGTTTCACCACCTTAGATAGAAACTTTAATCATCTCCATGGAGGAAATAGATCACAACAAAGCAACGCGGTGTCTCATTAAACTAACTGCATTATCAGTGTGCTGTAATTTACATTTGCTGTCATTTGCAGGATATTTAAAATCGTATAGTTAGCCATATGTAATGTTGCTGGGTATTATCATAACTGCTGCAATAATTTTCCCATTAAATCCAAACAACCAGTTACCACCCAGCATCAAACAAGCAAGAACCTGCCTTGCTCCTTTGTAAATGTTTGCTGAATGGGAGAAGGCAAAACAGCAGTTGGGCAGTTTTCACAGCAAACGCCAGTGCTGGACTAAAAATGACTATGTAACCAGATGGTTTACACAGCAACAAAGGAGGAGGGGAAAAGAAAACCAGGGAATGATCGAGTCGACCTATGAATTACTCAGCAGACCAACCCTCCCTCTATCCTCCATGAGATAGCTAATGGGGATCATCCATCTTCTTGGCCTCCTTTACGCCCCGTCTTTTTTCACCACTCATCTGCATCCAGGTCAGCTGAGAAATAACACAGGTCCAGTCCAATAAGTATGATGCATGAAATTTGGTAGGAGGAAATTTCAGTCTACAAGAAGAGCTGGGAAAATACACAATCACATTTCTCAGAATGCAGGATTACAAGCACTGTTGCTGGACAACCGTATTGATTAAGCAATATATTCCCAATAAAGTGCTCACTGTGATGACTGGTTGGTCCTACTTGAATACAATTTATATATATATATAGTATTTCAAACTGTGGTTTCTTAACATGATGACCTTAAACCTCTTAAAGGACTGATGTTATATATTCTATATCCTCTGAATGGTACGACTCTGTCTGTCTGTGTCTGTATAATAAATATGTTGCTGGAATCAGCAGCTGGTTAGCTTCGCTTAGCAAAAAGACTTGAAACAGAGCGGAACAGCTTGTCTGGATCTGTTCATTGATTAAAAAACAACTGCCAACTGTGTCTTTAAAGCTCAAATACAACATGTTGTTTTCCACATGTTTAATCGGTAGATAAGAGACTAAGTACAAAAAAGCGCGTAATTGTATTCTTTTAGTTGCAAATGCCAAAAGATGTTTTTGTTTTTTGTTTGCTGTTCATAATATGTGGGAAATGAAAAGATTTGCCCCACAAGAATTTTCCATATTTAAAGTTGATAGGGGAGGTGGTGGTGAAGTGGTTATAGAATCGGGCTTGGGACCAAGAGGCTTTGGACCCGGAGGTCACCGGTTCGACTCCCAGCCCCGCCGAAGACTGGGTGATGCGCCACCATTCCCGACCTGAGCTACCATCAAGCTTGGGAACGTGATGGTTGAAATTGGAGAGGCGCCGCCATCTGCCGTCCACCACCTTGGGCCCTTGAGCAAGGCCCTTAACCCCCAAATTCGCTTTTAGTTGCAAATGCCAAAAGATGTTTTTGTTTTTTGTTTGCTGTTCATGATATGTGGGAAATGAAAAGATTTGCCCCACAAGAATTTCCCATATTTAAAGTTGATGCCAGCTTTTACCCTGTGACCAGTCAGAATAGTTTCTAATTGTACGTCACGGTGAAGTGGTTCCAAATGATTTAACTCAATGCATCAGTTAAATAACAGGAGAGACAAGTTGTTGACAAAATAATTGCACAAAGTAACATGAGAAGACCATCTTGGGTACATGTACAAGTTATCGACTGGGAGGTCAGGTTCCAGGTTCTCACTAACACAAAATCTCATCTGAATACAGTAAAGTCAAGTAAATTTAACACATCAAGAATAAAATGTAAATAAAAGCGTCTCTTGGGGTAAGATATTTCATTATTACCACAATAAGGGTGCACAGATTGTTTATTTCACACATCAGCAGGCCTAAGCTGCTGATACTGGAACATTATCTGGCGGCGCTACCAGACTGTCTCGAACTCATTTCATTCCAATTGCTGCTTAAGAAAACATACATGACACAGCTAATCAACTTAATGAATAATACAGCGTTTCCGCACACTAACGAATTGGCACACTAACATACAAAATGTGAGATATGTCCGTGAGGAACACAGATATGCCTGATGTTAATTCCTTTCATTCAAAAGGGTAAAGAACCTTCAAGTAAAGACGTCTCAGTCTCTCATCTCCTTCTAATAAAAGAAGTCTATTCTATCCTAAGACAGGATGCAACAAGGAAGCAACCTCACTGCGGCAGCATGAGTTGAGGAGTTCATGGCAGCATCACAACATGATTTTGTGTGACCTGAAAGACAGTCTTCTGTGATCAGAACATAGATCAACAAAGACAGGGGACATATGGAGGTGGGGAGGCCTGGCAATAGACTTAGAAAGAGACAGTGAGGAAGTCGACAACAGAGTTATGTCGATGTAGGAAAAAGCAGAAAGAGAAGCACACGGCAACAGAGTCAGGGAGATACAGCTATCAGAGCTCAAACATGACAGGATGTGACATGTGGAGAGCAGGAAGAGGAAACTGGCCAGATATAGATTTGGTTTGGTGGCTGCTCCTGAAAACATGTCCATCCCTTCAGGGGCCTCAGTGGCTGTTAATGTGCTTATCAAAGCGTGCACCTTTGGTCTATTCCTGACCTCGGTATAGTACTACTGAGAAGAGAGAAAGAGAAGACTGCTAATTATTATTCTTAGAATTATTCTATCAGAATGTTGATCGAAGCGAAACAGTAAGAACTCATCCAGCTCAAAACAATAAATATAAAATAAATGGTTACATCCAGATCCATTCGTTATTTCCTGTAAAAGTATGAGAATGGATTACAGAGGGTTTTTGTTTTATTAAAGATCTAGTACTTCACTTTTCTTGAATGGCTGAAATTTCCTACCGAGTTGGCAGGAAATGGGGTCACACCCTGGGGTCAAATCCCAAATCTAATCAGACCTAATGTGGGTCATCAATTAATAATAGTATAATTTTACCACTTGAGAATTGCTCATATTAAAAAGAGCACAAATGAGCCAATGGGGGAATTATTAGAACAAAAGAAAAGATTTGTTTTGTTTTTACAAGCTGTCATTGTGATTTCTACTTATCAGTGAACCAAGCTTTATTTATACTACGCAATGATGACTGAATACAGTTTGATAAAAGTCTATCCAGCAACAAATATAAAAACTTTTAAGACTTTTATGGACAAGTTATACAGATTTCAGGTGACAGGCAGCACAGATAAAGGTAACTGACTGATTTTCATGCTGGGCTCCATGGAGGCAAAGAAATTCAGATGTGACCTTTTTGCACATTAAGATCGATAAATGTTACATATATAGCGACGCTCACTGATATTTGTTCTTCTGAACAAATATCAAGAAAAGCAATGAGGCATCCTAACAAATTAGATTTTTTTTTAAAAAGATCTTTCTCGTACATATACATGATATGACGTCTATGATGTCCTAGTGTGTCTGTGGGAAGGTAAGTATAACCTTTAAGGTCTTATTTTATGTAGGATAAACCGTCTCTTACATGAAATCACGTGGTACATAGTATCTGGATCAGCATTTGGTCAGGAGGTACATCTACATCTGGATTTGGGAATGTTTTGCCATTCACGTAAATATCATTATGTTCCTTCAAGGTTGTAGTTTACATTAAAAGCTGATCATATTGCCTTTGTTAATCAAAACATTATTCACATTATCCACACTTAAATTTCACTGTCATGTCCATGCTATAGCCTCTAAATCATAACACATATGGCTGATTGACCAGACATAAATGTCTATTTTGCATTCATATCCGAATTGTCTAAACAAGTTCATGAGCTCCTTTGTATGAACTTCGAAAAGAAAGCAGAAACTGGTTTGTTGAAGCACAGAGCCACATAACAGCAGTATGGGTGTGTCGGCTCAGCTGTTAGCGTTAGGGCAGACAGCCATCTGATCGACTCTGGTATTTGGACTCTGGACGCATACTATCTGAAACTTCAGCCCAGCGACACCACCTTGACTTCACGAGGCTAAACGACACCAGAATATTTCACCAGTGTGGTTCCAGATCTGTTTGTTTATTTCTCGGTGTTTAAATATGGGGGGGGGGGGGGGTTCTGCAGGGGGGGGGGGGGGGTACAGCAGAAGTTTAGCATTGTGTAGTACAGAGGCGCTTGGGTGATGCTCACATGTTTTCAAACATGCCAACGTGAAGGGCGGTGGTTTCCGATCCCCGGCATAAACACAGTTGCAGTCAGTACGGAGGTGTTCTCACACATATTAGGGAGGTGTTGTCAATCAGGACAGATGTGTGTTCTCAGTCGTTACAGATGTGTGTTCTGGCCTCACGGTGCTGCGGTTTGTGTACACGTCGCTGTCAACTTACCTTCAGACAGCTCCAGCTCCAGCTCCGCCAGCTTCTCCCGCACCTCCGCCGGCAGGGTCATAGCGACAGCCGGCGTGGGCTCCATCATCACCGTCAGCAACCCGGCGGAGGTCCTCTCTGCCATGGTGATCCAGTCTCCAGAGCGGGTATGTCCGCGGAGTGTGTCCGGCGAGGAGGAGGAGGACACCGGAGAAGGAGGAAACAATGAACACAACACCTCCTCCTCTTCACTTGGTTTCGGCTAAAGAGGGCAAACAGGGTGTTGGTGCTGCAACGTCGCACACAGATGTGAGAGCAATCTCCTCAGCCGTCATGACAGGCTTAGCAGCGAGGCTCGCGGACACACCTGGCTGCCTGATCCCATGTGGAGCTGCAGGACGCGGCCCTGTGAGCGTCTCCCTGCCCGCTGTCTGTCTGTCTGTCGGCGGCTGCCTCCCGTCAACTGTGGAGAGAACTCATTCAACTCCTCGATCGCTTCCCACGGGCGCAGTCGCCATTGCATCATAGCAACAGCAGCCGCGGCCGTGCGCGCTCATGAGGGCTCACTCCTCGCGTGTTCGTGGGCGTGCTGGAGCGCGGCGCGCCGCCTCCTGCCGCTCCGCGCGCAACGCGCCTGCCTCCTGCTGTCTGTCACAGCCACAGCGTCGCTGTGCTGTGCTGCTGCTGCTGCTGAGAGAGGCGCGTGCTGCGACCCAGAAGATAATGCTGTCCCAGTAATGCTTTATAATGTTTTTGCTTTTAGTAAATTTGAGTAAATTTGAGAATCAAAATGACAACTGATTCATAGAAGAGTTCTGATTTATGATCTATAAATATCTAACGCCAACACTATACATTTTGTCTGTTTATCGTTTTATTATGCATTACATGATCAGCCGACTAAAGACACACAGTGCTGCATAACATATTCACTGTTGTTCTTTAGAAGATATAAAAAAAATGAATTTCAATTAAACTTTAGAAAAAGAATACAAATACTGAAATTTATTGAAATAGCCATTAAAAGGGAAGTGCGAGTGTGTAGGGATGTGTTTCAGACAGAGATGTTAAAAGGGGGGTGTACGGGCTGTAAAAAATATGTATTAATAGGGATGTACAAAGGGATGTAAAAAAGGAACACACATATATGTTCAGTTTGCAATGATAAATAGCAAAGAAATCAAACTGGTTGGAGGAATGTAACAGAAATTAAAGCCCAATTGGGATTAGATCATGCAAGAGTCATAGCTTGCAGCTGCCAGGGGGCACCACACATAAAAAAAATCAGTATACAGTATTGTTCCTAGGGGTGCTAAGTATGTTTAAAAAAAGTGACTTCACTCTATGTCTCCATATTCCTGGTTTAGCTGCACTAGATAACACAAGAAAATAAATAATTCACAGTACTGCGTCATATGAGATATATATATATATATATATAGATAGATAGATAGATAGATAGATAGATAGATAGATAGATAGATAGATAGATTTATATATATATACACATACATGCATGCATGCATACATAGATAGATAGATAGATAGATAGATAGATAGATAGATAGATAGATAGATAGATAGATAGATAGATTTCAAATATTAAATAAATACAAATAACATAAATACACACGTAGTATTTTTCTGTCATGGAAAATCATGGTTTTGAGCCAATACAACCAGTAGGTGTCTCTATATACACAGTAAAAAAAAGTGTCTTGGTGTAAAGACGGAATGAATATAACAGTAAGGCGGGTTCAGTGAACATGGTATTACATTCTCTATTGTAAGTAAAGATCTTTCCTCAGAGTATGTTTCAGGTTGATGTGGTACTTTGCTCTAGGGGTCCTCCTGTTGTGTTCAAAGATGGTCCTATTCACCTCTGTATGAGTATCAACAAGCTTAGTTTTCCTGCCAGACCGCAAAGAAAAACAAAAATTAGTATAGTGTCTGTTGTTTACTGTAGAATGGAAAATGTCTGAGGCGAAACAAAAGTTATTTTCTGAGTGTTTGTTTGCCTGTACCTCTTTTGGCCTTTGAGTAAGGCATCAGTCAGAGCCTTCAGGTAAATGGAGCGATGTTGATGTCCTTGCTCCAGCTGATGTTCATCCGTCCAGCAATGACTCCAGAACACATCTGCATCTGTAGGAATGTATTCACATGTGGGCAGCTGTTTATACCCATCTGTCTCCAGATACTCATCCCGATTGTACATCCTGGCACATGGCTCAAACTCATGGACACTGTACGTCTGGATGAAAAACAGTTTGGGCTTGCCAGCCATCATAGGGCAACCATCAGCAGTGAAAAGACGTCTCACTGTGTCCAAATGTAGTCCTGGGCAATATGTGTCTATACCCAGGAAATGATTTTCCGTACCGCGGCCGATGATGCAACAGACCAAGCCATCACCTTTGAGGTTCTCTCTCTTTTCCAATATGCCTCTGAGAGCTGATACAGTGTCAGTGACATTCAGCCACTTGTAGAGGAACACATTGAAATGGAGAGCCTTGAATGTTTGTTCCAACATGTCTGAGGAAACAAGGAGAGGTTTTACACTTAAATCCAAAAATCACGTTTCAATTGGCAGATGTAACATTTTATTTACTCAAGTACTGGACTTCTCTACGTTTTATTCTGTCAGACTCTTCAGACTCTTTGTTGTGTTTAACATGTCTGAGATGTTAGCAAATAAGGCAGTTCCCCTCTTCCTCTCACATCTTCTCACATGATTAGACACAATAACACCAGTCAAATGCTTAGGTTTCTTGAGTACTTTTACTGAAGATGGCTTTTTGATAGAAGGCTTTTATTTTCATAAAGTGGCATTAGTGCATTTATATAAGTAGATAATATGAATAACAAAAAACAAAACAAAAAAATAACAAAACCTTCCTCCAACAAAACCAAATTTGTTGTATCTCACCTCCATCATTACCCACACAGTCGATGATAGCACAGACTCCTCTGGGATTACTGTCAAAAGTGTACCACTCCAGTGGACTCTGAAATGCAAACAAAGAAGAATGTCAGTTTCAGTACTCTAACGTAACCATGCTGAAAATAACATTTCTAGTCATTTATGCAAACTTTACCTGACAGCTCTGTCCTACGCGTACAGGAACTGGTGTGTTTTCTCTGACTGTTTACAAATAGAAAGAAGGTACTGTAATATGAATATCAAGGTCAGTATCGGCAGTGACCTGGGACTTTCTGGGACTTGGGACTGTTTTCCTTGGTAGCTCTACTAAGCACTGACGTGTAATATCGTGTGTAAATATGTTTGTTACTGTGTTTTCTGGGTATTTTGACAAAGAATTTCTGAGAATTAGTCTCAACTGTTTCGAACTTGCAGTCTATCTTACCAATATGTCGGGACTGTCCTTGTCTTGTTTGGTGTAGAGGATGTTGTAGAGAACTGTTAGGGGCGGGCTGTAGGCACAGAGAAGTGATGTTTTTCAGAAATATTAGTTTTATACGAAATATAAATAATGATGAGTTTAGTATTTTGTACAGTGACATACTCACAGGAGCTCTGCATGTTTCCTGAGGAGCTGGATGCTGGTCAGGTTTTGCGGCTGCTAAACACAGATAATTAAGTAAACACAAGCAATACAAATATAATTTAAGCAACTTTGTAATTACTTCTCGGCTGTTCTGTCTCTGTCCTTCATCGGTAAGTGTTGCTGGGGTATGGGGCTTTAACGCTTACAACAAACAGCTATCAAAATAATGCCACTGAGTATTTTATGGGATTAAACCTGTCTAACCCGCTCCAAAAAGCTGTGCTAGGAAACATGGACTGGGAGCCTTGTAAAGAACAACTGGATGTTTGTATGAGCAGGTATTAGCAAGTGCAATGGTAAGATTCAATTCCTGTTTCCAGCATTTCTCTGTTGAAGCATGTGTGAAAACGTAGTGCTTCATATGCATATCTTACATCTCGTATAGATGTTGCAGCTCAAATGCAGTTTGAATGTCAAACAAGACTTGTAAACTTCTTTTTCACATTGTCATGGGGTGTATTTGTATTCACTGCTCATAGGCCCCTTTACAATCTTGAGCTTGTCTTTGTTAAAAGGTACAGGGTAAATAGTCTCACCTGAGATCTTGTAATCAGCCACTTTATTTGCGAGGTCGACCCTGCCAGCGTTTGCTAAACATTTCTCTAGAAAGTCGACTCTTTCGGGTGAAACTAAATCCAGCTTCTCAAGCTCAATGACAACATCAAGAAAATTCTGTGGGAAAAAAGGAGCATGTGAAAGAGATGGACACCCCCATCAGAATGAAACCTAAAATGTGCCGGGGTTTGTAAAGTTTAGGCTATGTGTCAAGTGCAAACACATACAAATACTCTTCCTTCCCACACACAGACAGGAAGTGAGTGAGTAAAAACCAAAATAGACTTCATTCATATTATTCACCTTGGCTTTTTCCAACTTTTCACGAGGGATTGTTTTGCTTATCAAAAATTTCACACTGCTTACATCTTCACAGGCCATGTCCTCACTTATATGGTTCATCAATACTCTACAGAGAGGGAAAGCAGGAATACTTAAGTGATCACACTGTGTGGGTTATTAAAGTCAGGACTTAAATAGCCCATCATAAAACTTCACTTACCTGAACCTTGGCAGAACCTTTCGGTATTTCAGAGTCCTCTCCACCTCGTCTCTGCTGATTTGACACACCTTCCTTAGGAGATCAAAACGTTCAAGTTCCGACAAAAGCTCTGTCAGAAACAGGTACCCATTCTCCTGGCACAAGACTTTAGATGTCAGCATCTCCTTCACGCAGGTCGTGCTGTATTCTGTGTCCAGGCTTTCGCACAGGTAGAGAAGACTCCTGCGTTCACTGCTGCTGAGAGCCTCTGCTATCTGGTTAATTGCCTGGAGTTCCAGTAGGTCTGAGTGCGCCATGGACTCTGGTGTAGTAGAAGCGATCAGTGATGAAGAGACTCCACACAGTATTTACCAACCATAGACACACAAAAAACAGAATATTCCAATACGTAACAACTTACAGTTTCAACTTGCGTCGACAGCGATGCGGATGCGGAGTGGAGAGGAAGGGCTGGACGCAAAACTACTGATGACGCACCAGCTGAAAAACCCCGTAGAGGAAGTAGCTCTCTCATGCAGAGTAAAACAGTGAAAGCCCCAGCGGACAGTCACACGTTGTGACCGAAACACTGCCAGATGCGCAAAACGTATTTTCGTTTCACACTGAATGGGCGCTACTGACCTTTTGAATTTATAAGCACATCTCCAACCCCTTTGATAGTCAAAGTGAAAGTGAAAGTACAAAGATGCGTTTGAATGACATTGAATTTATAGTTGTTATCTATGGCAGCATATCCAAATCAATTTTTACAACTTCAAACTACCGACCTGGTGGACACATACATTAATTATCAATTTATTAGAGAAAGGCATTACAATCTATAAATCTATAAAAGTTTTAAAGCACTTGACGATTTAGTACAAAACAGAAAACTATTCACTTTATATATTTTTTTTCAAGGGGTGCTAAGGGAATTTTAAAGGCACTTAAGCAAATGTATATAACGGGAATTGCTATGGGTGCCTTCAAGCAGCAGAGGTATTTTTTGTAATTTCTGTAAAAAAAACATCTCGTGGTTTTGCTTTCTAAAGGTGTGAGGGTTATCTGTTTTTCTTTCTACCATGTTTCTGTAATTTGATTCCATTTGTGTTCACCTTGGACGCGAAGCAATTGTAAACACTTTTCACTGTTTTCTAAATGATTCATCAGTAATGGAAACCAATAGCTGCATGAACAATAATGGACAAACACTGAAGTTCGTGTTCTTGACTTTTTCCGTGATTTTAGTTTTGTCAGCAAATCTATCATCAAACATTTGTTGAGAAACACACGTACTGTATGTGCATAGTAATTAGTTTAATATCTGTTATTAAGATAATGTTAAGCTGTTTTTATTTTTCATACAGTTTGCCTTTAACTTTAGTTTCTACTGTTTTGCTTCCACCAGCATGTGATAGGTTTGTGTAGAAGTGCGCCCACGCTGTGAGTGATTTTTATTTTTCCGACAGTTGTGAATGCATCACGGCTGCTCCCCGCCTGCGAAGGCAGCTCGCAGCTTCCGCTCAGTCTGACCAATCGCGTGGCGCTGTGGCTCAGCAGCCCCATTGCAGTGTGGGGAGATCATACAGAGGAGCTGCTCGCGGAGACGGGGAGCAGTGGGAGGAAAGACACCCGACCCCGGTGACCGCTGTGGATAAACACCGCCCTGCTTGCCCCTCGCAGTCACCGGGTGACACTGCCCTCACCAGCTTCAGTCCGGGTGAGTATTTCATTACCACGTTATTGGAAAAACACTCAGCTTTTCTCCAGGTAGTCGCAGTCAGGGCTGCTAGTGAGTTGGAACATCATCACAACAGTTGTGTTGATGGAGGCTCCAGTGTTGCTGCTTAGTGCCGACTCAAGTGATAAATGTCTGTGGGAAGAGCGCAGAAGATGCACAGGCTTGAGTGGAGCCAGCGCTCGGTCGCGTCGGCCTAGTCACGACTGATGAAAAACGAGGAGGATGAGGATGAGAAGCAGCTGCTGACTCGGACAGACACGCTAACGGCATGTAAGGCGAGCTAAGGTAGCTAACGCTCACGTCCAGGTTGAGCTGTCGTGGCAGTGCAGTCACAGACGGTAGCTAGCAGGGGACTGGCTAACGGAGCTGCGCAGAAAGATCACTTTTGATGTCCCTCAGCCATTAAACGGCTCGACCCTGACAGTTACGCAATATTTACACTCTGACACCTTACAGGTGAACTCAAAGAAAACCCTGCAGCTTGTTTGTTCATCAGTGTTTTATTTAGGAATTGAAAAGCGGAAATTGGAATAAGCCAAACTATCATGTTCATAACTGACTTGTAATATTTAGTTTGTTTTTTAAGCTGTGTAGTACTATTCAACACAGCATCATGTCTGAATTTGCAGCTGTACCATGGTGATAGAAGAAACACCCACAGTCACATGTGTATTGTCACGCATATATGTTTGTATCCCATAAATACACATATTTAAGGAAATAACTTTGAATACTCCTCAGCAGCCTCGGTAGATGCACAGTGTTAAAGGCATTAAGTCAGCAGGATAATGTTGCTTCATCATTTCACCCACTAACATATCATGTGGGCTGTGTTTGGCTGACGACAGGGGTCTCACTCTTTGCCCATTCAATAAATGTTTCCAGTTAACTGTACTTGAACAGAACTGGGGGTTATTATAGACCAGTGGTTCCCAAAGTTTCTCTGCTGGGCCCCTCAAAAAAAAACCCTGACATTTATGTTTTCTTCATTGCAGTTAATTTCACACATTGTAATTAATACAAACCTCATAGACTACTTGAGAGGGGGAAAAAAGAAAAAAAACCTAAAGGTTTGTTGTGCAAAAATGAAACTGCGCCCCCCCTGCAATGGCACCACGCCCCCCTAAGGGGTTGGGCACTGTTATAGACTAATGGCTCAACTAAACATTATTTAATACATTTTATTGGCTTTTATTGGTTTTGGACTAATATTGGGCATAATAAGTAAAACATCCATTAAATGGTGGTATAATGGACAAATATGTAGAGCTGAAGATCTAGATATTTCCATGCCATCTGCTGCGCACCCTCAGTTGTCATTCCTCCTCTCTCCTCCTCACTTGCTCTCTACCACTGTGTGTGTTTTGGGACCGAGCTGTCATCAGAGCAGTGTTCTATTTTAGACAGAAACTCCATTTACCCACTTAATCAGTGTCCCTTTCTCCAGGTGCTGAGTTTCCTTTTATTGCTCATAGTAACAAGTATCTCATCCAGCCAAACTTCTGAGCAGAAGGCTTAAAAATGTATCAGATACATTTTTTACTTGTTTAAAAACAAAAATAAAACAGTATCTATCCATTGTGTATTATCTGTCACTTACCCCTAAACCGCCTCAGGGGCAGCTGTAGTCAGTCCCAGCTGACTATGGATGAGAGGCAGGATACACCCTGAGCAGGTTGCCAGCCTGGGCCATCACAGGGCGACATACAGGGAGAAAAAAAAACAGTCACACTCACATTCTTTCGACTGGGATTCAAACCAAGAACCTTTTTGCTTTGAGGCATGACAGATCTTCTTCCTTGGGCAAGACGCAAACCCCCCTCCCCAGGGTGTATGTGCTGTAAGAAATTCTTTGTTTCAGAATCAGAGGTCAGATATTGTGAATTTTGTTCTGAGCTGACTAATGATGTGCAATGTTGTTGTTGATCACACATCTGCAGCAGCTGTTAGCTTATTAAGACAGCTCTAAACCAAAACATATCCGACATTACTGTGTTGAGCCCCAGAGATTGTTGCCTGCCTGCCACCTATGGTGATGTACACGCCTAGGGGATCAAAGCTGTAATTAGCCTGCCATGGATTAGTAGTGGAGACTATTTTCCACTGTACTTGCTCCCACTGAGCCAGAGGATGACTGAGCCATCTCTAAAAGAAAAAATAAAACAAAACTCTGTTTGTTGTTGTCCTGTTGTGGCCGGCAAAACAAGGGACGTCACAGTTCTTCTCTTTGGATGCACAACATTTTTTAAGCTCATTTTGTTATTTTGCTATGTCTTTGGTCGTTTGGTATCCAGTATGGTTTATTAATGTAAAGCCACCAGTGGAGTCAATCTCCATGTGTATGGACAGTGCTGAGAATCAGCTGGGTATGTGTTTGGCATGTAGACAGAGCTGTGTTGCTGCTGACTCACTGCACTGACTGGTAGGAGGTCTGTCTGTGTGTTGGCTGTCTCCATGATGAACAGTATGCCCCCACCCAGCCCTCCTGAGTGCCTTGTCTCTCTGTCAGCCAAGCATGAGTTCATACTGTTCCTCTCGGGGCTCGAAAGAGGTGGAACGGCACAATGCCTCTACTCAATTATATGCAAATTAGTCAGCGTATTCTGAGCTGATAGTAAAAGGTGTTCATTTTGGAGAATGACCCCTCAACATTTACAGTGATAGAAAAGCAGCAAACCTTTACATGAGGCTGTGAAGTTTGTAATTTTGATCAATGAGTAACCGATCAGTGCTGCTCTGTAGTAGTGGCCCAGAGTTCAAAATGGGTGTAGCTAAACGTCAGAGAATTTTTGCACAATGAGACTGAACTAAAAGCCTGTGGAAGAAATAGATTTAGGTGGTTTTTGAAACAAGATCTTTTTGAACAGAAAATAGGCTTTTAATGGGTTAAATAAGTTATATTGTTATGTTACTCTTCCACAATAAAGTCATTATTGCACAGGGCAGTTTATACAGGCTGAGTTGAGACTCATTTGACAGCTGAAACACTTGAAGAGAAGGAAGCGCCACATCCTGCCATTGACCCTAACACAGTTTACATGAGACTGAGTGGCCCCTGAACTTTAGCCCTCATGTACTGTTTGAGAGTGTATGTGTGTTTCTAGGGGAAACAAGCATTGTATCATGAAATGGCAGTTAAGTTAACATATGTATGCCAAGATAATACTGAAAGTCTCATCATCTTACAGACAGCCTCTGCTCCCTGTACTGAGCAGTTTACCCTACCATCAGTCAGCTCTTTGCTCTTCTGCTCAGTTTTACTGGTCACGATTCTGCAATTGTGTGAAGTTGAACGCATGCCAAAGCCTTGTTGATTCCAGGAGCCTTTGAATTGTTGCCAGTCATTTGTTGTGATATGGTGGAAAATGCAGGGAAGAAAAGTTGAGGCTTTTGCTGAAGCTAGCTGTGAGAGGACATAAAAAACAGGCCTGTTTACATTAGGTCTTTTATTTTGGAAGCAGAAAAATAAGGATTTTTTCCCTCACCGAATACAACCTTACTGATAAAATAAAGACAGTGAAAAGCCAGCCAGAACCGTAAAAGCAACAGTTTGCATTGTATAATTCAGGATTTTAGGTGTCCAGGTATAAAAATACTCAGTGTCACTGAGCGTTTCACTGGCAAAGGAGAGTCTGGCTGAGTCCCCAAAGCTAATGCTTATTATTTTGGCTGCAGTTGTCAGTCTCGCGTGTGCCGCAGTGTAATGGATAGAGCCATAATGTAACCCACATCATTTCTGTTTTCTGGATTGCAGGAAATAATTAGATTGAATAATTATGTGTCTCTGGGGTTGAAGGAAGTCGAGAGGCCATACATTTTGGCTTATTTTTCCAAGTATTCAGCATTTTTTCAAGCACCCTAGCTACTGTATTAGCTGTGTAGTAATCCAGTGCCCTGCCTCTGTTTTTACGTTTGCTAATGCTCTGATATATGATATTTGTGGGAATTGATTAACACCTTTCAGTATAATGCAATCAAATAAATGACCACCCCTGAGCGATGCACTTACACCGTATCAGCAACTGAATGTTACAACCTTCATGGGGATATGATTTATTGCAGCAGAGCTGTATTAGGTTGCATTTACTTGAACTGGTGCACATACAATATTACTTTTCTGTCTCATTGTTTCGCCAAAACTTTGGTTGTGTCCAAGGTAATACTTGTACCTGTTGCAACTGAATTACTCCTCAGCTACGTTTGAATGACTCCAAATTACTTTTCAAAAACAAACAAGGGCACTTAACGTAGAATTCTAGAAAGAACACAGCAGTAGAATATGCTGTATTATTTTTTTCCTTTCGTAAGTAAAGCTCTGACATGTTTAGACATTGCAGCAATAATACTTGTGGTCTACACATGTATGCTGCTGTCTGAAATGTATTGGGTGTTGTCCATCACACAAGAATTCCTTGTATGTCCTTGTGGACAAGTTCTCAAATAGAATTCTTAAAATTCCATTTAGCATTTATAGTTCCTCTCTATCCTAATGCTAATATGTCTAGGTGAGGTTACGATGGAGCCTCTTTACAGAATGTGCGTTCCTGCCGTGTGTGGATTTGTGTACACATAACATTTGCATTGAAAGCATTTGCATGCCTAAGTTTGAGGAGAAGCGAGGACAAACGCCGGATACTCTTGACAGTCACCTGTGGTGTTTTGTGTTGTGACTCACCCTGTCTAATTGGTGGAACCCTCTGTGTGTCTATGTCTGTCTGTGTCTGTCTGTGTTTGTGTGTGTGTGTGTGTGTTTGTGTGTACTTCGCTGCAACGTGGACCCATCCCAACACGTCTGGTCCTGCAGCTGCAGCAGAGCTAAATTTAGCCCAGGATGTGCGTACGCCTCAGTTCCCCTGGCCTGGCCTATAGGAGATGAAAAAAGAATCAGGGAGATTGCTTAACCAATTTCTCTCTCGCTCTCTCACTCTCTCTTGCTATCTTTATATATTTTTGCACACATAGTACTTTATTTTTTTGTATCCACGTGTCCTACGGTCACTATTGATTCGGGCACACAAACGTATTGACTTGTCATTGTTGCCCGCCTGCCTTTGTATGACCTTTACTCACCAAAGTCCCGTCAGTTTGCGTCTCTTTCAGGTGTGTGTGTGTGTGTGTGTTTACAGTCATAATGTACAGAAACCCATGCAGTATTTTTCTTAGGCCCTTTTATCTGCATGCAGACAGCCAACTGAACTGCTGAGTGGCTTCTTCTGGTTATGATTGAGAGGCTTGGGGATGAAGATTACAGTAGACTGGTTCACTGTGGTCAAGTATTAGAGTTAATCCCTTTGGATAAAGTTTGGATAAAGTTTGTGTGTGTGTCTCCTGGTGACTGTCAGATACTTGTATTTGAGTTTTAACACTGAATCACCTCTGGTCTGAACACAGTAAGTGTGTCATGGTAATATTTGTTAAACATGAGGGAGGCAGAATTGAGTCAGAAGTTGCACAAACAGAACAGGGACAGACCTGGTTCAATAATTCATGGCTGACTGAGTTAAGCTGACCTTGAAAAATCTCCAGTGTTGTATTGTTGAAACCTGGCACTTCTCATGTAGGCCAGAGAGAAGTTGAGACAGATGGACACAAACACACATAAACAGGACATGTGCATTCTGCTTTTTTGTTTTTGTTTCTTGATGCAGAGTAACGGTCTGTCGGCTTTGGCATTTCTCAATGTCAGAAAGAGCATTAATATTGGATGTCTACATTGTAGTTCACTTGGGCTTTGACTTTGACATGTGAAAGAAGAAGAATTGCCCACAACTGATGGAACGAGGTTAAACAACCAAAAAAACTGTATTTACAGACTATCTTGATTAATGTCTGTTTATCTGCTGTCTTATAGGACAGACAGTTGATGGGCAACTGCCTGTTTTTTTCTTTCCTTTACATTTTCTATTCCAGTCTTCCACCTACAAACCTTTCCCTTTCCCAATCACTACTCAGCTGTCATCACTTCATCACCACATCGAGTCGTCACTGCTTAAAGTTGTCATTACCGCATTACCGCATCATTAATCAATAGTCTTTGCTTCACCAACACATTAGCACTCAGCAGTCATCACTAATGTATTACATCCTCCTTTTACGATCATCAAGGAGTGCCCTTGCTTTTGTTTATACTGGTTAATTAGTTACCCATATGTCTGTGATTCATCTGCAGGACCCTTGATTTAGTACTCGCTAGAAAAATAACTAAACTGCTCGACTGCTAAATGACTAACGACTAACAGGATTGCAGTCTTAAATGACCTGGTTTGTCGGCCTTGCATTCTTGTGGACAATGTGCCTTTTCTTTGGCTCGTGGCTTAACAGTCAGCGGCACTGTAGTTTGCCACCTAATTTAATTTGCAGCCTAGCTCCACTTTAAGAGGCTTGTTTATGTTGGCTCTTAGGTGAACAGACATACAATACACCGAACAGCAGTGTGGGATTAGCACATAAGTGTGTGTGTTTGTTTGTTTTTTTTTAAATTCAGATGGCTTGATCAGCCTGCTTGTAGTGTTTGTTTAAAGGGTTTGCACAACATGTCGATTAGCGTGCTGCAGCTGTTGCTGGCTCTTTATGTCCTGGCAGATGCCTGCAATGGAAGGACTGCTCCTGGATAAGAGTTTGGGCTTTCACTTCTTTTAATGTGATGGCAGTGTTTTGATATGCATGATGTTCAGATTATGAATCCCCAGTGGACTAAAACGTCCACAAACATTTTTACTGTGCCTTGCAGGTCGGTGGAATTCAGCAGATACCTTGTTCATTGTGCTCATCACTGCGACAAGTTCGGAGCTCAGCAGGCAGGCACACCTGCTCTCACTGTGCATCTGTTGTGCATGACAGTGTATGGAACATGTGCTCACGGGGCAAACACACACGCACACACACCTATTCAGTCGAAACAGATGAAGGTTATTATATGTATTTTCTTCATAGTGTTTTTGCTGTATGCTGTTATATACTGAGTGTGGTTCCAACTTAATATTGTGGTGATAAAAGATTACTACAAGCTTTGATATTCGTGACAGCTCATGTTTGTTGTAGATAAGAAGACTCGCCATTATCTGAGTTCAGATTCACAATGCAACATATTGAAATCCAGCACACAGCTCTTGTTGGCTTCGTTTTAACCTCGCACCGTTTAGCTGCATGTCTGACAATGTCATTGTGATTTGGGGTTTGAAGTGGTGTAAACAGGATGGGCTGGCACCCTCCTATTCCCTCGTGAGCCCTGCCGCTTCACAATGAACAGGTTGAGCGTACAGGAAGTGCAACCCTTCAAGTAAAGTTTGCATACTGTCATTTGCAAGGCCCCAATAGGTGCATGACATATTTAGCCAACTGTTACGGCTAGGTCAAGAGCACTTGTTGTTACTATTCACAAATCCTGGGATGAGATGAGTACAGAGTAGCAAGGAATTACAATGTAGAGCTACAGTCCCATCTAATGATGCTTTGTTGTATGTAGTATGATCTCTATTATTCAATTTTAATATACCTTTTTTATCCAGCTGTCATTAAATATGTAATATTTTACAATACTAGTATTGTATAGTATTGTATTATTCTTTGTCATTGTGCTATGTCTTTCACAGCAGCCTAATATACTATGAGGGTTCACATATAAACTGATGTGGAAAATATCCACTTACACATTTTAGATGCGTCACTGTGTATCCTAGCCCTACCACTAGCTTGAGACAAACGACAAATTGAATGCAGTAGATACCAAAAAAAAAGATACCAAAATAAGTTTTGAGTAATCTGATTTCCTTGTGATTTCTGCAGCGATCTTATTCTGAAGAATAAGAATAATATTTTTCTTTTATTTCCCTCAAACTTTATTTTGTAATATGCTTTTAGCATTGATCAGTCACATGATGAGCTTTATCTGGCAGAGGAAAAAATAAATGTCTCTCTTATAGTATGGCTGTCAGTAGATAAAGGGGACACATGCATCATTCTGGACTGATGGGACAGCATGGTAATTTCCTTGACTCTCTGAGATAAATTACTAATATAAGGGTCCTTCAGATAAACACAAGGCTGTGTTGAAAATACTTGACATCAAATGCACTGCTCAGTCATGTGGCACTGTCTGCTTCTTTGGGACATGAACCAGAGCGGCCTCTCCACAGTGACTTCCTGTGTCTCAGTGAAGCCTTGATTCTTTCTGCCAGAGACAGTGACTACATGACTGTGGATCCTTAGGATGCATTTTTATCAGGAGAGGACAAGGAGTCGGCCCGGAGACTGTTGCTATGCAACAGTGGGCAACTTGAAAATGTATTCCTTGTGCCATGACTCAAAATAATCTTAAAACAAACAAGTGTTCGAAAAGGAATGAAATGCAGTTTTTATAGTGAAACAGCTTGTTATGTCTATGTGTTGCATTATTGTGTTCCTTAACTTAGGCCTCGCTTCATCACAGTAGTATGTTTTTTGTACGTTTAGGAAAACTGTGCATTGTGGATGGAGGGCCAGAGTCACGCTGTTGTAGCAACCATCTGTTGTAGTCAGCTGCGTTGTACTTTGTTTTGACTGATTATTTCCCATTTAAGTCATTTGCTTTCCAGAAGAATTTTCTTTTTCAACCAATTGAGATGAGACCATTTGTTGAAACATGGTTTGATGTTTATGTGTAATTGAACTAATCCACCATATTGTAACAGATTGTTTATCCATTAATACATCTTTCATCTTCTTTTCTCTGTTTCTTTCAGGTGAGCCCTGAGTGAGTGACAAATGTGTGACACAGCGGAGAACCATTTGCCTCTCCAAGCGGAGATCTGAGTTGTGGGGGACACTGAGGTTAGTACAGGATGCTCACAACATGCTTTTCAAACTGTCTTCAAACTATTTTATTGGTAATTATAGTCCATTGATTGGTAAATTCTTATTTTGCATTTTTTTTGTCTTATCAGGTGTTCCCACTTTGCCTATTTGGCAAATTGATGTTAATTCACTTTCAAAGTGACTTTTTAGCCTTTGTATTACGGGTTGGCTTAATATGTTAAAAAATGACATGAAGAAAGCTTTGTTTTGTAGAATATGCCAAATATGTTCCAAATGTTGTAATTAACATAGTCACCAATAGTCAGTGTTACTTTATAAAAAGGGAATCGATTATTTTATATTTTTAATGTTATTTACAAAAGAAAATAATACACAATTGTTTTGAAATCTTTTGAGAGCAATTTAATCAAAAGTTTTTAAATCTAAAATTAATTAATTGTTCATTTTTTTGGCAAAGCAGACACTTATTTGCCTCAGCTCTCAAAATTTACTTGCCTTCAGTTCCCATGGTAACTGATAAGCCCGCCTGCCAGTTGTGAATTTTATTTCAGTATGTCTTTGACAGTTTGACAAGCAGGGGGAAATGAATGAGTCAGTACATGCTTTCTAAGCGGAGCTTTTCAATTCGAAAAGATTGAATGTGGGTGCTCACACCACAAGATTTCACTCTGTCATGTCATGATCTGCTCTGAGCAGAGAACATTATCTATAGCTCTTCCACCCAAATCTGATCTTTTACTCCTCAAGTAAGTCATAAATCGTTTTAAGGCTTGAAGAGTTGAAGAGTTGTACTGTGCATCATTTAATTTTGGACTTGTGGATGACAACTTCCAAATGTTGCAATGAAATACAGCACTGTCTCTGAACTGTTACAGGGCACAGTAGCAGTACCTGTTTAATTTGGGAATCTGTTGTTCTATTATTAAAAGAAAGTATTATTCTTTAGGCATTAATCTTTTCTTGATGGGTTGGCATAGGCTTACAAAAGCTGGTGGTAACTCTGGGCGTTGTATTTTATTGTTGCATTTCATTGCAATGGTGACATATTAAAGCCTTTGGCTTGTCCAGTATTCCTGGCCTGTATTAAGTTGCGTGTAGAAACAAAGATTGAATAGGAGTATGTCAGCATAATGGGACCAAGCACGAGTATAAAACTGTTCACAGATTGACATTGTTTGGTGCTTTTAAATAGGAAGAGTGTGTGAACATCCCACAAGCAGCTAAATCTAAATCTGACAGTCTGCGTCTGCATATTTCTAGTTTTGCACACACAGCTTTTTTCCCTTGAGTCTTTTCATAAGCTCAATTTCATAAGCTCTTACTTCTTCACTGTGTATGAGCTGTCTGCATTATCTCCATGGCCGAAGTTCTGTTATCTTTACTTGGATATGTCAGTAAGTTAAACAAGGACACTGACCCCCATACAGCATGCAGTGAGTTTATTGACAACACACTTCTGTCACATTGTCTGTGAGACATTTGGGAGTGTGTTTGTGCCAGAGGGGGGAAGACAAGTCAGGATGAGAAGTGAATCGGTCAGGTCTCATATTCTGAAACGCGATCACCGTTTATAATTACCGTGCTAGTTCATACAGGGATGAAATAGCTCATCACAAACCACTTTGTGTCAGTTGTATCTAATTATGTGTTATCATGATACACTGTCATCCTGGGATATCATCACATGTTCATGAGAGTAGAGGATCTCCTTCATCCACTGTTTTTAGTAAAAATGGTATTTAAACAGCACGGCTGCAGATTTTACTCACAGCTCTGGTCTGCATGGAGCTGTTGCTTTTGGCTCATCTTTGCTATTGGCTCACCGTAGTTATGCCAGGATAGTGTTTGGTAAAGAGTTATAGTGTCAAACAATAGGAAATGGTGGTTCACTATGGTTTGCTAGTACACCTGCCTTTACATAAATCATAATCCTGGCAGCTAGGCACATAGGGTCTCTCTCAACATCAGTCTGCATCCAAACTGCCACAGGAGCAGTCACACAGACACATACTAACACATTAACACACACACACACACATATGCTCTCTCTGGCCAAGGCACATGTCTCAGCCATAGCTACTCTTCTATGCCATAATTAATGAGAATGTAGTTTCCATGGGCTGAAAAGAAGGGACTTGTTATTTTGGGCAACGTGCTGAAGTTAATTTTAGCCTCTGAATACAGAGAACGGGGTCAGGGATAAGAGAGGGCCTGCAGACTATGATCATTATCAGTTTGTTGTCTTTTTATCTCATATCACATCACTCTTGCTACATAATGAATATGAAAAATGTGTATTAACAGTTATGTTGTAGCTCATGTTTATGTCTAACTCACCTTCACGTTATCTGAGTCTCCTTTCTCTTTGTCTGTCTTCTATCTCACCAGGCAGCTGGTGGGGGTGTCTGAGGAAGATGCTGGGTTCAGAGCGTGGCGTTGTAGAAGAATGGCTTTCAGAATTCAAGGTAAAGGTTGTTCTCTGTTTTCCATCATGTCAATGACATGTCCACCGCGTGGTTCTTGGAAGCCACCCACTGTCTTAAAAAAAGAATGATGATTGCTGCAGTTGTGGGTTTATGTTTTGGTCTGAGTTTTCCTCTTATGTATTGATATTTCATCAATATGACATTAATGTAACAGATATTGAAAGTTGTGTTACAAACAGATTAAATAGCATAAACATTAGTCTCATCTCTAACTTCCAGGTTCAGTGTTATCTATAATATGCTCATCACTACAATTCAGTCATGCTAAAGATCAGGTATCACTGATCTTTATCCAAACAGGGAAGTGTAACACTCCAGTGGACTTTAGCACCATTTTCTCTGAATGCATGACCAGCGTCTCCACTATGCTACCTTTATGCACTATGTCTGTGTTGACTGACTTATACCTCTGACAACTTTTACTTAAAAGAGACTGAAGTAGGAGCAGGATTACTATTTGTTGTAATTGTGCGTCAATTAAAATAATAGTACAGGTACAAAGTATCTTTGTTTTCCAGAAAAACTGAGCAATGCGAAAAATATAGATGCTTAGAGATACTCTGTTTTTGAAATGCCCAGTACAGCTGAATCCATTAGGTATCTGGAGTAAACATGGTCAGACTAATGAAAGCTGGCTTGAGTCTAGAGTTGGAGGTGTCCTGAAACTGCCACTGTACATTAAGTATTTACAAGTAAGAGATGGACGGGTCCAGAGTGAAGATGAGCCAAGGAAAGGTAATACAGCAAGTGCATAGTATGCAGAAATGAGTGGCGGAGGTTAGCGCAAAACTGTGAAAGACAGAATGAAGGGAGCGTGATGAACAGAGAGGGAAACAGATTGGTATGACTCATGGCACATTGTGTTCTGTCCTCAGAATGACCGTACAGATGATGTGCTGAAAGCGTATCGCTGACTGCTCTCCCACACATTGAAATTCCCCTGAATCTGAATTAAAAGTATTTGATTGTGACATGTGACATTTTTAGCAGACCGTTTTTATCTCCTTTCTCTAGTCCTTACCAGAAACCCACATCTCCAGCTATGCCGGCAGCCTTCATCTGAAGAAGTCCCTGGTGCAAGCTCTCTACAGAGTCATCCAGGACCCCAACAATGAGGTGATACACAGAGGGCGCACATCGAGTCCCAACTATGGCTGTTTTTAGCACAGGGACATGCTGCTAGTGACTCATATAACTGCCTCAGTTGGCAGTCAGCTAGAAACTGACGCACAGCTGTGTCTGCAAGGTACATGTGCACACAACTACACAAGCACACAGAGCTCTGAGAGAGTATGATAGATGGCATTGGCAGTGCCAGCGACATCACTTGTGAGTTGGCACAGACACACACACACAGCACTCTAGAACATCTGCTGCCCACACTGGCAAAGCCACACACCTAGTCAAAGATTCAAACACAGAAAGAGTGCACATGTAATTAGATTTGGTCAGGAATATAGGATATTTTTAGTCATACTGCGACACAATCAACACAACAGCATGGCTTAACCACCATTCTCTCATTACAGGGTGTAATGACACAATATCTTTAGCAAGAGCTTGAGGCAGTCAATCAGACGGGACTTTAATTTCACTCTAATGATACAGTCGCTACCTCCAATTCTCTTTCCCTGTCTTTCATGGTCAAATTTCGGTGTCAGGCAACTCGGGATCTAAATTCCATTAGTGATGTCAGTCTAGCCACACAGTCCCATTAATTATTGGATAAGCTATCTCTCTCTCTCTCTCTCTCTCTGGCATACATGACTGGTGTTTTTTTAATATTTTTTTCTATGATTACATGGGTCAAATAGCTTTTCCAAGTAATTAATGAGTTGTTGCTTATTTCACAGTCCGCCACAGTACATCACACATACACACAAGCATAATGCGGGCACTCACTGCACTGACCCCTGTACAGTATAAACACACTGACTCAGTTGGCTCCACTGAGAGTTCATTTGACCAGACTTTCATTGTGGTGATTTATCCACTCTACTGTCGTGCACCTCCCACTACCAAGCAGCAGCAAAGCCTTCCTACCACCGGCTCATCCCTCTGTGTTATAATCAGGATGACAGCCATAAATGTTTTGGAATGGGAGCTGTAAAGCAGGCATGTTAGGCAGGTTGATGAGATGGGTTGGTGCTGAGTACTACGAATGGGTGAAAACAGGATTTGAGTATCCTGTCTTCTTATCATTTATTACTTAAAGCAACATAATATTTTTAAACATAGTCTAAATTTGGCTTCGTAAGTGTTATTAAAGATAACCTTGAGAAATGTAACACTTGATTTAACCTTACTTGAGAAACCTAACAATCATAGTGCATATTCTAGTAAGGTGTCAGATGTGTGCTACTTTACATTTTTGCATCTTCTCCTCCGATCCAGCTGCTGGAGCCTGTGTGCCACCAGCTGTTCGAGTTGTACCGGAGCTCTGAAGACCGCCTGCGACGTTTCACCCTGCAGTTCCTGCCTGAGCTGGTGTGGGTATATCTGCGAGTCACGGCCAGCAGGGATCGTCAGAGCAATGGCTGCATTGAGGCCCTCCTCTTGGGCATCTATAATCTGGTGGGTGTGAGCCCTCTCACAATTGTCCTAATGCAATACCAAAATGGCAGTTTTCATATTTTATGTGCCTCCCATGGTCACTCAAGAGGCTCATGGAGAAGCATTTGTGGGAAAGAGCAGTACATTGATATTTAAATCAGATCTGGAGCCCTAACACAGTTGGATCTTTACTGAGGTTGCTTGTCTGTTGACAAGCAAGACGATCTGCAGGGAAAAGCCCGGTTAATGGATAGACCCAGGATAGATTGCATCATGAGGAAACACCCTTGGGGAAATTGGCTAAGCGCTAGAGATATCAATAGAAAGAGCTCAGTGTAAGCTGGCACGGCTAAAGGTATATCCATGCATTATTTATTACTCTTTGTCTATAACACTACACACACGCACACAGACACACAGCGCATGCTCATAGCCTTCGCTTGCCAATGTTAATTGCTGAGGTCTGATAAACAGCTTTGCTCTCAACAGTTCCATCAGATATTCAGAGATATTTGCCAACTTCTAAAGAGCAGGACAACCCTTGATCCAGCAAGACACTGACTGTCAAGGAAAATGGGATATAAAAGCCTTCTTTTGGGACCACATTTCAAAATGTTGATTATAGGTGCTTGTACATGAGACTGGACTGTTGAATTATTACTTTTTCAATAGTCACCCACAGCCAGAAAATGTAAATCGGAACATTTTGAGCAGCACACGCCCATAAGAAAAAGGAAATACAGTAGTCAGAGCATCCCAATCCACAGTTAATGAGATTTTTTCACTGCAATTTATCATGGAGATAAAGGTGTGTGAATGTTACACACTCACAGAAAACACATTTATTTCTGTATCCTTTTACCTGTCAACAATGCCTGCAATTCTCACATGTAGTAAAAAGAATAGACTTGATTTACACTTATCCTCCTTAGCTGCACGTAATTGATTTATAAAACACTATCTGCAAAAACGGAACAGTGCTTAGCACTATGTCTTTGTGAATGCAGTACCTGATTTTTTTTTTTACATTTTACTGTAAATTTTAAGGGATGTATACATCTGTAACTCATAGTGATACAGCTTGTCCATCTCCTCCTTCCCCTCCCAGGAAATTGTGGACAAAGATGGAAACAGCAAGCTCCTGTCCTTTACAATCCCATCCCTGTCCAAACCATCTATATATCATGAGGTAAGACTCCATTCTCACCAATCAGTCATCGTTTTCACCACTCGTATCTCCTCTACTGTTTAGTGTTTCTTTCTGTTGACTGTGGGAGGGTGGGGGAGACTTACATAAGCATCTTTATGGACGATAACACCTCCTCAGCGTCCGATGCTTTGGGAGGTACTTTTTTTATAATCTGTAATAATTCTGAACCTTATACTGCATTGAGGAATTGCGAAGGAGTCCCACAGTAATTGTTGTTCAGCAAAAATGTTTCTCCATGCAACTGAATACAGATGAATGAGCTTAATGGTGCCAGATACTGTGACCCAGTCAAAGGTGTGACTTTGGCAGAGGCCCAGCTGTAATCTAATTCTACTGTAATGAAACATGAACACTAATCACAGCAGTCCCACCGAAATCCCCATCTGATCTCAGCAAAGGCTCAGCACAGCCACTTGTCAGCACCTGATAGTGTTGCACCATCCTTATTGCCACTTTACTGATGCGTTGTAAGAGCCAAGGTTGTAAACAAGCGTTTGATTAACTGTGCTTTTTTGTGTGTGTGCATGCGCTTAGCCCTCCAGTCTGGGGTCCATAGCACTGACGGAGGGGGCTCTCTGTCAACATGACCTGATCAGAGTGGTGTACAGTGGCCTCCACCCTCAAAGAGAGACCTTCACAGCTCAGAACAGGTACGGCTCAAACTCAAACGTCTGGTAACAGGGAGTGAATAATTTGAGACGTAGTACAAACGTCACAACAGAGAACAAACAGCAGCAGTTTACAGACATTTGCTTATTCTGTTGTACTGAAACAGTTACCAGTGGTTTATTTAAGGACACTGTCAGTGATATATTTTAGTAAACCAGTAACAAAACAGTTCCATATTATAAAGCCAAAATTGTTTATTTTACCTTAAAAAAGACCCTTCATCAGAGCATTACTTTCCACCATCACCCAATGCTTTCTGGCCAGACTCAGCAGGCCTGAAAGCTTTTTTGGCTCCCGTGTTTTCTCTGCTGCTGTGGATGAACAATGATTTTGTCATTTTAATGAAGCACGCTGAAATACTGCAAAATAAATACTATATTTTTTCCTGGTACCCTAAAATGAGCAGAGTTGCAAAGAGTTGTTGTCTCTATAACATGCACAGCGACAGACTCACATCTCAACAATCAGACCTGATAAGGTGAGGCAACATTGACAACTCCAGTCATCATGAGTGTTGTTCAGATGAACACAACCTGGAAATGGTGAACAGACAGCGTCATGCATATGTTGAGTGGATTTTGCCGGGGGCAGACCTTAATAGTCTGTGTGGAAATCCATTTAAGTGGATTGGCTTGAGATAGTGTTTGTGAGAAGAAAGCCCGAAGCTCCCAAGAGGTGGCAGCTCTCTCAGACTGATGATATACAACCAGGCCATTTACCACCTCCTGCACACAGAGTCGATTATGGCCCTTATACTCAAGGTCCCCCACCTGGTTGTCATTGTCCCTGATCGGCACACACGTGCACACTCACACAGCACACGTCCGCAATCCACAGATTTGTACAGACTTTTATCTTGCTTACATGTATTTTGATTACCACAAGTTATCTAAAAATATTAAAATTATTATGTAAAAATAGGGTGTTCTCAAGTATCAGCAGTCTTTTTATTTTGACCTAACAAAGTTTTACTCCAGTAGGTGTGTTTGCTTATCATTTTTTCCACCTCCAACACATAAACCTCAAGGACACTTGCTGCCTAATGTTTCCCACCCACAGCCGGTTCCCATTATTACGAGATAATCAATGTTATTCACTTCACCTGTCACTAGTCACAATGTAGTGGCTGAGCAGTGCATGTATTACACTGTGGAGCACCTACATGGTGTGTGTCAAGTGTAAAGATGATTACTGCAGTGTATTAGGTCTAGCATGTGCATTCATAAAGTAAGTCACATTAACAAAGCTGCTTTAAGATTTTAGCTGTTTGATTCATAGATTATTTAATAATTCATAGATTTGATAAACTGAGCAACTCTACATTATTATCTTAAGTCATATTGTCACAATGAAAATAGCGAGTGGAGCCATAGTTGACGCCATGGCGTCATATTAAAAATCATATTTGATTCACTCTGCTGCAGTTAATAAGACCTAGTGTGTTGCTGCGTGTGTTATGTGGTTGCAGGTTTGAAGTGCTGTGTTTCCTCATGCTTTGCTACAACTCTGCCGTGGTGTACATGCCCCTTTCTTCCTACCAGTCCGTCTGCCGCATGAGCTCAAGGTAAAAACATGTAAAGAATGAGTTTGTGTTTCTTTCACCCACAGCTCTGTCCTTTCTGCTATCAGTGACATCACAGCGCCTCCACCTACATTCCTTACTTTTTCTATTGAAGTGGGGATTACATCACCTCTTCTTTCCCCACACTATAACCTTGACGCCGACTGTCCTCCTTGGAGGAAGATTTGATAAGTGCGATTTCATTAGAGCTCAGTTGTCTGAGATTGGCCTTGTTAAAACATCACTGCTGGGTGTGTGTCTGGGAAACTCTGGAGATGTCCTGAGGTTAGGAGACAGGATTAAAGTGGACTTCACAATGCGAGGCTCTGTACTGATTCCACCTCCTAGTGATTTCCCTGCAGTGTGAAGGATATGAGGACTTCCCCACTGCTACTGAGCAGACGGATGCCTGGAGCAAGCCCAGTCTAGACAGACTGCAATCTGTGAAGATTTCAGAGCATGACCACAATGCTCAGTCTTTGAGGTCATCTTTACCGTTTATATCCTGAACATCCTGTCGTATAACTCTGTCTGACTTTTAAGTCAAACTGTGGCTTCCCTTGCTCCTTTTTTGAGTTTATTCAGTTTTTTTTTGTTTAGTTTATTCAGGCACCAACTTATTTGGCCTTTATTTGTTCCTCCTCGTCTGATTCTCTGATCTCTGCTGCTTCCTGTACTGTGCAGACGACACACAATTGAAATAGTCTCTTTTTTTCCCTCCTAAACCACCTCCCTTTGTTTGTTGATTGTGTGTGTTTGTGTGCATTCCCTCCTCAGGTTGTGTGTATGTGGCTTCCCTCGGCAGCAGCAGAAGCTTTGGAGGGAACCATGCAACCGTGTGCTGCTGGACCCTGAGTTCATGGTGCAGATGCTGACTGCAGTGTATCATGCCATGTAGGTATCTTTGAAGCCGATATAACACATGGACACATATTCTTTTAGCAACACAATAACTGGTGTTTGCCATGGGTGGCTATCTCTGATGAGGGCAGTTGTAGTTTGCTGTAATCTACTTGTTTGCTAGGGAAAAAAACCCTCCTAACTGCATATGCTTGTACTTTTTCAAGGACAGCGACTTCCCACTGTATAGACAAATTAATTTGGCAGTGCATTGTGAGAGCAGGTGATTTTATCCCAGACGAGGGCGGTCGTTGCAAAGCTGATTACTGCTCCTTGATGACAGCTCATCTTTTGGAGATGGATCTTCTGATTGTGTAGTGACTGGAATCAATGCTGTTAAGAATTGTGTAGCAAGGAGAGTGTGCATACTGCCTCATCATCCCCATGAGGGTACACAACAGCTATCAGGAGATATGAGCAGTCAGTGCTGCTGGAAAAATAACTCAGACTGTGTGTGTGTATGTGTGTTTGAGGGAGAGAGAGATTAATAGTCTTTTAAGTAATCCCTACTGGAGGTCACCTCAGAGGCGGAGCTCCTAAATTCACCCTTGGCCCAAGCAGGCAGATGTGAGGGTCAAACACACATGTGGCATAAAGGTTTGTTGTTGTTGTTGTTGTTGTTTTTTAATTCGTCATTCCCAAAGAAATCAGTTTGTCTTATTTTCAAAATGCAACTTCTTTGTGGGTCCAAGACATAAAAAGGTTTAAAACAGAGGTTATACGTGTTAGACCTGGCTTTCCCTGCTTCGGCTGTAGCTGCAGAATTGACTAAATGTCTAACAATAGTTCAAGGGGAGGGGACTCAGACATCACGGCATCTTGTCAGATTCTCATGTTTACTCAAAGAAATTAGCTCATAGCGTGCTGCTGATGCCAGAGTGTGTGCTCGTATGTTGTGTTGTGATTTGCAGATACAATGGAGAGTGGGAGATGGGGCGGGAAGCTCTGGAGGACATTCTGTACAGAGCTCAGCTGGAGCTGTACTCCCAGCCTCTCCTGGTAAGACCAGCAGCATTGTGTGCGTGGGCTTGATAACACACAGCACAGCAAGTGCTGAGCCTGAGTCAGATATAAATGCTGAACAAAAGTTTAAAAAAAAGCTTTTTTATCTGTCACTGAGTTAAAAAAAAACAGTCATCAGGCTTTAAATATCGAAATACTGTCATGATTTACATTGATGTGTCACCTCCAGCTGGGAAACGCCATGAAGAACTCTCTGCCAGAAAGTGCTCCCGAAGAGCCGCAAGGGCGCAAGGTGCTCCAGGTGGAGGTAACCCCCACAATCAGCCGCATCTCCATCTCAGCCATCACCACCGCTTCAATACGGCGCCACCGCTGGAAGAGAGAGGGTAAGACAGAAGTCCTGGAAGCAGCAGGAAAATCTAACATTTTTATTCAACGCGCAGCATTATTATAAGTTATCCAGGAGAGATCTCAATAGATGTGACAGCATATCTATAACAGTATCTTTTTGTCATTGTCATCAGGTTAGCTTGTACAGTAGAAGTTGTGCGAGGAAAGGAACCTGTGATACGGTAAACTTAGAAGATGTTGCCCTTTTTGTGATCTGTGAAAGGACACAGTGGGATCTGTGTGATGAGACAATGACTTTTCTGGTGTTTGTCCTGAAGCAGTTAGGAAAAGAACGTCTTTTTGTAACTCAAGTCGCACCATTTGCATCATCCAAATTGTGTTTCATGTTTCTCATTCTATTCTAATTGTGGCCATATAGTCTTTGTGTTGCGGTGCTTGTGACGCTCACTGCTCTTTATTGCCTCTTTCTTTTTTGTTGCTCATTTTGTCTAAGTGTCTTCTGTGCTTTTGTTAAAACGAAAATGTCGCAGCTCGAGAGAAAAACTGAATGGTGCCTGTTGATGCCTCTGACTCCATTTTGCCTGAGAGATGGGCAATTATTGGAGCAGCTCGATTTTCAAATACAATATTTTCTATATTTTCCAATTTACACACAAATTCACAGGCGACTGATAGATGTGCTGTGCCCATGATGAGACCCAAATCGGTTGAAGCTTGCCGCCACTAAAGAAACACATTTTCCCCATCTGTGTTGTTGACTCCCAGATTGTTTTGACTACTCAACTGATGCAGAGTTGAGCCTCGTCGTCAATCCTCCTACCCTCGCCCAGCACCACCACCACACTCCCTGGGACACAGCAGCCAGAGAGGAAGGAGGAGGGCAGGCTCACAGCCACTACAGCAGCAGCAGCAGCATCATCATTCCCCCCATCACACTGGAGGGTAGGGGACAGGGGCAGACACTCAGAGCAGAGAGGGTGTCAGGAGGAGATGTCCCTCCCGTCGATATCCTCCTAACTCCTCCTCATCCTCCTCCTACCCCATCCCCAAGTTGAGGGGCCGAACTCTGCTGTTCCCATTCGGCTTTCTCTTCACTTCCCCTGAGTATACTAACTCATCCAGTGTCTCAGACCTCCAGCCAGCAGCCCCTCTATGACCAGACCACTGCTATTTTTCGTCTGATCGAAGAGTGGAAGCGTCAGAAGGAGGAAGTGTGGCTGGTGGCTTTTTTGCATGGGCCTGTAATCATGTCATCTCCTGCCCTTACCTTCATCATTACTTCTCCTGCTTAGTCTGCCGCCCTTGTCACTCACTGAGCATTTTCATTACCCAGACTGCAGTGCGGCGTTTTCTCAACCCTCCACGTCTGACAGTTGGTTTGATGGATTTATTTCTTTACGTAACATTCACAGGAAAGATGCATATGTCTGACAGAACTGGCACAGAGTACCTGAAATCATATTCACCTTCACAGTGTTTGGCAGTAGACAACTTTATTGTTACTCCTCGGCTCAGTGAGTGGGAACGAGCCCTTCATTATGCATGTGCACGCCACAGCAAGCTTTAATAATTTCTGCTAGAACATCAACCTCAGGAACACTCTCATTTTAAATGAGGAGGCCACAGGAACAGCCTGAATGTTGTCAGAGTCGGCAGCAGCAGTTGTTACAGCGAAAGCTGTTTCCACTGCCAGACTCGTTTTGTCTTGTCGAATGTTTGTCTGTTATCATACATGGTCCTGCAACATCATCCGGATTCTTTTAAATGACTGTAGATGCTCTGTGCGTCGTCAGTATTTGTCTTTAGCAACATCCTGTCTTGATCTTTCATTAAACTCAGTGAGGTGTTTTTTTTTTTATTTAATTGATACAAATCTCCCCGTCAGTTTAGAGAGAACAGTGATTATGATCCCTCAGGGTCTGTGCACATGTAGCAACAATAACATTTGGAGCTGGTTCGCGTTATTATACTTGTGGTTTTGTATGTTCGGTCCTGTTCACTGGTTAGCTTGTGATAGTTTGAAAAATAGCCCTTGTTAACCTCAGGCTATGTGACCTCTGACAGGAGTGCTATTGATTTGATGAGGTGTGCAGATTCTCCCCAGGAGGGGGGGGGGGGGGGGTGCCTCTGGCAGGAGAGCATGTGTCCTCTCTTCATGTTATGTGCATGTCGGTCCCGGTGCTGCCTTTGGTTCCCCGTCGTCCACTTCTGCTTGTCCTTGATAGTTTGAAAAATAGCCCTTGTTAACCTCAGGCTATGTGACCTCTGACAGGAGTGCTATTGATTTGATGAGGTGTGCAGATTCTCCCCAGGAGGTGGGGGAGGGGGGGGGGTGCCTCTGGCAGGAGAGCATGTGTCCTCTCTTCATGTTATGTGCATGTCGGTCCCGGTGCTGCCTTTGGTTCCCCGTCGTCCACTTCTGCTTGTCCTGACAATGCATGATGGAGACAGACAGCTGATTCTGTCTCTCCTTTTTGAGGTGTTGTACTAACTCAGTGTCTTTTCCCTTCTAGCTTTCTACAAGGAGGTCATGAATGGAATAATATGTTTGCTTGGGTTTCTTCATAAATATCCTAGGCCTTTATAGACTTTACTTAGTCATCACTAGATATGAATTAATTATTAAAGTTAATGTTTTCTACCATTTCTCTGATCATAGTGAAATGTTGATGGTACTTTACCATTAATGGCAGTTATGCTTCACAGGATTTACATCACTAGGGTTTTTTTTTATCACAGTGGGAATAATGTCAAATATGTTTGCATTACTTGAGTTGTTGCTCACTTTTCTCTTTGTCTATCATGCTTTCTTTCCCGTGTGTTCCTGCATGTTCAGACGCTGACGGCATGAGTGGCGGGGAGGATTCATTCAACATCAACGACCCGGATGAAGGTTTTTCCTCTGGGGCATCCAACAGCAGCCAGCCCGGCGGCATCAAGGGGAGTGGCGGCGTGGGCACGAGGGGAGGCAGCCTGAACAGCAGCAGCAGCAGCATCAAGAAAGCCATCACAGCCCGGATGTCACGGGACAAGGAGAGGGAGAGACAACGGGAGAGGGAGCGAGAGAAAGAGGCAGAAAAACAGGCCGATGCGTCTGCGGATCACCAGGCTGCTGTGAGGAGGCATCATCAGAGGCAGCAGTCGCCTCCAGCCAGCATCACCTTGGATGCCATCCAGCTGAGCCCCATTAAGAAGCACCTGAGCTTCCCTGTGGGGCCCACGCTGGTGCGGACTGGCAGCACCTCCTCCAGCAAGTCCTTTGATTGCACAAATCTGAACCTGAACGGAGGCAAGGGCGAGCAAGGAGAGGCGTTTGGAGGCTCAGACCAGGAAGGGGGGCTCACAGCAGGCGGCTCCCGCCGCCACTCCACCATTAGCCTGAAGGAAGAGCACCTCATCAGGCCAGAGGACGCCCAGGACCTCCTGTCTCCTGGAGCTCCTCTCACCAAGCAGTCCCGCTCCCCGAGCTTCAACATGCAGATCATATCACAGGTCTAACATGCAGTGCAGGACATGAGACACGCATACACACATGCGCGCGCGCGCACACACACACACACACATAAAAGAAAAAAAATGTATCATTACACATCCTCACGCAGTTTTTCTTTAGAGCCCTGCTGCAGAAACTACCATCTACTTATATTATGTTGTGTGTATGTGTGTGTGTGCATGTGAGTTTGTGTGTTTTCAGAAACACACTCATTCAGCATCCATAAAACTCAAACCTGAGAATGCAACAGGAGTAAAGAGGTAAATTATAACTGCTGTAGTTCCAGTGGAGTGTGTCTGAGCTGAGTGATCCTCACAGGAGCTGGAAACAGAGAAGTCATAAAGATGCCACAGCGGCTGTAGGAGGATATGAGACATTTTAAATTGTTTGAGTTCGACTGAATCAGTCATCATGAATCAGCAATAACACTCATCGGCGCTCATGTGGAGAAGAGTGGGGATTCTCTTCATTCCTTCCCTGTCATTCCCGGGCTCATGTGCAATTGTTCTGGCTGATTATTTTCTTTGTTAATTGCTGTTTTTAAGTAGGCAGAAACAGTTTTATGATACAAAAAAAACTTTAAATCACAATCCAAAGAAGGTAGATTTTGTTTTTATTTTTTTCTGTACGTTGCTGAAATCACCAGACCCAAATAATTTTATTTTGTAATTAAAGTAATGATCTCATTTGATATATAAAATCAAACGTTTAAGATTGTTGTCAAACCAAACTGGAATGTTGCGAGGGTTTTGTCTTCCCCAAGACTTTTAACTGGACACAACTAAAGGAATCACTACTGTGCAGCTACGAGCGCAAATAAATCGTCTCGTGACTTGATATTAAATCTGAAGCTGAATCTTGTGGAAGAACCGGATTAAACCATTATGGAAAGGGCAGGTTTTAATGTCAGAAGCTAAAGGCAATGACTGTATTTTGTATGAGATTGTTATTCTGGTTTAAACCATTTAATGGGTCCTATGATATGAAAGCACTTGCTGGTGTTTGTTGGTCTGTGTTGAGGCTTGTACGTGGTGTTATTTCTGGTCTGCTGATTTATTGTCCACTGGCGGCTTGTTCTAGTCATTGTGCACCAGTGCCTGTCATGATGGCGGTCTCCTGCTCTGTGCTCTGATGTTGAATGCTCATGAAACGTTCTGTTCTACCTCATTGTGTGTTCACCTCCCACTCACAGACCCGTCTCCCAACCAGAAGCAGGATTAAAGACGCCAGACGTCAGTTTGATAGAGGAGCACTTACACCAGTTGGTGGATTGTAAAGTCGCACCCTGAAACAGAAATGACACAAAAGGAAAATCTGTTTGGTTATTGATGAGAAGTTGTAACTTTGCATTTCATTTCAGTTACAGAATTTACAAAATCTAGCTGGAAACCAAGAACTCGACTGTTGTCAGGTTTTTATGTTTTCTGTCATACATCACACAACGACACTGGGCTAAACATGATAATTTACCTATAAATGTCCAACTTAATTTATGTAATGATTTTGAAAGTGCAATTTATTTTTCCTCGTGTGCATGGACTTGGATCTTCTCTGCTGTCGAATGCCTGCATCTGAGTGATTTTACCATGGCGTGCTTGTCTGCATGTTTAGTGCCCTGCAAAGCACTGCTGTTTTTAAATGCGTGAAACAGCCAACAAGTCAAACCCAAGTCTCTTTCTTGCCAGATGTGCCAACACACATCCTCTTACTCTTTGTTTTAGGTGTCTTAATTCAAAATGCCTTTTTTTTTCGGTTTACCTGTCTTATTTTAAAGTTAAGGCACAATAAAAGGGATGTGTGGACGTATGGCTCAGTGTGCATTTAGATGCAGCTGCACCTTTTCTGCCATGAATTCCCTTGTCACCCGCCACTCGTGCAGCACGCTGTACTTTGACAGTCATTGCTGAGCTTTGATGTACACGTGTAGAAACAGTATATAATGCGACTGTGTACTGTAGATGTCAGCTGTTTGTAGTCGTTTCCCATGTCTTGCTCACGTGCTTGTTGAAAACAAAGATGAATGATTCATGTATATAGAGGTCAGTATAGTCTGCAGTGGAAATCTCACACACAAGATGCTCCTCTTCTTCCTCCACCTGCTGCACTGTACTGTCGGAGAAGAAGAAGAAGAGCGAAGCTACATTTCACACTCAGCCTGGTCTGTGTGCTGTCATCCCTGTGCTGTGTGGCTCTCAGCGAGCCAAGTTACCATTTGCTGTATTTTGCTGTGAGTCGAGTGGCACCTTTTTGCTGTTTAAAATCTGGTGTCGTGTTCATGTCAATATAATATGAGTGCCCCTGACCGAGGTTCCCAGCAGCTATGTTGGTGCTGTATGTTGACTTGGAGTTAGCGCTCAGTGTCTGATGTTATTTGCATGTGATCAGGACGGGAAATGAAGCCAGTGAGCAAATGTCAGGAAAACTTGGCTGTTGGCTCAATATTTTTATCTTCTCCTCATTTTGGCAGAATTAGACGCTCCTCACCTGGTCTGCTTTAATTTGGGGGGGGAATCTGGAAGTTAAAATGTCTGCTTACGTTTGTACTTGGTCATCCACTGCTGCTGGTGGACAAAGTTCATTTCCTGTCCTGCATGTGATAACTGTGGACTTTGTTTTCATACAGTTATGATGCACTTTAATCCATCCACCTCTCTCCTCAAGATAGTCATTA